>CM068828.1:69542819-69970319 GCA_028554795.2 Sinohyriopsis cumingii
ATATGTTTAAACAAAGATCATACTGCAAACATAATTCGTGAAGCAGCTGCCAAAGTAACACTAGTTTGTAAATAAAGTCGACTCTCTCAGTGGGTTCTCTTACGATAGCTCACTGTGTGGCTTTTCCCATGAGATGATCTTTTACGTGCTGGTGCTATTAATCTAGCATAATGCT
This sequence comes from Sinohyriopsis cumingii, assembly GCA_028554795.2. Classification (NCBI taxonomy): domain Eukaryota; kingdom Metazoa; phylum Mollusca; class Bivalvia; order Unionida; family Unionidae; genus Sinohyriopsis; species Sinohyriopsis cumingii. The sequence continues at coordinate 69,542,995 of CM068828.1, forward strand.
TCCCATTTGCGACGGATTGAAATTTCCAATCACGCGGACATCGCGTGTAATATAAAATTAATTATTTTAGTATATAGTATTTTATCTGTTATCATGTTTGTGTATAACAAGTTATATTCTTCAAAATATGGTATATAAGTATTTATAATGTGCATTTTATTTGTGTAGATATGTAGCATTCTTCCTTTAAATATTTCAGGGGTGGTATAGTTTTTCCAGTCAGTTTGAAGATTTGTGTTCCTTATTATTACTCCAACCCCAGCTTTTGGGTGGTATAGTCTTTTTGTATTATGAATATCGCATTAAGTTTATTTTCAATGTAGTTTACTGTTTGGGATTTAATATAGTGTATTTCCTGTAAACATATAATATCATACTTCCTTGCATTACATGAGAGTATTTTCAAGCTTTCCTTTCCCATAATTCAAAAAATTGTTTGTTTGTTTTCCATTTCCTTTCGTTTTTTTTTTTTTTTGGGGGGGGGTTATACTTTAAGTAATGCATTGGCTTCAATCCTAATTTGTGGTGTTGCTTTTGTTGTTGTTACTGTTTCTATTGCTGTTGTTGTTGTTTTGGGTTGTATTCTGTGCATTTTGTTTTGTGTATTTTGTGTTTGTGTTTGGGATCAATTTCCTGGGTCCTTCCGGTATTTTTGGTTTATTGGGACTTGTAGGTGGTGTTTTGTAATTTTTGGATGTGTAGTTGTGATCATTCGATTGTGATGTTAATGTTGCTGTTGTTTTTGTTGATGCTTGTAATTTCTTGTATATGTCCTTGTTTGGTTCTTGAATCGGTGTGATTATTATTGTATTTGGTGTCATCTCTTTCAGCATGGTCATTATTTTCTTTGTTCTTGGTGTGTGTGGTGTTTCTGTTGTTTGTTTTGTCATGATTGGTGTTGATGTCTTATTCTGTGGTAATTCTTTTTTTGTTTGCATTTTGTTTAGGAGAGTTGGCTTTTTTTTTTTTTGTTCTTCTTTTTCTTTGTCAATTTGGGTGGTGTTTGTGTGCTTGTGTCAGTCTCCATGTCACTACTTGTAGGTATTTGTTCTTGTGGTATGGTGATTGCTTGTTTTTCCGGCTCTTTGTCTCCTTGTGTGTTTGTTGTTTTCTGTTGTTGTTCTGGTTCTATGTCTTTTTGGAGTGTTGTGGGAGATTATTAGTGGCTTGTGCTAGCTGTAGCTTGTGCATAAGATGTATTTACTTTGTCTTGTGTTTCTTCATTTAGATCTAGATCAAGATCTAATTCTAATTTTTCAAGGTCTTGCTGCTTTTTGTTTTTATTAGCGCAACTCCATCTATTGTGGCCTACTTTCCCACAACCGCCACATGGACGTATCATGTGGAAGTTGTAGAGCCACGTTTGTATTGGAAGACCAAATTTTTGCAACATTCTGGGAATTTGGGTACCTCTTGTAAGTCTATTTTGACAATTATTTTTCCTGTGCAAAGTCCTGGCATCGTTTTATAGGTGTCATATCTTGCGTTATGCACTTTGAAGCCTGTGCACCTTTTAAAACCTTGTTGGAACATGTTTAAAGGTATTTCCATGGGGAACCTGGACACACGTGTCCGTAAATTTTTTCTGAATTAATTTGGTGATTGTGGGGCTGGAGGTGTTACCTTGACCGCCCTCTCACTAATGACAATATTGCCCTGTGGGAGTAAAAACATTTTTTGTGGTATATAATGAATATCCCTCTCCCTAGGTTGGAGACATTATCCATATTATGAGGATTAATGCCCCTATCAGCCAGTGCTGCTATTATTTCCATCGTTCTGGATCTGTCTTGTGTGGGGATTTCTGAAAAGTCTATGGCCTGTGACCATTGGTCACGCTAGGTCTTGAACAAACGTCCCTGCTTTATTTCTTCCTCTCCACTTTTGAATTATTGTTTTAAAAAGGCTTCACTGTTAATGTTGGACGAAGCGTTGGTTGCCATTTTTTCTACTCAGGTTTATAGCTCTTATAAGAGCTTTTATAATAGAAAAATTGGGCTAAATTATGGTTGATCAAATTTGTATGTTTCGTCAGGTGTGAAATACTAATTGTTCTTTGCATGATTGCAAGTAGAGAAGAGAAATGCCTCTCCTTGGGTGTATAGTAATCTTGCGATCTTCAAATCTTCAAAACTTGCTCCCTGCAGCCTGCTTGGATGGCATTTTCTACTGTATGAGCAAAACTGAATCACGTCCTTGAAGCAGACTGCTGGCTGACAAGACTTATCCGTATTGTAAAGAAATTTACGTACGGTGAGGTAGTTATACACAGACATAGTCTGTGCATTGTAGGCATTCAGTTCGTCCCATCGAGAGCACTTCACACGTGCGGCATGGGATGAACCGAACTCACTATATCGAAATACGACACAACATACATAAATCACCCTCGGGTATCATTGTACACAAAATAACGAAACCCGAGTACATGTATTCAATAAATAAAAGAGTTTAATTCCGTGACAAAGAGTAACAAAGCCACACTCTACTCCCTGAAAAATAACACTCTCATTAGAAGAAGACTTCTCAGAACAAGTCAATGTACCTGATAATAAAAGACTCTGAGAATCTTCTCTGTCCCTTAAAATGTTAATAGTGATTGGAACGTATGAATCACTCCTGTTGGCGAAAGTGACGTCGTTCGTGTACCTATAAATGGACCTCATTCTTGCACTCACAAACCACCCTGGATACCACTAGACCACCCTGGATACCACTAGACCACCCTGGATACCACTAGCTCTTAGAAATATACAAAGTAAAGAAGGATATACATGTACTGTGACTTTGAATGGCTGCTGTTAATATTTTTGAAAGTTGGATATATTTGTTCAGAAACTGTCCTGGAGATTCGGATTCAATGTCGGTTACAAAATCTTTAGCCTGAACAAGTTCCGTCTACTTGAAATGAGACACCAAGCACACCATTTCAGTTGTGATGTGAACATCCACGAATGAAAATGTAAATGTTCAGCTTTCGTTGAACATGTCAGATAATCTAGTGTTCTTCCCTTGGTGGGTCAAGATAATTACTCTCGTGGATACCTTAAGAAGAATAGATTAGTAATTTACCTTCAGAGTTACTAAAACACATTTAAGAAGAATGTTGAAAGAGTCAAGTAAAACGCAGGGAACAATTGTATCATCTGATATATATATATATGTTTTAACCATCGCTATCCTAATGCCATACAATACTGATTAGTTTCGAAATGTTGAAATGGTCCGACTTTGCCAGTTCGTTGGAGGAGGCAATGACTAGAAGCAATTGTGAAAAGAAAAAAAAAACATTTGAAAGGTTTGAGACCCATAATCAAGGGAGATGGGATTCAGATAGCACCTGACATTAAGCATGAAATAAAACATCATGTATTCATCGAATCGATTTGGTTGTCACGGGAACGTATTTTGCAAAGTTGAAAAATAATAAAAGTGATCTGAGTAAGAAAAAGGAAGGACCTTTCAAAGTCAGGAAGTCATATTTAATCGGATATTACTCACGTGGAGTTTTAATTTAGTCTGTCCTTTTATATTTTTATTCCAAATTTTCTGTGCATTGTAATTGTTTTTTGATATTATATTTATATTGATTAATGGGTTCACTTGATCTAAACACACTGAACTATATTTCATTTCCCTTGTATTTCAACATCTCTCTTTTTATTAAGTTTATCGTAAGGGAAGTAACTTTTCGAGTAATCGCCAAGTGGCCGGGTGTTTCCATACCCGATACATCCATACATTTAGCGACTGTTTATGAGTTCTTAACATAAATACCAATCAAGCGAAGTAAACGAATGTATAAAATTGCTACGGTAGGGGGAGTCAAAATGATAAGAGAAAGTACTCATCAGTTTGTAAATGATCACAGATTTACTGCACATTTCAGACAAAATTTGTTTTTAAAATATATTTTCAGCTTTTATCCCATTTTGGCGACATCTACCAGTCTGTACCAAAAATCTCAGGTTACGTAACTGATACAGTAAAAATGGTTAGTGACTCCTTGATGAAGATGGGTAAGAGATCCCCATTAAAGTGTTTGTTTTAGTATTCGAATTTGTTTACTTTTAGCATTATAATATATATTGGAAACGTTTGTTTGTACCTCTGATTAAAATTGGTACAGCGATTCGCGTTATTAATCTGAAGGCTTTCGTTTCTAAATTACAGCTGAAAGTTGTAGTCTGATGCTAGAATGGTATCAATAAATATTTTGATGACAACTTGTGTCCTGCTGATTACTGACAACAGACTCCAAGCATCAATTTATAAAGCTGCAAAGGTGTTTTCTCTGCTTAAAGTGGTTTCTGAATTACTTCTGCCTGTTTAGTAATTTTATGTCAAATCCAAATGTTCACAGGGAGATATAAATAGATTAGTATATGCTCTTTTTTTTCTTTCTCAGTAAACTTTACATTGTAAGATTCGTGCAATATTGTTCCATACTGAACTGCTTCACGTGTGTCTGAAAATAGGAACTACTTTTAACTGTACGCAATCGGTTAGGAACTTCTTTAGATCGCAAACAATCAGTCACGAACTAATTTTGATTGTAGATAAACAATATACGTTCATGTAGCAGACGCCTAGGCTTTTGATCCATGAGATTGTCTTTGAACGAACTAAACAAGCTGTTTGGTCCAGTTGAAAGTAGCAATGATTAGGTTGACGATGTGGATGAGTTGATTCAGTCACAAAAGAAATTTGCAACCAAGCAAAGGACCGAACATGATATCAGCAATGTCCGCAACAAACGGGAGACACTCAGTATTGAAAATATCATTCTGATCATTTAAACGGTTATTTAGGAGAAATGTTCATAACTACTCCCAAATTGAATGGGTCAGACTATGAACTGTGTTCTCAAGCGTCTATAACAATATCATGGGAAGGCATATTAAGGCCATGGGTCATCCCATCTCCCTCAGAGGCGTTCAATTTTACAAGTCAGTCCAAACACTACATTCGAAGAAAAAATCTGCAACTGAAACTAACGGGTTTTGGCAGAAAAATCAATAGCATCAGATACAATAAGCCCAGATGACAATAAGCCCAGAAGCACTACATCCGCTGGCGAAATGGGCGTTCACAATGCAGCTGCTTTGCACCTTTTCCCGTTTTATTTTTGTTCTCCAAATGTTTTGACTTATAGTAGTGATAGAAGTCGTAGAGCATATCTAAATAGTTGGAACCCTTCCAACAAAGAGAATACAAGTGTCAGGGAATAAATATGTCTGTCATTTTTACCTGGTAATAAGAACGGCAATTCATATACTTACCTTTCTGCATCTTGAATTTCCTCAAAATGTACTTTCCTCGTTATTTATGCACATCAGAATTACATGGATTTCACGACTTGATCCACACCGCAAAATTGCACTGTATTTTTGGCTGCATTTCCAACAGAAATCACATATTTATTACTGCACTCAAAAGCTAAATGAATATGATATTCCCTAGTAAGCAATATTTAATCCTGAGTCTTTCTGAGGATTTTCAATTGAAAGAACATTTATATATTTTCCCACCATATGATTGCAAACAATCAATGACAGAACAGATGCGCATATAGAGCTGCACCAAGGCCACTCCCTCCATTCACATCGTACGAAATTGACCCAGCTAATACATCCAGTCCATCACAACTAATAAAGCAAAATTTAGTTGGGTCGACATAAAGAAACAAAATTCTTCAATTCCAGAGAATATATTTTTAACGAATGACTGAGCTCCTGATACACAACCAAGTTCAAAGGCCACTGGGCGGTGCTGTGTAAGCATTAATAATGTTATTGTGTAATGCTGAACCTACAACTTTGTATTTATGGAATCCAACATGAATTATATTACATTATTTCTTGCAGTGCGTTCTATACGGTTTTCACCTTCAGGTAAAAATGCAAAATGAGAATATAATAATAAGGTTACTACATTTGTATGGGAAAATATGAACTCGCTTTTTCTGAGTAATACTGTACTCTTTACTTCGTGCAGTAATGCACAGAAGAAAAAAAACTCGTTCAGATTTTCCCATTCATATGCAGCAACCGATAATTATAAACTGTTTCTGAGGGTATCTGATTCATACCTTCAAAAACAATTAATGAAGATGCTGCCCAATAGATAATAACTTTAAAATTATATATGCCTCATTTTCCTTCATGCTGGTGCTAGAAGGAGTCGCGAAAAATGTTCACTCTGCGATTTGGGTATGATGTATGTCAGTTCAGAAACAATATTGCTACTCGGCATATAGTGGTTTTGTACGAAATGGATGAACAAAAACTTTGGTTGACACTGGATATTTTTTGTTAGCAAAGCACAACTGGTGACAGTTCAATTCAATTTTTTTTAAAAGTATGAATAATATATTGATTCTAGCATTTTATAATTGTATAACTTTCTCTCTCTCTCTCTCTCTCTCGATTCGACATAACATTCGTCAACACAATGAAACAAGTAAGAAAGTCGCCAATAGCTTTGGACTCCAACTGTCATTTCAAGTGGGGGAAAAAACAAACTGGGCAGCCACTTGATATTCTGTCTGAACAACATGTATCACTACAGTCTGAAACTTAAATCCATCAAACTAAATTTCGACAAAATGCAATAGGCGGACAAAAGGCTATTAATTATTATTTTACAATTTTGCTTCTGTCTGTAACATAAGTACTAAATGTTTACCGAGTGCTTTCATTGCAAGCAATGCATCTCTTTAGCACACGCAGAATCTTAACCTATATCCATGTCATTCCCGACTGATATTATAACAAATTTCTGAATCTGCAACACGCCAAACAGTGCAGTGCTTCCTCCCAAACAAAGACAACGTGATGCACTGCTGCATTTCCAGTTAGCAAGACTCATCATGTGAAAACCGATGAACCAATTTCTAAACAATAAATTATTGTCCCTATGCATTTCAATATGGCTGCCTAATGTTAAATTCGCCGTGCCCTATGAAACGTTTTACCCTGTTTTACATAACATCTCTCTGGTCCTAAAGTGCCGCACTATACTATGTAAAGCACATATATACATAATTTGTTTCGTTTACCGGTATCTCCACATTTTGTAGTAAGGTTTCGAGTTTAATGCACAGTTGATAAATGGATTCGCCTGTTGTGGTCTTTCTCGGTAGTAAGTGAGGTCCGTGGTCTCGGCTTCTCGTATTATTGACCAGGCATCTACTTAAGTTTCAATGTGAGCCCCTCCCCCTAGTCATATGCCAGCAAGAGGCATGATTACAACCAAAACAAGAAATAAACACTGTGAATTTATATTATAAACATGGTACTCAAATGAATGCGAACAAATGATGCAGACTGGTAAATGCTAGAGTGAGATTTGCATCTACTAATAGTGCATGATTCATCTTTTAGAGACTGCACTTGAGTTCTCCAATTTATTTTTATGAACTTAAATAAAACTTGTTGATCCATTACGTGCCGGATGTTAAACTAAAATAGTTTTCAATTTTATATGCATGACGTGGTATCTCTCAGAGTCAACTTCTCAATTATGGAGAAACTGTTTACCTTTGAGAATATATCTCCTTTCATTTCGCAAGGGGAGTGGAGAACACATATTATTGTGTTAATACGTGCAGGGTTATTTCCCCTTGACTATTTTGCCTAAGCTTGTAATGTATCATATACTTCTGATGTAATTTGCATGTGCGTTATTATTCCAAAGCACAAATTGTCATTCTGAGGACACTGTAAAATGCAGCTAAGCACAGTTCCAAACATGATATAAAAAAACAAAGAAAAAGTTTGAAAGAATCGACATCATGCAAATATTATTTGTAATCCTCTGCCATCTCCAGTGACATTATGAGTCACAATTAGGCATGGCAAGTCACTGAACTTGGTCACTATCACTACCAGCCGAAATATAACTCTGTCACGGAACTGTGTATATTCATGAATATCTGGACTAGAATGTACTCGGGTTTCGTTTCTGTATGCAGCGTTACCTGAGGGTGGTTTATCTTTATCACACATTATTTCAATGTAGTGAGCTTGATTCCATGCTACACTAGCTAGGTGCTTACGATGGTAAAACCGATTTATCACATTTCAGAAAGTCAGGCCAGTAAACGGTCCACTTTACGGCGCAATATCTTCGGCTGTAGAGGTATGTGAATTGTATCTTCATATCTGTATTGTAGAATAAAATTGTTTTATTCTGATATATATTGTGTATTTGTTATTGTTCTAAAATGTGTAATGCAATGTTAGACTTTATTATAGTCTGTTTTCAAGTTCACCAGTATATAACTGAACAGAAGGATTGTATTCACATTAATGTTGCATGAATTAAGGGACTAGAGAATGCTACTTCAAGTTCTGTAAGATTCTCGTCAGACGCAGGTTCACATACGAATGTGATTATTATGATATATTTATACGGAAGTCCATATTATATGATTTTTACAAAATGATCAACTCCACTTAAGCACGTGCGTCACGTACGTCATTGCATGTTATACATGGCTGTGTCACTGATATTACACGGATTTAGATATTATATTTTCTGCTGAAAAGGAGTGAAGGGCTGAAGGAGTGACGGAGTGAGAGAGCGATAGTGACAGAACTATGCCTTATTTTTGCGTCTGCACCGTACTGTATGTAGGTGTTCTTTTAGCCGAGTTGCTAATTTGGGTTCGTGTATACCCGGTATGCTGCTGTCGGTGGTGATGTTGGCCCTGAGGAAGATAGTGGTCATCTTGTGGTGAGGGACCAAAACTTCAGGACCAATGGTTCTGCATGTAATAAGAGATTTTAGGCAGACCGTGAGGGATGGGACCATTCGTGATGGCTCCTTGACCATTCGGCAGGGCTGTGGGGCTGGAATTACCTTGTGGTTATGAATTGGACGCGGCAAGATATGCGTTCCAGTTTATATTAAATCAGTCATCACTATTTGAGTGAAACATTGTCATTCTTTATAAGAAAAAAGTTATCACTATTTGAGTGACAAAATGTCATTTTGTATATATAACCATTTATCACTATTCGAGTGAAAAAATGTCAGTGTTTTAAATATAGAACCAGTTATTATCACTACTGGAGTGAAACATTGTATCTGTTTATATGAAACCAGTGATCACTGAGTGAAATCATATTGTTTTGAAATTCGCGTATCATTGGTTGAGTGTTTCTTTTTGTGCTTAACTTTTTGTTTAATGTCATTTAATTTATTATTGTTGACTGTTTGTTTTATATTACATCTTACAAATCGTTCTAGTTAGAAACCGTACAATATTTGGCTATATTGTTTGTTATCGTTCAGTTATTTAACTCTGTACGCATCTTTGTGTTAAAAGTTCAGTCTTGGAATTTATGCGCACGAGTTTGGGGTACGGTTTTCTTTCTATCTTTAATCATCTATAAATAAACATCGTATTTTCGTTTATTATTCTTAGCGTCTTCGTTGTAATAATCCGACCCCAACCCACTTGAAGTATATCATATTTCATTCATTTTCACCATAGACTGAGAGTAACTGTCATATGTGCCATGTACATTGGTAGTAATCAATCTTAATTCGATTTTGTGTAACATATAACTTAGTATCAATGTGTGATTGGAATTTTTTTACGTAGCTTTAACAATTTTAGTTATATCGCTGCGATGTCTCGAGTGTTGCAGTTTATGGTGTTTTCTAGGACTGGGACATCATGTCTCACCCGGTCACATTATCCTGGCCGTAGGCCGTCCAGTCCTAACTTCTACCTCTAAATGCTGAGTGCCAAGCGAGGCTGCTGATTCTATAATTTTTCTAAGTCTCTGATATGACTCGGCCGGTGTTGGAACCAGCAACCCCCCACATACGAGGCGGACGCTCTAACCCCTTAGGCCACCGGTGTGGTAACTTGCCTTGGCCTGTCATATCAATGATAGGTAAGGAATTTTTTACTTTTACTTAAACAATCAATAAAGAAACGGGTCCAATCTTTCTCATCAGTACTGAAATACGACCTAATGCGTCAACATTTGTTTTTACGTTTTTATAGTCTTTATTTGGCATCCTATGTTAATGCGGCACGAGCGACCGATGTGTGTATTTTAACAAAAATTGTAGAACACGTTGTGAAATGGACTCCTACCTCTTGTTAAATGGTCTCTTGCCTGTTGTGAAATGAACTCCCACCTATTTTCAGTACAAGGTCATTCATGAAGTAATGATCTAATTATCATGTACATTTCTTTCAGGGACCGGCTTCCTGACAGAGAACATTATAACTCGTGTGTCATTTCCGGGTGTCTTCTTATGTTTTGTCATTTTTCTTTAAGCTGAACTTGCCTTCGGTAAGTATCCAGTATGTACAAGACCGTAATAAAAATATACATTAACATTGTCTCAGTCTCGTTGTCACAGACTTCTTATGGACACATATAATTGTCTTTTCACAGATAGGCATGTGTATGAAGTTCAAGTAACATTCCTTTACAGTCAGAGGCTTACAAAATTAAAAACTATTTCAAGCTAAACAACATTAACAACAAGACAAATTACATAATATTTATTGCTGGCAGCCACTAAAGTAGCACATATATTCACACACGGTATAACATAACTTGAGAGATTGCATACGAATTACAAAACTTCATGCAAACTAATGCAGGTATACACAGAATTCCACACTATTTAGCAAGGTAATATTCTGGACAAAACATACATGCATAAACAAAGACGCACAAAACACGTATGTTATTATTTATAAAGTTATTGTTGGCGTATTCGCTCCTCTTTCTACTTTTTTTTATTAATGTAGCTTTTATGTATGTACAAATTGATAGATAAGTTACTTCTATATATATATATATATATATATATATATATATATATATATATATATATATATAATGTGTGTGTGTAGTAGGTGCTAATTAGTTAATTATTCATGTACATATTTTTACTATACAATTAGGAATAGCCTAGCTATTTCCCTTTGACAATAAATGTGTATATAAATCTGTACTTTTGTTCTTGTCAAAATATATTTACTTAACGAAAATGGCATTTACATATGACCTTTGTTAATGACAGTCGAAAATTAATTATGTACATTTCATTATACATTTAAAGCTGTTCCAAGTTTTAATCAAAACCTCAGAGTGGTTGTGTGGTGTTCTCACGCGTTCCGCGAGTTGATAGAAATGAAAATGTTCGGTGGACGGGTAACCGAATCTTTCAAATGTGTGGTTGTAAAGCTTACAAGAGTTGTCTCCTCGCTTTATGATTGTGTCGCAATACTGAAGTGAACGCCGAAATATGCATCCATCGTCGAATTTATGGACGTAATCAGCAACAGAGACTATTCTTTCCTGCTGAACTAGTTTGAAAGTCGAGCTAAGCACCTTTAACCAAATCGTCTTTGCACTAGCTTATCAACTAACTGTTCCGTCAGTTAAGAGTAGAGATCAGGGAATGTCTGAAACGGGATTATCTTTTAATACAAAAAATATACTTTTTCAATCTGGTACGAGGTAAATGGTAACTGAAGTCGTCTTTTCAAGTATAATCCGATACGAAAGATATCAGATTAGAGCAGCTATAGTAAATAACAATCATTTCCCAATACGTTATAATTTTCGTCATGTAGTAACCCTGTCTGATTTTGTCAGCTCAGTTGACACCTTACATTACTGAGCTATTCAAACTCAGCGCATCTGATTGAAATGTGGTTTGACAAAATGTTTAAGTCTGGTTAGTTGACTAAAGCCACCAGACGGACCGTTTTTGAATGTCCCACCACCACCAAGAAAACGACAAATACTAGTTTCATTCGAACGTTGTTTAGAAAGGTTAAAATAAAGGTAGGTTAATATGTATTGAAGGAATAGTACTAACTACATCCCCACTGATGTCACTAACTACATCCCACTGATGTCACTAACTACATCCCCACTGATGTCACTAACTACATCCCCACTAATGTCACTAACAATATCAACCTTTATAACGGTGTATGACTGTATTACTATCTCACTTAAAGAAAATAAAACTCTGACAAAAACACTAAATATAATACTACTTCTGCTAGTACTAATACTAATAACTATAATTGCAACTACATGCATTAGGATAACCATCGTTATTGCCGATGACAGCAGCAACAGCATCATCACTGCAATAATATCATTTCCAACAACAGTGATACAAATCACCAAAGGAAATCAGTACATGTTCTATTAATTTTAGCTATTTATAAAAAAAAATAAACAAATAGGAATTAAATTACAGAGTTACTGTTCATTGTGTAGGTTTGCTATGTTTACTATGTCAACCTACGTTCATACCAATGATCTACCTAGTTTCATATACGTGTAAACTGGGGTGCACATGTACATAAACTTCGTGGATTTGAAGTCCATTGTTAGTAAGGGTTTTCACTGAACCGCGACTAATATATAATATGGGCTGTCTTTTAGTTTATCATAATCCGAAAGAAATATGTGGGTAGAGTGTTTAAAATTAACTGTTATTGAGTTTTTTTCCAAGCTAGTTATATAAATTTTTAAGAATCATCGTACTAAATAAGCTCTCAAAGTAAACCTACGTAAACACCATGATATTATAGATTCAATGACTTTAGATTTATGAATGCTCATTATAAAACCTAAATTTGATAGCAACGCAAGCCATGACGAACTTTTTGCCTTTTTACACCCTGAACAAATATGAGGGAAGCAATCAACAAGGCTGGTGTGGAAGGTAACAAGAAATAAAACAGTAAGTTAAACATTAAGAGGCTAGTGTTAGGGCTGGTCATCCTGATGTCAGAATAATATAACTGGGTGGGACACGATGCCACATGTCTACGGCATGATGCCTCAGTGCTAGACATCACTATAAACTGCCACACTGCAGGTATAGTAGCGATCTGCATGAAACATTGTTAAAGCTGATTTAAAAATTAAAATTGAATGCTTTTGTTTGATAAGAGTATTTTTTCCTTGTTAAGCCAGTCACTATCCAACTGTGTTTGTATCGCCTGTAAATTTTCATATCTTTATAATCAAATGCCTTTTGTAGAGTTTTCAAAAAGAAGTTTGCAACATGCGTATATTTTGTCATTTGTCATGAAAGTTTAAGGATGAAATGCTGAATTTTAATAAATAGCTGCGCTATTTAGTTAAAGGAGCTTACTCCTGAAACACGAGAGGTTCATTCAGGGATAATACACATTACTCCTGAAACACGAGAGGTTCATTCAGGGATAATACACATTACTCCTGAAACACGAGAGGTTCATTCAGGGATAATACACATTTCATTTGCATTAATGACATTTATTAATGACATTTATTAATGACACTGAAAACATAATTTCTTGAAACTTTTAATCGACGATGAGTGTAAACAGTACCATATTAAAACCTTAGGCCTAAGTGCTTTGAACGTAAGATTATTTATTGCCTGTATCAACCTTTTTGAGGAGGACTGTAGTGCCAGAAGTTTTTGCATACTGTGTTTATCATGCATCGGTCATCCAAATTTTAAACAGTCTCAAGCAAGACTTCCTACACCTATACTGGTTGTTCGTATTTCTTTTAGTATCACAAATAACTGAAGTAAAAGATTCATTGGGTACTTCGATTGGTAGGTTGGTATATCAGTGGCAGCTGTATTCATCATTTTAGCTGTTGTATTGGCGATATTATTCCAGACACGGATACGGAAAGACAGACAACATGCTGAAAGTAAGGTTGCCATCTAATGTCATCTCTTCTCTCTGTTTATATCAATGCACAAACTAATAAAGAATGAGTTTATAATCTTAGACAAGAGGACAAAATAAATGGCGTGTGTGTGAGAGAGATTCGGAATTTTAAAGTAGCTTTAACAATTTGTCAGTCGTATCACTATGATGTATGCATTGTGGCTGTATATAGTGATGTCTAGCACTAGGGCATCATGCAGCAGACATGTAGCATCAGGTTCCATCCAGTGTTAGACCTGTAACATCATGTTTAATCCAGTGTTAGGACTGGTCGGCCTTGTGTCAGGATAATGTTACTGGGTGGGACATGATGCTACATGTCTGCGGCATGATGCCACAGTGTTAGACTTCACTATAAACTGCCACACTGCATATATCGTAGCGATACGAATTAAAATTGCTAAAGCTATGTTAAAAATCGAAATCAAACACACCCCCACACATACACAAACCACGCTTTATAGTTTAGAGCTGATTTGCACAATGTGATTTGCGTTTTGTCAACTTAGGTTTTTTAAGAGCCATTTTTGTATATTTGACCATTTGTTTATTTTCACGTGCTGGAAATTAAAGAATGCTGCAGATAGATGCCATTTATTAATAGCGTTGCTACAAAAAGAACAAGATGTCTTAAACATGTTTAAACTGAGGGTACCATTAAATGAAGACGACTGATGCACGATTATAAATGTCTGTCTTAAATAATCATTGCTAGACATTATAATTATCTTTTATTTTCCGATAGCATTCCTCATCCTGAAAGAGAAGAAGACATGTGAGTAAAATATTATTTGTACACAAATAAGCGATCTATTATGTCGTCAGTAAATGAAACCTACTTATATGAGTAGTAAATGGGGGCACCCTAGCGTCAAGGGGAATTAGCATTACAAGACCCCTTGGGCAACTCTAGCGTCAAGGGAAAATTAACATGGAGAGAAATCGTGGGTCAGATTAGCGTCAAGGGAAATTAACATGGAGTAAAATCGTGGGTCACTCTAGCGACAAGGGGAATTTAACATGGAACTATAGTGTGGGTCTGTCTAGCGACAAGGGGAAATTAACATGGGAATAGAGTTTGGGTTTGTCTAGGGACAAGGGGAATTGAATATGGGATTTTTTTTTTTTTTAAATTTAAATTTAAATTTAAATTTAAAAAAAGGGGTAGGCAATGGAAAGGCTATCTCTTTTCGAGAAATATGGCTGGCCCTGAAAAGGGCCTTTGGGTTTATGTTAATATTAATATTAACATAGATGGCATCTGTCACATCTTCTTCTTCTTCTTCTTAAACTCCTTCTGACTGCCGGTCCATACACAAGTACCCTCTTGAGACATCCTTGTCTTTCTATGTAAACTCTCCTCATCAATTAACTAGTATCTGTCCTATCAACAACAGTCCACTTGGACCTGACATACATGAGCATGTCCGTCCTAAACATCATGGAAGACACAAGGGTGGATGACTCAGCTGTGGTCCACATCTTGAAGCGACGAGAATAGGTGAATCAATGCAGTGAACTGCGCTTGTTTATAGGTACAGGAAGGATTGAAACGGATTGAATTCATTCACCAATCCGAACACGCGTTACAAAATTCAGTCACCTCGCATCCAATCCGAAGAGAGCAGTCTGTGACGTCACGTGGTCTATATAGATTCGTTAGCGCTTGTGTGCAGTCAATCTATGCGACAGTGATTCAACATGACGGAAACTCAGAAAACGATCCATTGGGGTGCACCAGCAGGGGAGACTGCCCAAGGGAACCCGGACTTACTTTCAGAAGAGGTACATTGGGATTTTGTGGATTTTCTTACCTCGCAAGAATTTGTTCCGGAACCTTCGTTACCTTCTTCATTACCGCAAGTGGAGAATTTTAGACAGAGACAGAAAGAAGAATTGGAGAAATTTATGCAACGACAAAAGGAAGCGGAACAAGCTTTTCTCCTACAGCAACAGCAACAGCAACAAGAAGAGGTAAGAAAAAAACAACAGCAACAACAGCAAGAAGTAGCAGCAAAGAAACAAGAGGGTGAAAATCAAACGGCTACGGTACTGTTGGACATTTTAGCGGAGTTAAGAAGTCTGAAACAAATGTATCAGACTTCTTTATCACGGCCGAAGAGAATACGACCTTCCCGAGCTAAACACGCCAACCCTGTGACTAAGCCTATCGTACCACCCTTAGTGATTTCAACCCAATCATCAGAAGTAGGCCTTGGCCGTGGCAAAGGCTTAAGGCAGTTAAAGTTGATTGGTTAAGCTCACCCCTACACCAAAATAAAAAGGCCCTTTTCAGGGCCACCCACATTTCTCGAAAAGAAATACAATTTCAATTTGCCAATAACTCAAAAATAAACCCCACCCATTTTACCCTTATAGTACGTGTCTGTGTATGAGTGGGTGAGTGTAGCTTCTTATTTTAAAATCAAAACTCAAAGACACTTACCTTATATCATTCATGTATTCTTTTATCCATTTTTTACAATCCAATTCACAGCACAACACTTTAATTGAAAGTTCATTGACTTCTTCTTTCTCCTTGTTTAGTCTCTCTGTTTTTTGAATTTCTTCACCGTTTTTTCCTCATTTTCTTCCCTTCTTCTTTTCTTCTCCTGTTTCTTTGCTTCTTTTAAATAGAATTGTCTTCTTTCTTCCTCTGAAGAATCCCTCTCTTCTTTCGAAGAATCCCTCTCTTCTTCCGAAGAATCCCTCTCTTCTTCTGAAGAATCCTTCTTTTCTTCTGACTCCTCTTGTTTCTTTTTTGGGCAATCTGGAGACCAATGTCCTTTTTCTTTACAATAATAACAGGTATCTTGACTTTTGTCTTTTTTAGCCCCCGTTTTTTTTTCTTTTTTGACGGTCTGGACACTCTGAAGACCAATGCCCTTTCTTCTGACAGATATAGCAAGTATCCTGACTCTTATCTCGAAAGGAAGGAGAGTAGTCTGTCGGCTGGTCTGAAGAGAATTTTCTATTGACCCCTCGCAAAGCTCTGACGAAACGTTCGATTTGGCTAGTCTCTTCCATTGTTCTCCTCGGTTTGAGAGTGAAATGAATAGTGAAAGGACAAGACACAACCTTTTTATATACGCTGGTTTGCCATGACTATAAATTAGTCTATGGTATTTGAACTTGAGTCATTTGACGTTTTGCACTCAAGATGAAACGATCCTATTCATTCGAGAAGAAAGAAGAAGAAGAAAGTAAGAGGCAGAAACGTGATCTATCGCCTCGTACCAGGGCTGAAATCTTGGCACAAATTCATGCCAGTGATTTTGAAGAGGACATGAGTGAACCAGAATCCGAACCCTCTAAACCAAGTTCACCACCCTTAGTCAACCCTGAAAAGTACTATTCCATTCGAGAGACGGAAAAACGCTCCTCTAGAAAATTTAGAACCACGGCTTACACCTACACGGTGAAGTTTAAAGATTTCAAGGCCGACGTACCCTTGGAGAAAGCAGAAGGGTTTATCACCGAGATGTGGGATTCTTTGCTCACCGCACTCAAGCGACAATGTCAACCCAAAGAAGACGATCGCTTGACACTATCCATAGATCACGACGGTTTGAAATCCCCTGTTTGGATCGAGTTTAGCAGACCCGCAGAACTAACCCCTTCCAAAATCATGGACAAGATTCAACACGTACAACAATCTAATGACCAGTTTGACATCACCGATGGTAAAGCCACACTGAAAATGGCCCACGTCTCTCTTCCTCAAGGGACAGGACGCAAAAAGATGTTATTGGTGGACAACCTTCGCAACACGAAAACAAGTCTCGTCCGAATTCCCAACCCTCAAGACCAGATGTGTTTAGCCCGTGCCATCGTGGTGGGACGAACCTATGCCAACAAGAACGACACGGTAGAATGGAAAAGAACCTGGAAAACTATTCAACAATCCGATCGAGCCAAACAACGAAACGAAGCAGAACTCCTGTTACAACAAGCCGGACTGTCCAAAGACACACCCTGTGGAATTCCTGAGATGCAAAAATTGCAAGATGCCCTAGCTCCACGCTACACCTTGAAAGTGCACCCTCAAGAAATGCGTGGAACTCTGTTGTTTCGAGGCCAAGATTTTAAGGACCGAAAATACATTCATGTCTATTATCACGATGAACATTTCGATACCATTACCAGTATCACTGGATTCCTGGGATACAGTTATTATTGTGAGAAATGTGATTATGGTTATAACAATCGAGAGCAACACAAGTCTTGTGGATGGAAATGCCCAGGATGTTTGGCCTCTCCACCCTGTCTGAGCGAAGAACCAGTGCCTTGTTCAACTTGTCTGCGCACGTTTGTCAGCCCTACCTGTTACCAGCAACATTTGAAAACACAAGGTTCACAGAAGAAATGTGCTTGTCAACTCCTGAGATTGTGCCCTACGTGTGGACAAGACATACGTACCAATAGTACCAAGGCACACGTATGTCGAGGAAAGAAAAAATGTCACATTTGTCACCACATCGTGGACTTGGAACACGAATGTTACGTGCAAAAATACCAACCCCCACCAGAGGAAGAGGACGGTCACAAGAAGAAAGGCAATTTCATCTTTTTCGATTTCGAATGCATGCAAGAGACTGGCATTCACATTCCTAATTTCTGCGTGGCTCATCGAGCGTGCGAGAAGTGCATTCAAGAACATATCTTCAGTCATTGCCCTCACTGCAGCAAGATTCCTGGAGGACGTGAAAAAATCTTTCGAGGACCAAACACGTTAGCCGATTTTGCCCAATGGGTCTTAGACCCCATCGACAAGACATGGAGCAAAGAGGACATCGAACGTTACGGAGATTGTCATCGTCATGCCACGGTGATGGCTCACAATTTCTCCGGATACGATGGACAGTTTCTTCTCAGATACTATACGGAACAAGGCACCGAACGTCCTAAAGTCACTTTGAACGGAGCCAAAATCATTTTCATGCAAGTGGGACAAGTACAGTTTAAAGATTCGATGAGTTACTTGGCCATGCCTTTGAGTCGAATGCCTAAAACGTTTGGAATGACAGAAATGGCTAAAGGGTACTTTCCACACTTTTTCAATACGGAAGCCAATCAACATGCCGTTCTACCCCATTTACCTGAGGCTCACTATTACGACCCCGACAACATGCGTACCGAACAACGAGAAGCTTTCTACGCTTAGTACCAGGCTCATGCCTCTGACCCCTTCGACTTTCAGGAAGAAATGTTAAAGTATTGTCGTTCCGACGTGGACATTTTACGACGTTGCTGTGGAAAATTTCGAGAACTGTTCATGGAACACGGAGGGGTCGATCCTTTGAAAGAAGCTTGCACCATTGCCAAAGCGTGTTCCTTAGTGTACCGCCAACGATTCATGCCTGAAAACACCGTGGCTGTCATCAGTCCTCAAACGACCCACTATGTCAAGCGTCAATACTCGGTCAAAGCCCTACGTTGGTTACATTACTTGTGCGACAAGGAAGACAAATGGATTCAGCATGCCCGCAAAGGAGGAGGCGAAAAGACCATCGGAACGTATTCGGTAGATGGCTGGGACTTAGAAAACGCCAAGATCGTGTACGAGTTTAACGGTTGCTTATTTCACGGATGTCCCATCTGTTACCCTGACCGTGACACTAAAAATCAGTTTTTGCAACGAACCATGGAAGACTTGTACCAGGACACTTGTCAGCGACGCCTAAAGTTAGAACAGCAAGGATACCAAGTGGTGGAAATGTGGGAACACGAGTACGATCACCGTTTGAAAACCGATCCCGAGTTTAAACGCCTCGTGGAAAGTTACCAGTTCATGGACCCGCTGAACCCGAGGGATAGTTTGTACGGAGGAAGGACCAATGCCACCTGTTTGCTGTACCAAGCCGACGAAGAGAAAGGAGAACAAATCAAATACTTGGACGTGTGTTCGCTGTATCCCTACGTGTGCAAATATTGTCGCTTTCCTGTAGGGCACCCGCAATTGTTCACGGAACACATCGACCTGAAAAACATTCAACAATACGAAGGCTTGATCAAGTGCTAAATTTTGCCTCACAAGGACTTGTACCACCCCGTCTTACCTCACCATTGCCAAGGCAAACTGATGTTTCCTTTGTGCCGTACTTGTGCCGAAACGTGCAACCAAGATCAGCCTTGTCAGCACACCCAGGAAGAACAGGCTTTGACGGGAACCTGGGTCAGCGTAGAATTGTTCAAAGCTCTGGACATGGGATACCAACTGTTAGAAGTGTACGAAATTTGTCACTTTCCCAAGACACAACAATATCAGAAGGCTGGCCCCACTCAGAAAGGCATTTTCGCCGACTACGTGGATGCCTTTTTGAAACTGAAGCAAGAAGCCAGCGGCTATCCTTCCTGGTGTTACACTCCCGAAGACCAAATAAAATTCAAAGAGAAATACTATGAACAAGAAGACATCACTTTAGACCACATTGAGAAAAACGAAGGAAGGCGATCGTTTGCCAAAGTGATGTTAAATTGCTTGTGGGGTAAAATGGCACAACGACCGTGTTTACCCAAGACGGAATATTTGACAGAACCTTCCCGCTACTTCCAGATGATTCACGACAAAACCAAATACATGAAACATGTGGACGTCGTTCGAGAGGATTTGATTTTGGTCAATTACGAAGAAGATCTGGACTTTGTACAAGACGACCCTTTTGGAAATGTCATCATTGCGGCTTACGTGACAGCTCATGCTCGCTTAAAATTGTACGAAGCTTTAGAACTGTTAGAAGAACGCGTCCTGTACTTTGACACGGACAGTTGCATTTACATCCATCACCCGATTCAACAGCACCCTGACATCGAAGGAGACCGTTTAGGAGCCTGGACAGACGAGCATCCCGACGACAAGATTCTAAGTTTCTTCAGTGGTGGTCCCAAAAATTACGGCTACGAATACCGGGACAAACAAGGAGAAGTGCACACGACGTGCAAAGTGAAAGGACTGACTCTGAACCATCGTACCAGTCGAGTGGTCAACTTTGGGGTATTGAAAGAAGCCTTGCAATCGGGAGAGGATGGAAACTTTAAAGTGACCACTTATCAACCGAACAAGATTGTACGTTTGCCCACTCACCACATCGTCAGTCGGCCCCTGGAAAAAATCTATCAAGTCGTGTACCAGAAGCGAGTGAGACTTCCCAATCACTTTACGTTGCCGTACGGTCACATCGATATTGGTCAGCATATAAAAAGGGACAACGTCCAAGACCAATAGTTCATTGTTCATTGAAGTAACTTACCATGTCGTTGACGAAGAAGAAACCAGATTGGTTAGGAGTCAAATGTTGGACATCACCGAGACCAGGGTTCTGAGGCTTGGACACAAGAGGTGGCCCAGTATGCACGAGAGTTATTCAAGGAAAAAAGTTACTTTTCAACCTGTGTTAGTGACGGTGCCAGAAGAACCCGTCACCCAGGACAGGACTGTCGTGGACAGGCCTGAAAGACCCTTTCGGGAGGACACTTGTGTGACCTTACCCCCTACTATAGAACTGGTTAGAACTTTACCCAAAACATGTGGTTGTTGTACAGACACTTGTATTTTATTCCACGTTCATGTGCCTTTTATTCTTGTACTTAAGCCTTTGGCTTTTATGTATTTTTGTCTTTCGTATTCATGTTTGAAAAAAACATTCAATAAACGTGTTCTGAAAAAGTATATAAACTCTTGTCTTGTTTGTTTTTTCGTGTCACAAGTGACATTCCTCACACCATGGCTACCTCTACTGTCTCTGCTCCCTCTTCCTCTACTGTCAAAGTCATCGACGAACACTTAGATCGTGCCAGTTGGGAGGCTTTGTATCTTCGCCATCCCTTTAACATGCTCATTGCTGGACCTAGCGGTTCTGGCAAAACTGAATTCGTCAAACGTTTGATCGAACATAAACATCATTTGATCGATCGGCCACCTCAACGGATCGTGTGGTGTTACAAAGAGTGGCAATCGGCGTACAGCCTCTTGCGAGAAAGTCAAGGCGATTCCATCGTGTTTGTGGAAGGCATTCCTAAAGAAGACGACGGCATCATCTCTGACTCCCGTCAAACCCATTTGGTCATTTTCGACGACATGTTAGGAGAAGACGAAGAAGAAATTAAACTGTGGTTCACGCGCAAAGGGCATCACCGTAATGCCAGTGTCGTTTACATCACCCAAAATTTGTTTCAACAAAGTAAAGCCCATCGCACCATCAGTCTCAATGCGCATTACGTGGTCTTGTTTAAAAGCCCTCGAGATAAATCGCAAGTGCAAGTCTTAGCCAAACAGTTAGGAACGCCTTGGCTGACTCAGGCGTACGACGATGCCACTCAAACGCCACACGCCTATTTACTCGTCGATTTGAAACCTACGACTCCCGAGGATTTGCGATTTCGTACCCACTTGTTTCACCACTGGTGCCAAGACGGAGGGCCTATCCTGTACACGTCTCCGTCCTCGACTTCATTTCACTCCCCATAAAAAAATCTATAAAAACCTCAGACCCTTTTTCGTCTGTCTCACACAGTGTGAACATGACGTCCCTTCAGTCGCATCTTCCCGTCAAATTGATTCGTGCCTTGTATGGCATCAGTCGAGAAAAAAATCCACAAACACGAGCTCGTGTCTTAGAAGCTAGTCTCAAAGAAGTCTTACGATGGTTCACGGTGACGGCACGTCAATTACTCCAAGGAATCATTCAGATTCCTCATCAAACCAAACGCTTTTTCGATCGAAACAAAGTCGCTTTGGTCCAACTGGCCGATCCCCGCATCGACACTCAAACCAAAAAACAAATCATTTTGAAACCTGGAGGGAGCGGTACTCTAGGAGGGGTCATCATTCGCTCACTCTTAAGATGGGATCCTAATGCCCCCAAAGTTATACCCAAGACAAAAGTCCAACGAAGCCCCAAGAAGAAAAAGGCCAGGTCCCCAAGGAGAACTTCTCCAGTGGCAGGACCCTCCTCTGACCAGACACCACCACCACCCCGGAAAAAGAAAAGAAGCCCCCAGAAAAAGAAAAGTCCACAGAAGAAAACTAGTCGCAAGAGAGGCACTTCGGCCAGGACGCAACCTTACACTCGCAAACCACGACCTGCCACGGCGGTGACTGCGTCTTCGGCAGCTTCACGTTTGTCCACTTCTCCGTTAATGACACCCAGAACTGAAGAGTACTTGGAGACGTTGATCACACCAAGAACTTCTCCGTTGATGACCCCCAAAAGAACTTCCCCAGTGGCAGGACCTTCCAATTTAGTGGCAGTGGCTGCTGCTCACAAAGTACCTTCTCCCAAAATCAAAGTTCAAGAAAGATCGGGCATGTTACAAAGTTTACTGGATTTGTCCAAGCAAGAACTGGCTCGATTTAGTCCGTTACGTACCCCTGCACGACGTGTCATGCCTGTCCTCAAACTAATACGACGTAAAGACAATCAGTGGCGACGCGTTCCAGTATAAAAAAGGCCTGTGACCAAGTCGGGTATCAGTGTTTTTTGGTGCTCCTGAAGACTCAAAGATGTCACCCTCCAGAAAACCCCAAGGAAAGAAAAGGAAAGGACTGCCACCACGTTTAGCCAAACATGGGGACATGTTATCTGTCCTGTCCAAAGCTTCTCCACCCCTACGAAAAAAACTCATTCAAACGGCCTCCAAAGAGGTCATCGATACCGTGTGCGAATGTTGTTTGAACGTTTTGAAAGGCACGATCCCTTTGTCCAAACACCAGAAACAATGCTTAAGCAAGCATCGTCACGTTCTTCGCCAAATGGTTCAAAAGAAAATTCCCATTCGTCAAAAAAAGAAGATGTTAGTGCAACGTGGAGGTATTTTACCTCTCTTGTTAGGCCCCATACTGAAAGGAGTCTTGGGAACCATGTTGGGAGGACTGGTGGGAGCAAGATAAAAAGGCCTCGGAAGTTCCAAGATCTCAGAATCGACCCCTGACAACCCCATGGAAGGACGAAAACTAGCTTTAGTGCCTTACAAACGATGGATGGAATACCATCGGTGGCAAGAACAACACACCCCGCATTTACCTCCCAATCCCCATTTGAGCGAGATGTCCCAGTTAGAACACGAATTGCAGTCCTTGATGGATCGCCAAGATTTGTCCGAAACAGAAAAATCGCAAAAGTACGGTCAACTCTTGCAACGACTGCAACTCTTTCACCAGAAAGCTTTAGACGAAACAGCTCTACCCACTCTGAAAGATTTTAAGACCTTAATGAAAAGTCCAGCACCATCACCAGTACCAGTACCAGTACCACCAGTACCCGTGACCAAGACAGAAAAAGGAGAAGAAGAGGAAGGGTTTCAAACTCCACCAGAAAAAGTACGCAAGTTAACAACACCACCTACCTCCAGAATTGGATGGATTAAAAAGATGATGGCCACCCCTTCTTCCTCACAAGAGAAAAAGAAAGTGAAGACAGAAGTGAAGACAGAAGTGAAACAAGAACCGATATCCCCCGCTCAGACATCCTTCTCCTCTTCGACACCTATTGCTAGCCGCACACGCAAAGCATTGCAATCCAAGAAAATACCCCAAGAGAAAAAGAGTAGCATCCTCCAAGAGTGGGTGTCTTATTAACACACCAACCAACACAAAAAAATGGAAAAAGTCTTAGCCAGCATTTACTACGATCCCTCCCATCCTGCAGGTTACGCAGGAGTTCAAAAATTGTATCGTGCTGCCAAAACGCGACTGAAAAGTCTCCGTTTACCTCAAGTGCAACGATGGTTACAAGAACAAGCTACCTACACTTTACACAAACCCATTCGACGCAAGTTTGCCAGAAGTCGCACCCGAGTGGAAGGCATCGATCATCAATGGCAAGCCGATTTAGCCGATGTCTCTCATTTGGCCAGCTACAATCGTGGCTACACATATTTGTTTTGTGTCATCGACGTCTTTTCCAAATTTGCCTGGGTCGTGCCCTTGACTTCCAAATCGAGCAGCGAGTTAGTGCGAGCCCTGCAACGGGTGTTGAAACAAAGCGGTCGTCACCCTCTTCGATGGCAAACGGACAAAGGCACCGAATTTCTGAACCAAGCTTTCCAAAAAGAATTAAAGAAACGTGACATTCATTTTTTTACCACCGAGAATCCCGAAACCAAAGCCAGCATCGTGGAACGTTTTCAACGCACTTTGAAAGAACGCATGTGGAAATATTTTACGCATCACCACACTCTGAAGTACATCGACATCTTACCGCACCTGGTGCAAGCGTACAACCAATCTTACCATCGAAGCATCGGACGTGCCCCGCAAGACGTGACTCCCGACAACGAAGTGTTGGTGTTTGAGCGCCTGTTTGGTACGTCCCCGACGAGGGCTGTCCCCAAGAAAAGCGGAGAGTTGGCCGTAGGAGATTGGGTGCGCATTGGCAAAACCAAACGCACTTTCGACAAAGGTTACTTACCTAACTGGACGACCGAATTGTTTCGCGTCACTGGACGAGTGCATGGCCGTCATCCTGCCGTCTATAAATTGGAAGACATGAACGGAGAAGTGCTCAAAGGAACGTTTTATTTGCCCGAGTTACAACGTGTCACCAAAAAAGAAGACGACGTGTACGACATCGAAAGCATTCTCGAACGCAGAACCCGTAAAGTGGGCAAACGACGTGTCAAAGAAGTCAAAGTACGTTGGAAAGGATATCCACCCAGTTTTGATTCTTGGATCTACGCTTCGCAAGTCATCGACTATAAAAAGAAGTGACCATCATGCCCTTTCACACAGCAGACACAGCTACGTCGACCACTCCTCCTTCACCTAGTTCTTCTGTGCAAGATTTACAAAAACAACCCTTGTGGGTGTGGTGTGGAGAACGTGTGCCTAAAACGCAAATCGTCTTTTCTGCCAAATCTTCGCGGTGTATTGTGTCATCGGGGCAGCCATCGCCAATTTGAGTTTGCAACAAGGAGACAAACAATTGTGGACCATTTTATTGAGCAGTTGCATCGGTTACCTGCTTCCTAATCCCTCCCTGAAATTCACCTCGAACGGGAACCCCGGGAACCTTGTGTCCAGTGCCAGTGCCAGTCACCACTTCAATCACAACCAGAACCCCATTTTAGACGGAGACACGCCTCTGACGTCCAGTAACCCCTCGGACAGCCACAGAACTCTGGAATTATGAGTCACCAAAACCAATTTTACTTAACTTTACCCAGTGACAGTTCCATGGAGGTGTTTCCCAAGAACACGTTGTGCTGTTACACGGCCAAATTACCTCAGGCCATCCAGTTAGATCACGAAGCCCATTGGGAAGAGGCTTTAGTAGAAATGATTCACCCGACCCAAGTCCTCAATGTCCTTCCCAATCAAAATTTTTTTGATGTGGAAGTTCATGACGAGCAAATGCAACAGTGGATGGATAGCATTGTCAAATATGACAAGAAAACCCGTACACAAAAGTACACCACCTATCACTTGTTCATTCCCCCAGGCTATTATTTTAGTGGTCAACATTTGGTCAGCACCATAACCTCCAGGTTTAATGTCGTGTTTCTGAAAGCTTTGAAGCATGTCAACAAAAATGTCACCATGGAGTACCACAAAACAGCTCGTCGCTTCTTGATGAAATTTGAACGGAGTAAAATCCTGTCCATTTTATTTTGTCCTGAATTGTATGACATGTTGGGCGGAGACATGGACATGAGAAAGACCATGATCAAGAAAAACGATTTACCCATCGTTTACGACAACGAGTCTTTTAGCAAGTTATTTCGTGCCCCGGTAGAACTGAACCAAGGACTGAATTTGATGTTCGTGTATTCCGATGTGGTGGAGTACAACGTGGTGGGACACACCTCCGTACCGTTACTGCGTGTCATTCCTTTCAAAGTGGATTCTTCCACGAACACTGACGAGGAAGGTGGAAACACTTACCACGTCCACCGCGAATTTGTCAATCCTCACTATTTGCCTGTCAGTAAGTCGTATTTGGACACGGTCAACATTGCTATAAAAGGAGATCTGGGACAAAATATTCCATTCACCAAAGGAAAAGTCACGGTGAAACTCCATTTTCGAAAACGGTTCTCTCACGACTCTTAAGTCATGTATCCAGTGTACCGAGGGGTTGCTCAACAGCGAGGACACGGCTTAGGAGATATGTTAAAATCGGCCTTTCGTTCGGTGGCCCCGGTGTTGAAACCGATGGTGACACGCGGATTGCACGCCTTGAAAGATGCGGCACTGACGCAAGGCAAAGAATTTCTCCAAAATGTCATCATCGACAAACAAAACCCTAAAGAAGCCTTCATGAGGGCAGGCAAAAATGTCTTGCTGCAAACGGGCAAAGACATTTTAGGCCAACGAGAAACACCTATAAATACCCTGCACGCTACCGAATCAGGCATTCAGCAAGGACAAGGCAGAAAGAGACGACGAAGAAAACACCCTTTCACCAGACTTCAAGCGAGAAAGGTCAAGAAAAGAAGAACCGTTCGAGACTTAGACGTTTTCGATTATTGAGAAAAGAGACAAAAAAATGATGCACCGAGAATCTTGCGCTTGTTCCAAGACGGAACTGGATCTGTTTGCCATGCCCCCCACGATGATGACGATGCAAGAATCCCAGTGGGTGGAATTTCACCCCGTCTCCTCACTGACCGATTCCGCTCCCATCGAGTTTGAAATCAAAGGACAGCCCGAAGATTACATCGATCTGAATAGCAGTTACTTGTACCTGAAAGTCAAAATTCTAGATAAGACTGGAGGTGCTATAGACGATGAAGCAGTAGCTCCCGTCAACAATTTCATGCATTCCTTGTTCAGTGGAGTGGACTTGTATTTGAATAACAAACTGGTCAGTAGCAGCATGGATACTTACCCTTATCGTGCCTACCTGGAAAATCTCTTGACGTACGGAATAGATGCCAAGAACACTCATCTCAATGCCTGTGTGGTATGGGAAGCTGACGAACCTACCAAGTTTGAAATATTGGAAACTGATGAAAAGAAAGACAACAATGATGGATTTCTAGAACGAAGAAAGAGAATCACGGGAGCCGACACAAGTTTAGAACTGATGGATCGTTTGCATTTGGACATGTGGTTGCAAGAAAAGTATTTGCTGAACGGGGTGGATGTCCGCCTGAGACTGAATCGTAGCAGTGCCGCTTTCCATTTGATGGCTGATAGTGACGGTTACAAAACCAAAATCCTAGAAGCCAGACTCTACGTACGCCGTGTGGAAGTGTTACCTAAAGTGGGAAACGACATCAGTCAGACGTTGAGCAGAACGACCGCCAAGTATCCCATACGACGCGTGGAAGTGAAAACCTTCACCATTCCCAAGGGACAGCGATCCATGATCGAAGATCATCTATTCCAAGGACAGTTACCCAAACGTTTGATCGTTGGTATCGTCGAGAATACAGCCTTCAACGGAGCTGCCGAAAAAAATCCTTTCTACTTTCAACACTTTGGCGTGTCCAAAATCGAAGTCAGTCGCGATGGCAAGACCTTGTGTACCCGACCTTTCGAACCTGACTTTACCAAGAAGAATTACTTGAGATCGTACTTGTCCCTGTACGAAGCCACCGGACAGTTAGGAACCAATACCAGTCACGGTATTACGTACGAGGATTATGCAGGAGGCTACGCTTTGTGGGCTTTCGATTTCACTCCAGACCAAGGCAGCGACGAGGGACATTTCCACCCTATAAAATCCGGCCAGATTCGTGTGGAAATTCAGTTTAAAGACCGAGACCCTGATGAAACGGTGAACGTCATCCTGTATGCAGAATTCGATAATACCATAGAAATCAACAGTTTGAGAGAAGTCATCCTAGATTACTAGAAACCATGGAAGACTGTTATCCCTCTTTACCTAGTGGAGAAACTTTTAGTGTTGCATTGTTGTTAAAAAATGTTAGAGTTGTTGTTTAGTGTTAAGTGATTTTTGAATAAAAAATGTTGTGTTTTGAAAAAATTGTTTGATGTTATATTGTTGGATTATTATTAAAAATGTTAGAGTTGTTGTTTAGTGTTAAGTGATTTTTGAATAAAAAATGTTGTGTTTTGAAAAAAATGCCTTTGTCTTTTGTTTAGCTATAAGAATGTTGGATTGATGCTCTTTCATTTCTTACTATCCCTCTCATGACACTCACTAAACGTTGCGACTCAAAAACCGTGTGGGGGATGTTTTCCTTCACGTCCGCGCTTTGACTTTAAGAACCGGGTTGTTTCCAGTCTAACCATCCATTGTCGACTCATCCTCCTAAGAAGATGTGCTCCAAACTAGCTAAACTCAACGAAGCCTACGTGAATTTGCATAGGGTCAGACACAGTCTGATACCGAAGCCAGAAGAAATAGAGAATGTGAGAATGTTAAAAATCACTGAAGACCTGATAGAAGAGCTCTTCAGAGAAGAAATGAACAGGGAAAAAGAAGAATGGACAGAGAAGTACAGACTTCAGAGACAGCAGCAACAACAACAACAAGAGCAGCAGCAGCAGCCTGAAGCTGACAGAGGCTTTGTCGATTGTCGTATCGACACCAAAGAGTTCTTCTTCTCTTTCCGAAGAAGCAGACCTATCGCCAGAAAGTCTATCCTCAGAGGACATCGCATTCTTAGAAACTAAAAAAGAATGCCATAGCAAACAAAAAAAAAACAGCCCTTTTCAGGGCTACCCAATACTCGAGAAAAGAAATAACAATCGATTTGCCAATGTGTGTAGGTAGAGTAGTGTGAAAATAAACACTAACTCTTTTTTAAAAAAAATGTGAGGGTATGTGTTTGTGTGTTTGTGTTTGTAAGTAGTTAAGTAAGTTGGTATGGATAGTAGATTAAAAGGATGTCTTTTTTTTTTTTTTTGGTGTTTGAGGTGTAAATTTGGGGTTAGATTGGATTGCTTTGCGTATGTGGATAGTCTATTGAAGTGATTTATAAAAAATTTTAAGATAGTGATGGGTAGCATAAAAAAGTGAGTGAGTGTTTCTTTTAGGTCGGCGCGTTGTTTTCTGGTCATGATCTAGGTAAGATCAATTTTATGTTTTTAGGGGATGTTTTCGTTCACGTCCGCGCTTTCACTATAAATTGAAACCCGTTCGGCAGTCCAGCTACCCTTGTTGATTGATCAACACCAAAAATGAACACGAGACTGGAGAAACTGTTGGAACTTCATGTGCATCTATAATATGCCAGGCGCATATTAAATGAACTGGCCGCGGAAGCCATTGTGGAGGAGGGAAGGATAAGAGAGGAGGAGGAAAGAAGAAACAAAGAAGAGGAGGAGAGAAGATATAAAGAAGAAGAGGAAAGAAGATACAAAGAGGAGGAGAGAAGATACAAAGAAGAGGAGGAGGAGGAAAAGGAGAGAAGAAGAAGAAATTTCAGAATCCCAGAGAGCGAAAATTGGGATTCTGAAGCGACATATCCTGCCTCTGCTCTCTCCCCCAAAAAGGTAAAAAGTAACTGGGGGACAAGATGTGTATGTGGCGCTAGGCCTGGAAGGTGCCACCATTAACCAGGTGTCCATGAAGTTCCCAAAAAAACCAAAAAAAAAACAGCCCTTTTCAGGGCTACCCAATACTCTAGAAAAGAAATAACGATCGATTTGCCAATGTGCGTAGGTAGAGTAGTGTGATTATAAACACTAACTCTTTTTTAAGATAGTGTGAGGGTATGTGTTTGTGTGTTGGTGCTTGTAAGAGCTCAGGTATGTTTGTGGGAATAGTAGATTATGGGTTTCTTTATTTTTTCTTAGCGTAGGTGAAGAGTATAGTTAGGGTTCTGTAAGCGCTCACGTACGATTGTGTGGATAGTAGATTATGGATTAGTTTATTGTTCTTAGCGTATGTGTTTGTGTGTTTGTGTTTGTGTGTTTGTGTTTGTGTTTGTACCCGCTCACGTACGATTGTGTGAATAGTAGATTATGGATTTGTTTATTGTTCTTAGCGTATGTGTTTGTGTGTTTGTGTTTGTGTGTTTGTGTTTGTGTTTGTACCCGCTCACGTACGATTGTGTGAATAGTAGATTATGGATTTGTTTATTGTTCTTAGCGTATGTGAAGAGTATAGTTTGGGTTTTGTAAGCGCTCACGTAAGATTGTGTGGATAGTACATTATGGATTTTGTTTATTGTTTCTTAGCGTATGTGGAGAGTATAGTTTGGGTTTTTATTATATGAAATGAGAAAGTATAGTTTGGGTTTTATTATATGAAATGAAAAAGTAGGGGGATGTTTTCCTTCACGTTCGCGCGTTGTTTGGTCATGATCTAGGTAAGATCAATTTTACGTTTTAGGGGGATGTTTTCCTTCACGTACGCGCTTTAAGTATAAGAACCCACAGTATTCGTCGTTCAAACCATTCTGCAAAGAATAAAAAAAGAAGATGGCTTCTAACCAAATGGACAAAATACAAACATTACAAGACGTTTTAGACAACTTAGGAATGATGGAGCAGATGTTAA
Organism: Sinohyriopsis cumingii; assembly: GCA_028554795.2. Lineage (NCBI taxonomy): Eukaryota > Metazoa > Mollusca > Bivalvia > Unionida > Unionidae > Sinohyriopsis > Sinohyriopsis cumingii. The sequence continues at coordinate 69,574,147 of CM068828.1, forward strand.
TAAGACTGGTTGAAGACCATTATTCCTATAGTCCCCATCGTGTAAAGATGGAAATTAAAAACTTAAAAAAGGTAAAGGACAAGATTAGTGGTGTCATGAAAGAGATAAAGGAGGAGAAGGAGGATGAAGAGGAAAGAATAAGAATAAGCAAATGGAACGAAAAGATTGAAAAAGAAGAAGAAAATGAGAAGAGGAAGAAAGAAGAGGAGGAAGAGAAGAAGAAAGAAGAGCAGGAGAAAAAGAAAGAGAAGAAGAGAAAGAGTGTTGGAGATAAAATAAGAACTTGGTGGAGAAAAAGAAGAAATTAGAAGCAGAAGAAGAAGAAAACCCAAAGGCCCTTTTCAGGGCCAGCCATATTTCTCGAAAAGAGATAGCCTTTCCATTGCCTACCCCTTTTTTTAAATTTAAATTTAAATTTAAATTTAAAAAAAAAAATCCCATATTCAATTCCCCTTGTCCCTAGACAAACCCAAACTCTATTCCCATGTTAATTTCCCCTTGTCGCTAGACAGACCCACACTATAGTTCCATGTTAAATTCCCCTTGTCGCTAGAGTGACCCACGATTTTTCTCCATGTTAATTTCCCTTGACGCTAATCTGACCCACGATTTTTCTCCATGTTATTTTTCCCTTGACGCTAGAGTTGCCCAAGGGGTCTTGTAATGCTAATTCCCCTTGACGCTAGGGTGCCCCCATTTACTACTTATATGCAATAAGAAACAATACATCTCGATTCATCTCAGTCTGATTTGTTCGTGATAATTGGTAACAGTACTTGTTTGTTGCTACTAGTACTAAACATGCTTCCCATTGTGCACAGATAACGGATACGTAATGATGGATGCACCTTAATTGATGCATTGATGTTCGAGTTATGCTACATTTGCCATATTTCATTTTGAGGTATTAAGACTATAACATTATTTCTGGATTGATGCCAGACATGGTATTGCAGACACGTTGTATACTTAGAAGAACTTTGATAGCATTTCTTCACTTAATCTTTTCACCAAACGCTATCAGTTTTATTATTTGTTTTTTGTTGTTGTCAAGTTGAATGTGTGCGAGACATAAAGAATTCGCTTCTTATCAGTAATCAGATAGATTATTTTATTCATCCAGTTCTTTAGTTATGTCATGCTAAAGAATTGCCAATGTGCCCAGATTGAGACTATTACATGCCATAATCCGAACGAATGAATATTTCAGTTTCTGCTCTCTTTCACTTACTTACATATTGATGCAATATGACAATATTGTTATTATTGGGGGCGCTCACCAGTAAATATGTACTTTTGAGAGTGACGTATGTAAGGTGAAGTAGTTCGCATTTAAAACGTGCACAATGGAGATTTTGTTAGCATACCTTTATGCTACATTAATGTAATGTAGATAATATTTCTTTGGATATTGTACTTTTGGAAATTGTACATGATTTAAGCACACTGCTAACTAAAATGACTGCTCCCTTGTGCTAAAATATCAGCCTGATTTAGTCTAAAGTACAATATACATAGCAGCTATTAAAATAGGGACAATTCATTTTGCCAGACTAGACAATACCAGATTCTGAAAGTGCAATGAATGAATTACCAAATATATAAAATGTAAATAAAATTATCGGCTCTTTCTGATACAATTTACCTCTGAAGTTCAGGAAGTGAAAATGACCAAGTAGAGCTAGCATTTTTTGTAAGATGCACATCTGAAGTAAGGCCAAGCTGTATACACCATAACCCATAGTACACCCATCAGTCATACATGAAAATAAAGGGAATTAAAGGTTCTTTGAATTATACCTAAGATATGCAAGGTCTTTTTTAAATAGCCAGTATAACCAGTGAGGAAAGCTGGGGAAATTCTTTTTCTTTAAATTCTAACCTATGCAAAATACGAAACTGTTGAACGCCACCTATTATTTCAGTTGTAAGCAAAATGATGATGCAGACTGTTATTAAACGGCCCTAGATACTGAAGCAATCCGATGTCCTTTTGTTATACAAACATGACCAAAGAAAAATTATATCTTGTCATATCTTACCTAATGCTTTTAATTTATCATCGACATATTGCAGCGTTTACTTTCGATATGTGTTGTATGGTTACGCGTTTCGTTTGCAATCTTCATCAACCGTATCTTTTACAGTATTTTACACTCTGACATTTGGCGTCTTCTAATCAAATTAGTTGCATATAATTATCTGCCAATGATATATATAATTTCTACAAGAATATGACCTTCCGTACAATAAACAGTTCAGAAGTTTGCCTTCATAAGCAGTTTGCTTCCCTATCTAATATGTTTGGTAGCTACGATGTCGTAGCCTCAACTTGATTTGTTGTGGTTGAGGCTACGAACTGATCCCATATCATGTAATGGAGCAAAAAAAATCATCACTAAAGTGAGAAAAACAAACAGTGTAGAAATCAACTACATAATTATAATCATGTTGTGAAAGAAGTTTGGCTTATTTTGAATTTATTAAGCCCGTACACGATAAAATAAATTGGCATGGTTACACTAACCTCATTCTGTCCGCCATGACAGATAACGCGAGACTCTCACCTTTACCTCTTCTCTACGTAAAGCTTGCCAGATCATATTTGGATATTCTACGCTATATTATTATGAATCAAGTACGAATAATCGCTTCTTGGTGGAATTTCAAAGTTGCCGATAAACCGTATTTACTTTTAATGCGCAGAATTTCTGACCCAAACGGCGCCAAATTTTTACTACGATTTGTTTACATTTCCAAATAAGGCGTCAATGTCCTTATATGGCACACAAACAAACGAGGCTGAGAACGGAAGTAATCATTATTTGAAATAATATGGCAGACATCTAAACGAAAATATCGGCTAAAAAAGGTAAACGAGATTTTATAACTATTTCTACAATGATTTTCGATACTTCCTGTATTAAATAAGAGGACTACTCAATTTATTGGATTATATGCGAGGAATATGTTTAAAGTGTTATTATTAGGCTAAAAGAGCGCCGGGTGTGAATCACACCCGGCTTGCTCCATTAACACGTATATGCTCATGTTAGTACCCTGTCCACGAGGAGCGAGTAAGAGTACTAATATTAGTACTAATATGTTTCGATGATTGATCCATTTCAAGAAACATACCACGATCATTATCTTTCAGGGTCATGGTGACTATTTTGGAGATCCTTTCACTGCGAAGAAGATTTTGTCTGGTGAGAGTCTAGAACTTGCCATAGTTTATCATCTCATTGGCTTCAAAGACATGGAGACGGGGCCATCGAAAAACTTCAGTTTACTGCACCATTCACGAAAACGCTCTCGATAAAGACAAAATGGTGTACTAAAATCCTCAAGGATGGTGTACTAAAATCCCCAAGGATCGTGTAACTAAAATCATCAAAGATGGCGTATCTCCACAAACAATGGGTGATTATGTTGCAGATCAGTTTGATCAAATTTGGCTGGAACAGCTTACGACAGAGCCCGGTCTTCCCATTTGTAGCGAAAATGTTGTGGCTCTCAATTTAGATTTTAATTTATAAATTTTCAACCACGTGAAGCAGATTCAACAACTAAAGATGGAATCTGAAAATTGGCCCGCGCCTTCACACAGACGAAATAGCATGTAAATTAGCTAGGGTGTTTTTTCACAAACGCAAAATCAAAATGGTTACTGTGACAGTTGCAACAGAACACACACACTACCCATAATTAGCTTTTTGCAAGGTATCACAATCTTGAACGTATATACAAAAGATACTAATTCCATACTTGTAATGAAAAGCCGTGTCTTTATTGTCTCCTATAAATTAATAAATACCTTTACCCAACAAACACGCCATACACCTATGTAGTGCTCAGATAATAAATCGCTTTAGATTGTATCTTTCAAACTCATTTTGATGCACATCATTTAGATCGTATTCACACCAGGAGGAGCAACAGCTGATGTATCTTCTACATGTATATAGCTATCTGTAGAACTTCGACAATTTAAAGAGCTTGACGAAAGGTCGTCGCTTAGCTGATGTTTGATTGTCCCAGGAAACTGGAGGCTTCACAATAGGAGTAAAGTGAATTTCCAAACTAGTAATTTTATGGTGGACAAAAATCAAAGTTTTCAAAACCAGTTTTTAGACATGTCGAAGTCTCTTTTTCACGAGTGTTATAATAATATTAATTCTATGGTATTTAAGTATTATTATGACTTTAAGATTCCTTTTAGTTAAATATATTTTCCGTGTACAAGAAAGACACTATAATGACCTTCTCATGCAAACTGGATAATATCACATTGAAACAAAACACTGTTTTATTCCGGTTATATCATTATAACTAAAAGCTTGTGCAAACCTGGAGCGTATACGGCGTCTTCTTATTCTTGCCAGAACATTGTATATTCTTTCTTATCTTTAAAATACCTCAGATGTATCCACAATTAATCTCAAATACACGTTATATTGCCAAATATATGCGGATATAATATCAACTTTGCAATACAACCTATGTGACACAAAAAATGAAAATGCTCAAAACATTTTACCCAGTCAAAAGCGCAAGAGAAATGCATTGGAATTGGTGTTAATGTGGTACTAAAGAAATCACAGTTGATGGCTATTGAAATTAACTTTTATATATGCTTTAGATACAAGTTAGATTCTACAGCGAACGGCAATTTACAGCAAACCAGCCATGTATTATTACTGAGACTTTCTCTCATAACCGAAATCTTGCGGTCAGTGTAGGAATGAAGTATAGTATCCAGGTCAAGGAACGGGCTGTCGGTTTCCTGTCAGTGGTTCGAGGTAATCAGCATTCGCTGTAAAATAGGAGATTCAGTGATAGCTCTTCATGTGTAATTTGTATCTGAAATTCCCCGACTACTACATCCTAAGACAACTGCACGGCATCACCTGAGCCACCGGCAGGATATTTGTCCTTAAAGTTTGTCTATATATCCATACATAGTTTTGTATTTTAAAAAAAGACATTTCATCGGTAAACTAAAGACTTTGCAACATCTGTTTAGGTTAGAAAGTTGCAATTTCGCAATTGCATTAAAACGTCACTGATAAGAACTCATTATGAAACATTTATTATCCAATGAAACATTTCGCATGATGGACATGTCATGTTCTGCTTGTAGATAATGAGGTTGAGATTTGTCAAACGTTTGAATACATCAAATATTCTTTTGAATCATTCTAGTTTCAAACACTAAATACATCAAATATACTGATACTCTAAGGTGAGTGGAAGGCTGTTCTGTTTACAGCTTCTAGTTTTGAGACTATTTTATCTTGCACGTCTACCGATTCGTCTGGAAGTGTGCACAACCTTCTTCACTCTTTTAGAAAAAGAATGAGTACTATCAAGATAACAAGTTTGAGATATGTCATAGTTGGAAATGCATCTTCAAACTGTCTTCAAGTTGTTCCATTTTTATTTTGTTCAAAAATAATATATAAATTATTAATTCGTAGAAACGTTGAGACTATTTCGTTTTACGTTTCGAGACCAACCACATTGTGATCAAATGTATTCTTTGACAAACGCCTAACCCCATCATCAATTTTCAGAAACCATTTTATGCTTGTGCCGCAACAGTACTACCGGTCTATGTCAAAGCTTTCATCCAACATTCTGGTAAATATTGGATATTCACGTGATGACCATGGAGGCAAAGTCAGAGCTGCACCTGAGAGTAGGATCTTCTATCTTCTAGAATGTGTTTGCTACTTTAGAAAAAATCGGATGAAGATTGTACATTGTTCGACAGTAGAGGGCGTGGTTCTACTGCATTGGACTACAGTCATATTTACAGTTTGCGTCTGAATGATAATGTTAAGGTCGTCACTGATGTGTCACCCAGTCAAGGTCACTTATTACCTTATGGTAAGATATAATTTCACTCACTGTGTAAAGTTAAAGTTAATATGGTTAAAATGCATATTAAAGACAAGAAGACTATCACCAGTTCCAATATACTATAAGGACAATACTGATACATATATCTTTATTAATTCAATAAACGAGTTGATGCTCTCATACATGCTACAGTATTATCTAATGCACACCATGATAATTCGTATTAACAGCTAGGTTTTCATAATGCGATAGTCTGCAAAGAAATTCATCTTCTATTTTCCGTGAGGAAGTAGACAAAATCATGCCCTTGACATATCGATGTCTTTCTTTTGCCATCAACAGCAATGTTACATCCGTAAGAAGCAAACTGTAGTATGAGACTTCCATGTACAACATGATTCGAGGATTATGACAGAGCAAATATATTACACAAAGACACATCATTAAATCTTCACCCCAATTCGCTTACATGTGATAATCAGCTGACTATGCTTCAGCCAATCCTTAAAAATCCATCCTTATCACAATACTTCAAAGTTCTACTTGGGGCTACTATTCAAAAGGATTCTTTATAATAGCAGAATTCATGTTACCGAAGTAGCACAATTGAAATTGTTAGTTAAGTTTCTTCAAATTCAAGTATATCCACCACGTGTCATGGAGACACACGTTCACGACACTGGCACCAGTTAGACCTGGTCATCACCAGGCATGCAGAACTAGCAAGTGTCCTCCTCACCCGCAGCTGCCTCAGTGCCGACTGCGACACGGACCATTCCCTCGTGGCCAGCAAGGTGCGAATAAATAATACTCAAGAAGCTGCACCACGCCAAGACGAATGGTCGCCCATGCATGAGCACGTGCTGTGTAAGCAACCCAGAGGAAACACAGCAGTTCATCAAACTGCAGGAAGCTCTCACCAAAGCGATACCTGATGACACCATGGACTCCATGTCGTCCCACCTCCATGTACAATGCAGCAATCACTGCTTACGGGAAGAAGGAGCGCAAAAATGCTGACATGTATGAGCCCAACTGGGAGGAGATGGAGCCCATGACTCAGGCAAAGAGGAAAGCCCTCCTGGCATACAAGGCTGCACCTAGCCCCCAGTACACTACAAACAATTAGGACTGCCAGGAACAACGCTCAGCAGACCGTCCGGCACTGCGCCAACACCTACTGGCTGGACCTCTGCACCAGTATACAGACAGCAGCCGAGCACGGGAATGAAAGAAGGATGTATGAGGGTATCAAGAAAGCGACAGGCCCCCACACCTCCAAGACCGCCCCCCTCAATTCCATGACGGGTGAAGTCATCACAGACCAGGGGAAACAACTGCAGCAATGGGTCGAGCTCTATCTCGAGCTGTATGCAACCCAAAACATCGTCACCGACACCGCCCTGGACGCCATCCCAGACCTGCCAGTCATGAGGAACTCAACACACCGCCCACCCTGGAAGAGCTCGGAAATGCCATCGATTGTCTTGCCTGTGGGAAGGCTCCTGGAAGCGACGGCATTCCGCCTGAAGTCCTCAAGAGCGGGAAATCAGCACTGCTCCAGCCCCTACACATAGTCCTCTGCCTCTGTTGGGAACAGGGACACATCCTCCAGGACATGCATGGCGCCAACATCGTCACTTTGTGGAAGAACAAAGTAGACCGTAGCGACTGCAACAACTACCGGGACATCTTCCCCCTCAGCATCGTCGGAATGGCTTTCGCCCGTGTTGCCTTGGTGCGCTTGCAGACCTTAGCCTCTCGCATCTACCCAGAGTTCCAGTGTGGCTTTCGAGTCAGCAGGTCAACTGTAGACATGACCTTCTCTCTACGCCAGTTGCAGGTGAAGTGTATTGAACAGCAGATCACACTCTACATCGCCTTCATAGACCTGACGAAGGCGTTTGACCTGTTCAGTCCGAGTTGACTCTACACTCCTGAGTGTACATTCATGCCAGGGTTGACGGCAAGCTGTTCAACATCGCCCGTCTCCGTGCTAACACTAAAGTCACAAAGGTCCTCATCCGTGACTTGCTCTTCGCTGACGATGCTACCATGACATCACACACGGAAGATGGACTTCAGCCAGCTGCTAGTATGCGGCCTCTACTAAAACGCATGTAAGGAGTTTGGATTGACCATCAGTTTGAAGAAAAAGAGCGTCATGGCGGAGGACGCAGACTTTGATCCCACCGTCACCATCGATGGGTACAACTTGGATGTTGTTGAGAACTTCACATACCTCGGGTCCATCATCTCCAGCTAACTCTCCATTGATTCTGATGTGAACGGCAGGATTGCCAAGCAGCAGCAGTGATGGCCAGACTGAACCAGAACAACCCCAACCTTACCGAGGAGACCAAACTGCGTGTCTACAAGGCCTGCTTGCTCAGCTCACTTCACTTCAAAGCGAAACATGGACCACCAATGCGAGACAAGAGAGGAAACTCAGCAGCTTCCACCTGAGATGCCTGCGGAGCATTCTGCACATCCAGTGGCAGGACAAAATACCCATTACAGAGGTTCTGGAACGCGCAAACACGAACAGATTATTCTCCATTCTCAGCAAGAGGCGCTTTCGCTGACTCGGCCATGTCAAGAGAATGGACCCAGGCCGCATTCCCTAGGACCTATTATACGGGGAGTTAGCAGAAGGCGCACGACCGACTGGACGACAAGAAAGAGAAGAAGACGGCCAACATCAATGTCAACGACTGAGAGCTCTGCTAACGACCGTTCCACCTGGCGCCTAGCTGTCAGAAATAGCGTTCAAAATATCGAGGCAGACAGGAACATAAAGCAAGCTGAAAAGAGAGCTAGAAAGAAGGAAAAACTACAACTTACTCTGGAGCTACACCATCTCCCGTTGACGGACGGATGCCAAGAAATATACAATCAAGCAGACGTCATAAGTAAATCGGACAATTATTACAGATATAATTATTATTTCTTAACAATTAATTGATCACTTGAAAAAGAAATTCACAACTTTCAATAAATTAGGTACTTGTCTTGGTATTCCAATATATCAAAACTGGAATCGTCTCCGCGTTTAGCATTCAGTGCTAGGTGCAGATACAAGACGAGCTGAGAAAAGATGGCTATTATTGCTAACAAGTCAAATCTAGCTTCAATTAGGACTGCAATGATACGCCCTCGGTCATATCACGATACATTGAAATAGTACATGTTGTATATCGATAATATTGCGATATCTAGAACTTTCATATTTAATGATAGCACTAAGACAAATTACAGTAAATTAATGCTTTATTTAATAAAAGCAAGTCCTCCATATGTCTTTAAGAACGTTGTGAAAATTTTACAACCGTAATGGAAAGTAGCTCGTAAATGTCTCAGCACAAAGGTAGCTACATGTACGTTTAAAAAGAGTGATTATATCTGGTATCCAACACATTAAAATTCATATAACCATCACTGTTCACGTCACTAGATGCTCTGTTCTTCGAGAGCACAATACCATGCGTATGTCACTATCGGCACGGCATTTTTTTAATTGTGCAATCAAAGATGGAACAATAGAGTTTACACTTTCCCTTGAGTACTCCGAGAGTTGATGTTGAGACAGATACCTAGTTAGACTGGATATATTTGCGTTATATCTGACGCCATATTTTAACTACATTCACACGGCATCTATACTTATAGCACGACCTTGGGAGTGCAGTATATCCATCCGACAAAACGAGTTCATATTTTCCCAGACAAATGCAGTAACCTTTTTATTATATGCTCCATTTTGTTTAACTACATACGGCTTAATAATAAAATTCATTACAAGAAACAGTGTATTTGATTTGTTCCTTTTTCCAAAATAAATTCACAACCGTAGATTTTTCAATACACAATAACATTATTTTGTGCACACAGCTCCGCCTACCGACCATTTAACTTCATAGCGTACCGTGCGCTCAAGTCACTCATTTGGAAAAAATCCCATTTTGCTCTATCTGAAATTGAAATTTAAAGTCATATTATGAATAACTGCGCCATTGAACAAAGTTCTAAGCTGATCAGGAATGAAGGATTTTAGCTGTTCTGTCAATCCAGCTAAATTTTGATTATCTCCTTCTAGGTGTTTCCCGCACGATGTACATGTGTCTTGAGGAACTGGCGTTGACAACAAGCTGCATAACTGTTTTTGTTTTGCCATGGATAATTTGGAATCGTAAGGTGGAAAACTATGAAAGGTTTTAAATCTAAATTCTCAAGAAGATGCTGGATTCAACATTGTCTTTTAGAGAACAAAATTTCTTCTCGTTTTGGAGTGCAGTACAGTCTACTTTGTAATGTGATTTCGAGTTCAAGAATATAGTATGGATTATAGGCCTACATATTACAGTACATTTCCGCGATGACGATCAGTATTTGGTGAACAACTTAATTCGTATTAGCATAAAGAGCCCACAAAGTACATTTTGAGGAGATTAAAGATGCAAAAAGGCAAGTAGATTTATTCTCATTTTAATTACCAGTTATAGATGACATATTTGTATGCCCAGTCACTTGCATGATCTTTGTTGGAGGGACACCAGCTTTCGACAGGGTTGTTACAGTAGTCTTCCTTACTGAATGGTTGGTAATTCTCCCCTGGATTTCTGCCCTTTGTGAGGCTCGTTTCATCAGAGTTCCCAGTTGATCATTTCCCATTGGTCTCGGATAATACCTGCAAATTTTAGTATTTTGTCCAGTAGAATATATTTTTAATGCTTTTTAAATGTACACGTTCATAAAAATCTGTTTTCTTATATTTCGCAAGGTTGGTTGATGCATTTCACAGAGTACACAATTTATTCCAGATTGTTTCCATATTTTTTGTTTACTATGGTATAAATTTATTTTCAGTTATTCATTTTATTGTCGGAAACAATTTACGAATATTTCTTTCTTTATTTATATTTTTGCTTTAAATAAGGACCATAATTGAATCTTTAGAAATATAATTACCATATCTGGAATGTTTCAGTCGGTTTCTGCATTGGAATTGGTGTCAAATAAAAGGGGATGTCGGCATCCATCATTTCCAATGACCTTCGTTGCCAATATTGCAGGTAAAGATGAACAGGTTTTCGCTCTGGTGTTGTTCCTTTAGAAACAAATGAGAGGTACTGTTGATCTGTAGCCATCTTTCCAAGTACCGTCAATGGGTTTGCTATACCTCTCAGCATATTTACGTTATTTTAATCTGTGAAAGCTGATATATCTCCAAACTTTAATTTTCTGTGCTCGTTTCGGCCTCTAAATCCAAACATTTTTTCAAAAAAGTAAAACACGGAAAATTGCTAAGCGGCTGGCGTGTGAGAGCCCATTTCACCGGCTGAAAATAAAGCTTCTTCGTCGTTGTGGCTTATCGGCTCCGATGCTCTTGCTTTCCTTCTAATTTTTTACAATTTAGTGCTTCGATTGATTTCTTCAGTTTGTTTTAAAATTTAGTGCTTCGATTGATTTCTTCAGTTTGTTTTAGAATTTAGTGCTTCGATTGATTTCTGAAAAGGACGTTCTCTAAGAGAGACGTGATAGCCTTTAGCCTTAAGATGTCGTTCTATGCTGTTTCTTATAAAATCTAAAGAGCATGGCTCATACTCAGAACCACTGGCCTTGTGAATCGTTATAAAAAGCTCGGCTAAATACGTGTTTGAATGATCCGGAATGATATTTTGAATGCTGCGTGTTTCACGTTTGTTATCATACAGCCATTGTTGCACGGTTTCTGATATCACATTCAGTCTCCTGCTTTGTCGAAAGTTTCTTTTGTGATTCTATGAATTCATCTACATTGTTAACTTTGGCATCCCTACTTTCAGATGGCTCAAACATTTGGGTTACTTCGTCCACAGACAAATACAATAAATCCAAAGTGCTGGCGTCTGAGTCCATTGTTTGTTTGCAATAGAAAGTATCGGATAATATTGCACGATTCTGACAATGTAAAGTTAATAGAGAAAAAAATCAGCACATAATACTAATTTCATCAGCTCCTTTTCTTTCAGCCCAAAATAATGTTAAACGTGACTTTGTTGCTTTTGTATTTGGGATTTTTTTTAAAGGTTTTAATATATTTGTCATGAATCTTTGATCTTGCGGGAAACCTTTAATAAAGAATTGCCGTCAAAGAAAGCGGCATATTTAAAGTTAAAGCAAAGTACTTAATATCTCTTGTCATTTGATTAATTTTCAAACGCAACATACATAAGTTTCTATCAGAAGCTGATTAGAAAATAGGGTTCACATAAATTCTTGACATATAAACACCTTGTTAACCTGGTTATACCAGAGTAAATTGAATTCTACAGTATAAAGCTTCTATAATTTTCGCCGTTGCTTTCATTTTAAAACTTTTTCAAAGTCTTGATATTTTGTTCATGCTACATACACATGAGACAAATATCGCGATAATTTTGTTGCGATATGTTCGTGTTGGAGATGCATCGCCATGCATCGATATAACGTTACAGACGTAGTTTGAACCCCTTTTATTCCTACATAAAATAGTGTTTTGCCAATTTTTACCATTCTGTCTAATGTAAAATGTGACTGAGTAGAGTTTCCTAATACCATTTACGGTATGCCTTTTCGATTCAGATTATCGTTTTCACGAGAAGATAAACTGAACCGACACAACCATATTTGTTATGTGCATGTATAGAGAAAATAAGGGTGTATCAAATGAGTGTTGAAGTATGGATCACTGGTGTGAAAAAGATTTCATCTTTGTTCTTTATTAACATGCACAAATCAGCGTGACAGCCGTTTGCAATGCCATTCCAGTATTACATATTAGGCAATATTTCTCCTTCATTAAATCTGTCTTTTTGTGTCGATGTGCTTAATATGCCAAAATTATGCCACATCCTCCAATTGTCCGTTATATTTTGTGTACGACCTGGATTGCAAGCATAAGATAATGTACCCCATTTGCTAACACCCATTGGATTTTAAGGGCTAGTATAGTGATGGGTAACAACTCGGTGAAAACCTTACGTGTTCTATTTTACTTTCTAAATCAGAGAATCTATGAGAGTCAAACTTGAGAGCTGAGGGTAAACCGTGACGAAATCACTCTAAACACAGTACAGGTACGTTGTAAACGTGCTTGAGGACACTGACATTGCTTACAGCCGTGTCTTTAGCACCGGTGTGTCTGTAAATAGCCCATCGCGATGGTTATTAAAACCGCAGCTTTGAGCTGAGGGTTGGTTTGTTTCTGGAAATTTCACTAGTTGGCGGCTGTCTCTAAATGCCACAAGGTATGATGAAATCCGCATCCTCGCCAAGGAAAATCTTAATGCATTTTGGACCATATATGTTTGAAATGATGCAGTTTTTAACTTAAGCTTGCACTCAACGAAATCAACAAATATAAGATTATGAAAACTGGAATACTGGCTGGGTCACACAATGCACACAGCTTAATTGTCATGGAAGAGGTGGCAATAAAGCAACGATTGTCTGCTGAAATAAATAGATGTAAGCCATGATATTATTAAACATCTTGTTGGAAATGTATAATACGTTGTGTGGTGTTAGCTGAAACAGCTGAGAACGACAAACGTCAACAGTGATCGAGCAAGTAAAAACGCAACAGTATTCCAGCTCTTGCCGAAGCGCACTATTTGTCTCTGCTTTTAAGCACATTTGACAGAACCGTAGCTGCCTCACAAGATATCGTCCTTTTTTACATAATCTGCATGTTTGTGACAGAATGTCGTGGACTATCAGCATTGCTTTTTAGTTTTGTATTGATGAGCCGCTTCTACATCCAAGATCGCAAAAACAGAAACTTAAAAAGGTACTATGGTTTTAATTATAAAGCAGCCAGTACTAATTTTAGCTAATAGTTAATAGTAAGACACCTCTAAATTGTCAGTAAAAACAAACCAGTTATTTGTGACAAAACGTTTGGTAGACCCGGTATAGCCGGCTAACTAGCAGAGACAATCGACGTGTGTAGTGTGTTGCATGACGTTGCCTACACCGCCACCATTCATAGTATGAAATAGCTGCGCTGCAAAAACCTTGGCGATATTTTCTTCCTCTAAGTGTGACGTGAAAATCCCAAGCTTATCAACAAGGTGTCAACGACGGTCTTTGATTTGGCTGAATACATGATCCATTTTCTTACACATCATCCACATGATGATGCCTTCAAGCTGTTCCACCGTCTAGTGTGTATCAGCTAAGGTACCACCTTAGTGAAATTTTATCCAATACCAAAGTGCTCGCTGAGTTATTCCTTCGGCGAGGTACTGTTTTCTTCGTTTGTAAATAGACTTCGCTGAAATAATTAACATTTATAGAAATTATATAAACGATTTGCAAACCCCACATACCCATACTTACCTCGTCAGTCGCTCTAGAATCCAACTTATTATTTTGATGCACTGACTATACTCAGGACAGGATCAGCTTTGCTTTCTGAAGTCACATTAGGTGGAAACAATTTTAGATTCAATCAAATACACACAGGCGACTATAACCCTTTTAAAAAATCTAGAGTTAAATAGTCTTGAATATCCAGAGGTTCGTCAAACTGTAGCGCTTTGCAGGTTAACATCAAGTTTTAGGTCAACCGGAAGAACTTAAAACGCCTGTATTTCAATAATCTCAACTCCACTTATGCCAATTTGATTCCATTTTTGCAACAATAGTCTGTAAGAATGAATATATCGGCGCAATTATTAGACAAAATTATGCCTGCAATGCTGCAGTAACAGATGCACACATGTGTGAAAATCCTCAGTGGACAAAGGTCACATAAAATCTTTAAATGGTTTCAGGCATGGGATGCAAACCTGGAGACGGTCTCAATCTACGTAATTATCCTACTTAGAAATTTCCTAACTCTGTATAACCTAGGGAATGGAAAGTTTGTTTTCCATAAAATATTATCTGCCCAACTGAAAAACCCGTAAATCTAAGCAGTTTGATTACCTTCTGCCTGATGCAGCAGGGTTGATCAAGAACAGTGAATTATTAAATAATATTGCAAATCACCATACGAATTAGAGATATTCCAATAAATATGTGGTTTTCATCAGAAACATTTATATGTCTATATAGACTAAGATGGGACCCCGAGATTGGGTTATGACATTGTGACAATTAGTCTCATTATAAAGCTTTCTTCATAACCACCTACTTTATTAATATTCCCTAAATCAAAGGAAATCTGAGATGAGCCGTTATGGACTGTATTGCATGTCAACCGCACTACGTCTTCGAGATACAAGTAGCGTTATTTAACTTCGGATGTCAGAGGAACACTATTTGTCAGTCTACGTAATTTGTTTTTCGGAGGAAACATAAACCCATCGATCCATAATAGACTGTTCCATGCAGCAAGGCATTTGGGTTAAATAAGCAAGAAGACAACGACGAGAATTCAGAACAGTATACGTTGTTCATATTCCAGATATACAATTGACTATATTGAAGGGGAAAATAATTGCGTGAAGGAAGCTCTATTTGTAGGAAAATGTAAATTATTTGTGCGCTGGGTGATCAAACAAGGACAGCCATCACTGGATGGCCAGCTCTGCTTATGCAGAATATGACAACGAAAATGGTAGATTCCAATGGTATCTGCAATGACGTAATTATCAATCCGATGACTGACATGGCGCAAACTGAGTTGTACTGTGGCACGAGGAAGATGTAGCACATTATGACTTCTTTGAGTAACTCTTCAAATAGGATTGTAACACTGCATTACCGCATCCTAGCAATGGTCTGACAAAGTAGCTTAAATGCATCTATATCGCTGTTTTGGTCTCGCTGGGCTGTTATGTATTTTGACACCGATTTCCCCTCCCACACAACGTCACCTTCTTAATTAATGTACAAGCCTTTAGCTTAATGAGCTTGCACTTTAGTTTTACTGATTCTCTCATACTGTACCTTAGGTCATATTTCCATAGTTAGGCTTCACTTGTGTGATAACTGCTTGGGACAAACTAGAAGCCGATCTCAGACGCAAAATCATGGCTACAAATCAACAGGCTACTAAAAAAAAGGCTAAGAAGCAGATTTGTTTCTTTATATAAATACAATTGTTTGGACATAGTTGCAAATTATTAAAGCTATCCTTTGGTGTATAGTTCCATATTATTTACTTCTCCAACAGCAGCGTTATGGGCATTTACCCCAACCTCCGTTAAAATAGTATATATATATATATATATATATATATATATATATATATATATATATATATATATATATATATATATATATATACATATATATATATGTGTGTGTGTGTGTGTTTGTGTGTGTGTGTGTGTGTGTGTGTAGTGTTAAGGGGGAATTAACAACACATTAGCACATTCCTAACTTAAGTTCTAAACATAAATAAAGCAGTAAATGTATAAAGATTGACAACTGCTAACATTTTAAGTTGGATAAACCCTTTTAAAGTTTTAAAATGTACTGCCTAAAAAAGTCCAACACAAACTGTAAAAATCCTGCATTTGCTGGACAAGTAAAATGATATATTCTTCTAAAGAGAGTCGTGACTCAATGGAGTTCCTCTAACGAAAGCAATAGAATGATAGAACATCTGCATACAAATCCTCTGATTAGATTGATAATATTGTCAGTAATCCTTCCTATGTTTTTGTTGACGATCACTCATTTCATTATGTTTTGGTGCAGTTGCGTACCTTTATTTTTTTGTTTTTTTTTTATCTAGCAGTATATCTTGTTTCATGTAAACAGCTTGATTCCTCCATTAGAGTTATTGCAACCTCCTTCTCAACACGAACAACTGCATTGTCCTGTCATTTTACAATCAAAAGTACTCTCTCAACTCTTCTCTCCAAAAACATATGGGATTTTCCTCTTATTTTATTAATATGCATGCATCAGTCATATGTTAAATTTAGAAAGAAAAGCAAGGGACACTGGCGGCATTTTATAAGATTAGGAAAGCGATTCAAATGATATTTAGATTTTTATACTATTAAAATTTAAAACCTTGCAAAACTTTGTCCAGGAATTGGTTCATTTTTTAAATATTATGCAAAAGTGACACTTAGTTATTATGTTAAAGGTGGAACCAGACGAAATGGTTACATGGTCTATTCTTAAACACGTGTAAAGGGCATCTATTAAGTATGGTAAAATACAATTACTTAGTTATTATTGCATGGTGAATTAGTAATGAATTGGTCAGTGGTGAATTAGTCAAGAAGAGGTCATTGGTGAATTAGTTCAAAAGAGGTCAATGGTGAATATATTCAAAAGAGATAAATGGTTAATTGGTTCATAGGAGATGCATGGTAAATTACTTCAGAAGATATAAAATGGTGACCTAATTCAAAAGAGGTTGTTAAAAAATTAATTCGAAGGAGGAATATGAATGAAAATAGTGACACAATTAAATAAAGACAGGATCAATGGCTGTTAAACATATAAAATATGGGAATCATGCGAGAAACAATTTATAACTTCTTTTACTTTATAGATCGCTTCAAACTACCTGAAACAGCTGTGCTCCATACACTGGAATCATTTCAATCCATGAAATTTCTTTTCGTTAGCTATTTTGTTTTTCCATGCTTGTATGTCTAGGCACATAAAGAATCTATCAAAGAAAAATAATTAAGACTAACTTTATCTTTCCAGGTGATAGTGTTCGAAGTTGTCTTCAGTAATCGTTATGTGTGAAGTACTCATGTGAGGCCAGTCCTGCTGAATGTGCTATCAATGACTGTGCGTTTTTCTCAGGTTTGAGAAAAACGTACAGAGAAACACTGATTAATTGAACAATTATAGTTTCTCATCTCAGGGTACGATAACAAAGGCTAACTAAATTAATTTCCGAAATCATAATTATGATAATAAATGTAGTTCATCGTTATTATTACAAATTAGCTGTGATTTCGGTCAAAACTATATATTGACAATGTCCACAGCCAATTCATTTCCCTGTGTGATACTCAACGTTACCTCGCGTATTTAAGCTATACAGTCATGTTCCAAATTAAAAAGTTAATTTAAGATGGCAAACGGCTTATTTAGGGTTGACATGATGCACTTCCCACCATAATGACGATTGATAAAGCAGACATACTCATAGAAAGATTAGGACAGGAATGAAATAACCATTGAAATGACTAACTGATTACTTTCTCGTGTCTTTCGAGAAGATTTTAAATATAATTGATAGCTGTTAAATGCACTCTCATTCTCAAACA
This sequence comes from Sinohyriopsis cumingii, assembly GCA_028554795.2. Lineage (NCBI taxonomy): Eukaryota > Metazoa > Mollusca > Bivalvia > Unionida > Unionidae > Sinohyriopsis > Sinohyriopsis cumingii. The sequence continues at coordinate 69,592,230 of CM068828.1, forward strand.
CGTTTTTCTAGCAAACCTTAATTTGTTCTTATGCATAAAAGAAGCAATTTATGACAGCCGTAAAACACAAATTTATTGCAGCATTTAAGCTATTATCTGAAGAAGAAAGAAAAAACTCTTTCCTTTGCTGAACATGCAGAGGGAAATCATTTTGCAGCAAATACGAGATGGTACTGTGATGTGCCAGAAAACATTTCGTATGTTTCTGGGATTGTTGTATTGATTTACTCAATTAGTCCAATAAATAATCAATACATATATCTCTGCTCTAAAACATTTTCAAGGATTAAATTAGACATTGCAAGCATTCCATATTTGGTCCAGTAAAAGGGTCTTAAAAAGAACAGAATTGGGGACACGTATCATATGCATTCCCGTTTTTAACATTTTCCGTGTATGCATGAATAGGCGACGCCAAGTAACTTACTAAAAACGTTATTCTTCGAAACCCCTTATTTGTCTGAAACACAATGTCATTGACCAGTTACGTTTTTAAATCTACAAATCAGTAGGTTTCCTTTCTATCAAACAATTAAAGTATTCACATACATTGGTGAATTTACTTAGTCGAGAGCTGAATACCCTTTGAAGAAACCATTTTATTTCGTTCTGTCAGTGAACTTGACTTTTCACATTTGGAACCTACCATGATTAAATATATTCCCCTATCCGAAGTGTAAATTAACTTTACTCAGAGTATACGATGTAGAACTCTTGTTAATGTTTGCGTTATGTTGTGTATAATTTGCCATAATACGCAGCTACATGTATTCTGGGGTACCAACAAAAGACTCTTAACTTATTTTAATGCTGAAATCGTGGCAGCAATAATGTCTATCATATTTGTTATGTAAAAGAAGTACGTGAACATGGGTAAAGATATCTTGCTTAAGAATGGGCAGTAATTCAAACTAGTTTCTACCTCCTATTTTAGACATTTCGCATCAAATGAGAATCATGCTAAAAAAAATGTAAGCGATATTAATTTCCATGGCATGTTCATTTATTTTACCTAATCAATGATATCAGACCACAATCGAACAGAAGCTTTTCCTTCAACCCAGGTCATTAGATGAATTGCGAGTATAAATGTGTAAATTCCAAAATGAAATAAACATACAAATAACTGTCAAAATATATTGTGATACATACTAAATACCAAATGTATAAAAGTTTTACAAGAAACAAACGGCATGAAGAAAACTGAAAAGAATTTTTGTTTCTTTTTTGGAGTGAAAATGAAGTTAATGAAGACACCGCGGAGGAATATATGAATATTTGTATGCATGATAAATATCACACGTACAGTGTGATAAAAATGGTCGCTTTAGAAGTATTTATCACTGTTTATTTGAAATACATTTTTCCTACTGGCTGAGTGAGTAAACTGAACATTTCAAACGTCATACTTGCGATATCAATTGAAGAAGAATAAGGAGGGATCCTTTCTTGAAACTGTGATTTATATTAAATAAATTACTTTTGCAATGGTATACTCATATGAAACGAATATTTCTTATGTCTACTCATATAAAACGAATATTTGTTATATCTACAACATTATATTTGCAATATATGTTAAATACTCATGTTGTGAGTATCCATAACTCAGGTATAACATATCCTCACTTTCATGATATGACATCGTTATGAGTATCCATAATTCGGGTATAACATATCCTTAACCCTGATGATAAGACATGGGAATCATTATCCATTGCTCGGGTATAACATGTCCTAACCATGATGATAAGACATGGGAATCATTATCCATGGCTCGAGTATAACATATCCTAACCCTGATGATAAGACATGGGAATCATTCTCCATTGCTCTGGTATAACATATCCTAACCCTGATGATATGACATGAGACTCATTCTCCATTGCTCGGGTATAACATGTTTTAACCCTGATGATAAAACATTGGAATCATTATCTATGGATCGGGTATAACATGTCCTAACCCTGATGATATGAATCCTAACCCTGATGATAAGACATGGGAATCATTCTCCATTGCTCGGGTATAACATATCCTAACCCTGATGATATGACATGAGACTCCTTCTCCATTGCTCGGGTATAACATGTTTTAACCCTGATGATAAGACATGGGAATCATTATCTATGGATCGGGTATAACATGTCCTAACCCTGATGATATGACATGGGAATCATTATCCATGGCTCGGGTATAATATATCCTAACCCTGATGATATGACATGGGAATTATTATCCATGGCTCAGGTATAATATATCCCAACCCTGATGATATGACATGGGACTCATTCTCCATTGCTCGGGCATAACATATCCTAACCCTGATGATAAGACATGGGAATCATTATCCATGGCTCAGGTATAACATATTCTAATCCTGATGATAAGACATGGGAATCATTATCCATGGCTCGGGTATAACATATCCTAACCCTGATGATATGACATGGGACTCATTCGCTATTGCTCGGGTATAACATATCTTAACCCTGTTGTTAAGACGTGGGAATCATTATCCATGGATCGGGTATAACATGTCCTAACCCTAACGCTTTTGACTGCTTAATCATAATGCATAGGCCATAGCGGAAGGCAAAGAATAAAAATATTCAGAAGCTGTTTTTAAATCCGTACTTGTACGCATCGGAGACAGAAATCGTTCATATTATCTAAAATAACAAGTTTTCAAGCTATCAACACCAGACAAAATGAAAGGTTAAAAGTATATATTTGCTCGTGTGGAGGAGATCAAACAAAACTGAAAGGACAGGAATCTACCAATGATTATTATATGTATAGATGGTGTAATTCGATTAATTTGTTACTTGTGTTTATCAAAATATTATATTCAATGTGGTATTTAAGAATGAATTTTTCATCTGAAGAGAAAAGCCTTCAAATCGATTGACTTCGTGCTATAGCTAGCTTTTCCCAAGATGCAAACATGCAGCTAACTGGAACCGATTCCTGGGTTATTATGAACTATTACGATGCCTAGAACAGTTTGATTGAAATCGTAACAACAACAATGTCTTCAATAATACGATAAAAATAATAGAGTCATATCACATGTTGCGACTCTGTTTTCAATCTGTGCTCTGTAGCAGTCGGAATCAACGACTGGCCCCAAGAAACGAGTCCCATAATGTGCTCTGCAACAATTAAAATCAACGACTGGCCTAACGAATGCCTGCCATTATCTACCCTGTAGCAATCGGAATCAACAAAGGGGCAGCACGAACTAGTATCATAGTGTATTTTGTAGCAATGGGAATCATCGACTGGCCCCACGAATGAGTACCATAGCGTGCTCTGCAGCAGTCGAACCATAAAGCTCTCTGTAGTACCTTGGAACTAGGAATCAACTAATCTGAACACGTATGGGTACCGTAATGGTTAAATCGTCCTCTCAAATGCAGTAATACTATTGAAACTAGATATCGCAGAAAGAACTAGTGTAACTAGAAACTAGGAATTAACGAGTCTGAACACGTATGGGTACCATAATGGTTTAATCGTCATCTCATATGCAGTAATACTATTGAACATATATATGGCTGAAGGGAGCTTTAAAATTAAAGGAGAAATCATCATTCTAAGACCCACGACTCTCGCGGGAGTTATTTGTAAAAGACCAGTTTTTACCGTAGTGATCAAATTGACAACAAAATCACTGTGATCTTAAATTGCAGAAAAATAAAACAATTATCCAAATTTAAATTAGAATAAGCTGAAAGCAGGGTCGACAATGTTTATGTGCCTCATGCGTGTTGTAAGTTATGATTAATGGAGTTAACGCTTTGCTCTTCGATTCCGAAAGGAGATGACGTTGCATTTGAGAAGACTTTGGATTTCTTACTAATACGATTATGTTTTTGCGAAGTTTATTTTGTATCTTTAGGATTTCACACCTTTTCGCCTTTCTGTTTTATGCCTTGTTTGCTGTACCTAAACGTACATGCAAGGATTGTGCTGATGTGCATTTAAAACGTATGCGCTTTGTAACGTAAGATACGTTCAAATATTGGAATTACACAAACTACCTGATATCAGGTGGGTTTTTTCATGTTTGGATGTTTATGCTTGAAGACAGTAATTCAGTTATGTACCCAACGATTGATCATGTAAGATTAACACAAATACACTGTCGACTATGCGATATATTTTGAGGAGACAAGAGCTCAAACCCAGAATAGGGCGTGAATGCATTGGGATGGACTTTAATGTTACTGACGTCACTCTTACAAAACGTCTTTCTTTCGTATCCATCTTTCCTGTTCCTCTAGAATCGAAAGGAATATGTTTAGTCAGATGGAAATTAGTCTCTTTGACCTGCGATCCTTATCCACCACTGATGCATGCTTGATGTGTTTGTGTTTGTGAATCAGCACAGTGTATGAAAATTATCATTCTATCAAGTCTATTGTTCTAGCAACAGCGCAACACAACATTATTAAGTCAATGACCCGTTGTTTTCAAGACAGTGTACTGTATACGTTTACGCTAGTGTATGATAGTTGTATCTATTATTGAATTAAAAATTAACATTTTAGGGCTTGAATTCCTTTCAAGTCAAAACAGCAAGTTGTGATTCATTTTAAAGATTCGACTGAATATCAGAACTAAATAGAAATTACTGCATGAAGATCTTAATTTGAGGATTAGAGGAAATTACAATAAATGGCTTTTCGGTTTATATGAGTGTTTAATCACTATTTACGGAAGAATGCTAATGTACTTAATCATGCAGTAGACCCGTCTCAGCTTTGATAATAACAGACTATCTGACAGTCCGTATATATTAACGTCCTTTTCTCTTTCTCATTTATGTTGTCCCAACAACAGTACATGTTTAAAATGCTAACACTTGCTAATTTTGAATGGTGCAATAAATAGACCAATCAATTTGCATTTTAAGATTTATGTAACATGTTCATCACAAGAGCATTCTGAGGGAAAAAAAGAACATTACGTGCTCATGAATTGCAGTAATATGAATCTAATATGTAATTAGCATTACGGTGCATAAATAATGTCTGCACGGAGGCAATTTTATTATGCATGAAGCAAAATTGAACTGTTATCCGAAAACTTGAGATCAAATACAAAGTTGTATTTGCAGTAGTTGAGACAAGTGATTTATTAGTTTACTTTCAACACGAACCAGAGCCAGCGAGTTCCTCTACTCTGATCTGTTCTAATAGATTATAGAATATTTCCCAAAAGTCGAAAAGACCATGGCTCGAACAAACAATACGTTTCACTTATTGCCATATTATAAATATACATATGCTTACTCTGGTCATTGTAGTGAAGAAAAACAACTACATAAAGCCCTAATGCCGCCCTTAGGTGCAAATGCCATATCACCTGAATAATGCTGAATGTTGAAAGATATTGATCCTAAACATAGTTTGTTGCCTTTAAAACTAGATAATATCGACAATTCATTACATTATGAATCATGTAAGTTCCCTCTTAAATTACAAAAAGCGGCCATTTTGCACATGTATACGAATTAATTCGATGTTTATCGGCGACATCCATTGACCAACCGATTTCTGTCGAAAGCTGGAACACAAGATTTTATAACGTCACCGTTGTAAACAGAAGTAGCCAGATGTACATAGACGCATACGAAATGAAGGAAAACGGTCAATCATATTGTTTATGATACGTGTTACAAGCTTACTTAATTTCAAACTTCTCAAATCAGTTTAAAACCTTCCGCCTGCATCTCTTTCTTCGCTCTAGAATCATTTTGTCCACCATGTGCAATTGTTGCTATTTAAAATTAACCACTAGAGGAATATGTCCTGCACAGGACGCCACGTCTTTTGGAGCCATAGAACGTAATTATGAGCGACTTCGGCGACTGAATTAAGGAGTGGCACAACTTAATTTAAAACTGAATATTTGAACGCCGTTTAAACCTAACATCTTTATTTTTTCAAAGAACAGTTACTATCAGTTAGATTTCTTTAACAAAATCAGTTTCTTCCTCACAAAATTTAGTTAAATTGGAAGAATGGTGAAATAACAAGATAAACGGGTGTGATTTCGGATTTAAGACAGAACACATTTGATGGTGATACAAATACAATGTTTAATAACGAACGCCTTGAATGGGCTATTAATTATGATTAATAAATATGCGTGTATATGATCCAAATATTGGATCAAGTAACATAAAACGCGCGGATTAATAATGCGAATACAATTAAATGACCGTACACAGTACAAGGATGAGGGGTGAATGATTCAGTGTTTTCCCAACTAAAAGATTGATGTGTTTTGCTCAAATAGTAAAACAAATGTAGTATTTTATTCATATAGTAAAATGTATTCAGTCAAATAGTAAAACTATGTAAACAAAAGGGATAGATATAGAAAATATCTTTAGAGTCCACAAAACATACTGGGTTTTACAAACCCCCAAAATTAGCCCACGGCTAAAAGATTACATGTATGGAGTTACATACCCTTCACCAGAAATCTCGGCTACCAGACACACTGGCCAATCAAGCCGTTAGTATTCCAGGTTGGTCAATCAAGCGGTCAGCGCCCACCAATCTCGGCCAGCAACGCCCGATCACCTGCAACTCGACCAGCAACACTGTTTATTTAGCTCTGCGGCTGCTATGGTTCAGTTTCATAGCTGATACGGTCAGTTTCTATGGTTAGCTCTGCAGGTGGTACCACGTCGACCCCGATCACTCCGATAACTCGGATCTATACGGTTACTCGGGTCCTTCCGACCACTCCGACCACACTGGTTATTATGTGATCATTCGGGTCAGCTGAAACTACATCTAACACCGTGTACTATGCATGACACGGGCATATACGATAAAACGTAGTGACGTTATATACGTTAGTAGTGAAAGGGGCTACTATAGGGACAATGGGAATTAGCATTACAGACCCCCCCCCCCCGGGTCACTATAGGGACTATGTAAATTTAACATGGGGAAAATTGCTGGGTCACTATAGGGACAAGGGAATTTAACATGGGGAATAGAGTTTGGGTTTGTTTAGGGACAAGGGGAATTTAACATGGGAGAAAAAAAAAACTACTTTAGGGACAAAGGGAATTTAACATGGGATTTTTTTTTAAAAAAATTTTAAAAAAGGGTAGGCAATTGAAAGTCAATCTCTTTTCGAGACCTATGAGTGGCCCTGAAAAGGGCCTTTGGGTTTCTTCTTCTTCTTCTTCTATTTCCTCCACTTCTTCATCCATCCCCTTATCTTGCCTAATAATCCTTTCTTCTTCTTTTTTATATCTGACTCTGGTAACCAGTCAGGATGGCCCAACTCTCTAAACTTGGGCTGTATCTTCATCCAATTGTTGTTAAGTCTCTCAAACTCTTCCTTTTTCTTTTTTATTTCCTCATCTTTTCTTTCTTCCCTCCATCTCTCTTTAATCTTCTCTACTTCTTCCTCCATTACTTTTCTCATCAGATCTTCCCCTTTCTTCATCTTGTCCAACCCCCATTTTACATTCCTCCACTCTGTCCAGTACAATATCTTTTCTAGGAAGCACCGGACTTGGATGACATGATCCAGTGCTTAATTCAAACTTCCCACTCTGAAGTAAGGTGGGTTAATGAAGCCTCTTGACTTATTGACTTCTTCTTCTATCATCCCTGCTATGATATCTCTTGCTGTCTTTAGGCCTTGAACTTGACTGGTTACCAAGTCTTTCATATCTCCATGCCTCCATTCCTCTTCTATTCTTCCTATAACATATTCTACATCCATTATCCAAAAATAGATGTCTCTCAATAGATTAAATAAAACTGATACTTGAGTCATTTTGTCTCAGTTATTCCTTAGAATGGTGCGAACGAAGAGCCTTGTGGGTTCTTATAGTTAAAGCGCGGACGTGATGGAAAACATCCCCCTAAAACAAAATTGATATTACCTAGATTATCACTTAAAACGCGCGGACGTGAAGGAAAACATCCCCTACTTTTCTCATTTCATATGATCTACTATTCACTTACGTGAAACAGCAATAAACAATCCCCAAATCTACTATCCACACACGCAAAGCATTAAAATGAAACCCTAATCTACTATTCACACTAACCAACTTAAGCTCTTACATAGCCCAATAATCTACTATTCACACTAACCTACGTGAGCGCTTACAAACACACACACACACACACACACACACACACACACACACACACATAAAAAACACACACTCACACAAATAAAAAGAGTCAGTGTTTATATTCACACTACTCTACATACACACACATTGGCAAATTGATTACTACTTCTTTTCTAAAGGTTTGGGTAGCCCTGAAAAGGGCTGTTTGTTTTTGAACTCCAGTGACACCTGGTTAATGATGGCACCTTCCAGGCCTGGCACCACACACACATCTTCTTCCCCAGTCTCCTTTTACCTTTTTTCTTGGGAGTGCAGTGGCGGGATAAGTGGCTTCAGAATCCCAATTTTCTGTCTCTGGGATTCTGAAATTTCTTCTCTCCTTTTCCTCCTCTTCTTTTTTTCTTCTTTCCTCCTCCTCTTTCATCCTTCCCTCTTCGACAATGGCCTCCGCGGCCAGTTCATTTAGTATGCGCCTGGCATATTCCAGGTGCATCTGGAGTTCTAGAAGCTTTACAATTCTGGTATTCATTGTCTTGTTAACGAATGAACAGGGTAGCTAGACTGCCAAACGATTTTCAATTTATACTAAAAGCGCGGACGTGAAGGAAAACATCCCCCTAAAAACAAAATTGATCTTACCTAGATCATGACCAAACAACGCGCGGACCTAAAAGAAACACTCACTCACTTTTTTATACTGCCCATCACTATTCTAAAAAATTTTATTAAACAAATAATATACTATCCACATACGCAAAGCAATCAAACCCCAAATCTACTCTCCACGCACGTCAAACAGCAAAAAAACATGATCATAATCTACTATCCACACTAACACATACACTCACATCACAAAAGAGTCAGTGTTTATATTCACACTACTCTAGCTACACACATTGGCAAATCGATTGTTATTTCTTTTCTAGAGTATTGGGTAGCCCTGAAAAGGGCTGTTTTTTTTGTTTGCTATGGCAATCTTTTAGTTTCTAAGAATGCGACATCCTCTGAGGATAGACTTTCTGACGATAGGTCTGCTTCTTCGGAAAGAGAAGAAGAACTCTTTGGTGTCGATACGACAATCGACAAAGCCTCTGTCAGGTTCAGGTTGCTGCTGCTGCTGCTGTTGTTGTTGTTGCTGTTGCTGCTGTCTCTGAAGTCTGTACTTCTCTGTCCATTCTTCTTTCTCCCTGTTCACTTCTTCTCTGAAGAGCTCTTCTATCAAGTCTTCAGTGACTTTTAGCATTCTCACATTCTCTATCTCTTCTGGCTTCGGTATCAGACTGTCTGACCCTGTGCAAATTCACATAGGCTTCGTTTAGCTTAGCTAGTTTGGAGCACATCTTCGTAGGAGGATGAGTCAACAATGGATGGTTAGACTGGAAACTACCCCGGTTCTTAAAGTCAAAGCGCGGACGTGAAGGAAAACATCCCTCCACGGTTTTCGAGAATGTTCAATGAGTACCATGAGAGGGATAGTAAGAAGTCAAAGAGCATGAATCAACATTCTTATAGCCAAACAAAAGACAAAGGCATTTTTTTCAAAACACAACATTTTTTTAATTCAAAATCACTTAACACTAACCAACAACTCTAACATTTTTAACAATAATCCAACAATATAACATCAAACATTTTGTTTCAAATGACAAACATTTTTTTTCCAACTCACATTATTTTGGAAAGGGCTGACAACGTTGTGAATGAAATTGTGATTTCCACTGTTGGAAGTCATTAGGCCATTGATGGACACTACGTTTCCTAGCTTGAGACAAAAGATAAGCATAATGGTCACAAAACCATTGATTTACTTTCACATCGTTTCTAGAAGAAGAACGAGGATCAAAAAGAGTCACTAAATGTTCTAAAGAATAGCCCAGGCTGCGATGATGCAGAAAATACACACAATATTGTCCACACACCAAGGAATCTGTGCCTTGTAATTTCACATTATCGAATCGGGTGGTCTGAGCATTTCTTCTCATAAAGTCAATGATATCGTCTTCCAAAGGGGGCAATCCATACGAATCAAAATATTCCACACATCCTTCTTGAGGAAAGTAGACGGCTACCCAGTGGGTTCCTGGGAGATGACTGTCGTCCGTGTTGATGACATAAGCTTGATGCTCTTGAGGTTTGCGATGAGGGAGTTCATCTTTAGCACAGACGACAGGATTCCAAGAAGCCGTGTACGAACTGTGGTTCAAAAGATAATAAAGTTCCCAGGTATCCATTGATTTGTGTGGTTTTCTTCTTCACAGGTAATGATAAGTGATCAATTCGATCCTGACTTTTTGCTTGAAAATGTCTGACAAGTAAAAGGCGTTTAGCTTCGTCTCCCCACTCTGATTCAGGACAGCTTCGATACGGTGAATCTCTTGAGTGGTTAATGGTGGACAAGAATGTTCACGCAAGTCTTTATACCACTGATGCAACACGACTTCGTCCGAGATGAGACTCCAAGCTTCGTCCAGATACTCGTCCAATTTTTCTTCTTGACTCAGCATCAGGCATTTATCGTGTTGAATTTGACTGGGATGATCGTTTTGACATCCATAGCAATCTTTCTTGATCAATTTCGTCATTTTTTCGACCAAGTGTTTGGCAAAACAGGAGACTAAATGGGCTTCTTGTTCTGGCCATCTCGATTTCATCATGACAACTTCTTCGTCTTTGTCTTGGGATTCTTCCACGGTCTCCTCACATTCCATGTCCAAAGTTTCTCCACTAGGTAAAGAGGGATAACAGTCTTCCATGGCTTCTAATAATCTAGAATGACTTCTCTCAAACTGTTGATTTCTATCGTATTGTCGAATTCTGCATACAGGATGACGTTCAACGTTGGATCAGCAGGGTCTCGGTTTGCAAACTGAATTTCCACACGGATCTGGCCGGATTTTATAGGGTGGAAATGTCCCTCGTCGCTGCCTTGGTCTGGAGTGAAATCAAAACCCCACAAAGCATAGCCTCCTGCATAATCCTCGTACGTAATGCCATGACAGGTGTTGGTTCCTAACTGTCCCGTGGCTTCGTACAGGGACAAGTACGATCTCAAGTAATTGTTCTGGGTAAAGTTAGGCTCAAAGGGTCGGGTACACAAGGCCTTGCCGTCGCGACTGACTTCGATCTTGGACACGCCAAAGTGTCGAAACTCAAAAGGATTTTCGCTGTGAAGTCCATTGAAAGCTGAATTCCTGACGATACCAACGATCAAACGTTTGGGTAACTGTCCTTGGAACAGATGATCTTCGATCATGGATCGCTGTCCAACAGGAATGGTGAACGTTTTCACTTCTACGCGTCGTATCGGATACTTGGCTCTCGTTCTGCTCAACGTCTGACTGACGTCGTTTCCCACTTTAGGTAACGCTTCCACACGACGCACGTAAAGTCGGGCTTCTTGGATGAAAGTTTTGTATTCATTGGCATGGGCCATCAAATGGAAAGCGGCACTACTACGATTCAGTCTGAGACGGATATCCACTCCGTTCAGCAAATACTTTTCTTGTAACCACATGTCCAAATGCAAGCGATCCATCAGTTCTTAACTTCGCCCTTGCAGAATTTTATTTCTACGTGTGTTAAACCCCACATTGTGAGCAGTCCCATCTTCTGTCAGGGCTGTGTCGTTAAACGTGTTTGCACCGGCCGTATCAGGTTTCCATACTACGCAAGCATCCAGATGAGTATTCTTGGCTTCTTTTCCGTACTTCAAGAGATTTTCCAGGTAGGCACGGTAAGGGTAAGTATCCATGCTGCTGCTGACCAGTTTGTTATTCAAGTACAAGTCCACTTCACTGAACAAGGAATGCATGAAATTGTTGACAGGAGCTACTCTATCATTGGCTCCAGGATTGGTGTTGTCCGTTTTGATCACTTTGACTTTCAAGTACAGGTAACTGCTATTCAGATCGATATAATCTTCGGGCTGATCTTTGATGTCAAACTCGATGGGAGCAGAATCCGTCAGAGAGGAGACCGGGTGAAATTCCACCCATTGGGATTCTTGCATGGTCATCATGGTGGGCGGCATGGCAAACAGATCTAGTTCCGACTTGGAACAAGAAAACGACTCTCGGTGCATCATTTTTTTTTTGTTCTTTCACAATAATCGAAATCGTCTAAGTCTCGAACGGTTCTTCTTTTCTTTGTCTTTCTAGTTTTGGACGTGTGAAGTCTGGTGAAAGGATGTTTTCTTCGTCGTCTCTTTCTGCCTTGTCCTTGCTGAATGCCTGACTCGGTAGCGTGCAGGGCATTTATAGGTGTTTCTCGTCGGCCCAAAAGGTCTTTACCCGTTTGCAGCAAGACATTTTTGCCTGCCCTCATGAAAGCTTCTTTGGGGTTTTGTTTGTCGATGATGACATTTTGGAGAAACTCTTTGCCTTGTGTCAGTGCCGCATCTTTCAAGGCGTGCAATCCGCGTGTCATCATCGGTTTCAACACCGGGGCCACCGAACGAAAAGCCGATTTTAACATATCTCCTAAACCGTGTCCTCGCTGTCGAGCAACCCCTCGGTACACTGGATACATGACTTACGAGTCGTGAGAGAACCGTTTTCGAAAATGGAGTTTCACCGTGACTTTCCTTTGGTGAATGGAATATTTTGTCCCAGATCTCCTTTTATAGCAACGTTGACCGTGTCCAAATAAGACTTGCTGACCGGCAAATAGTGAGGATGTACAAATTCGCGGTGAACGTGGTAAGTGTTTCCACCTTCCTCGTCAGCGTTCGTGGCAGAATCCACTTTGAAAGGAATGACACGCAGTAACGGCACAGAGGTGTGTCCCACCACGTTGTACTCCACCACATCGGAGTACACAAACATCAAATTCAGTCCTTGGTTCAATTCTACCGGGGCACGAAATAACTTGCTAAAAGACTCGTTGTCGTAAATGATTGGTAATTCGGTTTTCTTGATCATGTCCATTCTCATGTTCATGTCTCCGCCGAACATGTCAAACAATTCAGGACAAAATAAAATGGACACGATTTTACTCCCGTCAAATTTCATCAAGAAGCGACGAGCTGTTTTGTGGTATTCCAGGGTGACACTTTTTTGACACTTTCCAAAGCTTTCAGAAATACGACATTAAATTTGGAGGTAATGGTGCTGACCAAATGTTGACCATTAAAATAATAGCCTGGGGGAACGATCAACTGGTAGGTCCACTTTTGAGTTTTGTCATTATAGGTTTTATTGTCATATTTGACATGGGTATTCAAGTACTGTTGCATTTGCTCGTCATGAACTTCCACAGTAAAAAAATTTTGATTGGGAAGGACATTGAGGACTTGGGTCGGGTGAATGATTTCCACTAAAGCCACTTCCCAAAGGGCTTCGTGATCTAATGGGATGGCCTGAGGTAATTTGGCCGTGTAACAGCACAACGTGTTCTTCGGAAACACCTCCATGGAACTGTCACTGGGTAAGGTTAAGTAAAATTGGTTTTGGTGACCCATAATTCCAGAGTTCTGTGGCTGTCCGAGGGGTTACTGGACGTCAGAGGCGTGTCTCCGCCCAAAATAGGGTTGTTGTTGTTGTTGGACTGGTGACTGGCACTGACACTGGACACTAGGTTCCCGTGGTTCCCGTTCGAGGTGAATTTCAGGGAGGGATTGGGAAGCAGGTAACCGATGCAGCTGCTCAATAAAATGGTCCACAATTGTTTGTCTCCTTTTTGCAAACTTAAATTGGCAATGGCTGCCCCGATGACACAATACACCACGAAGATTTGGCAGAAAAAGACGATTTGCGTTTTAGGCACACGTTCTCCACACCACACCCACAAGGGTTGTTTTTGTAAATCTTGCAGAGAAGAACTAGGTGAAGGAGTGGTCGACGTAGCTGCGTCTGTGTGAAAGGGCATGATGGTCACTTCTTTTTATAGTCGATGATTTGCGAAGCGTCGATCCAAGAATCAAAACTGGGTGGATATCCTTTCCAACGTACTTTGACTTCTTTGACATGTCGTTTGCCCACTTTACGGGTTCTGCGTTCGAGAATGCTTTCGATGTCGTACACGTCGTCTTCTTTTTTAGTGACACGTTGTAACTCGGGCAAATAAAACGTTCCTTTGAGCACTTCTCCGTTCATGTCTTCCAATTTATAGACGGTAGGATGACGGCCGTGCACTCGTCCAGTGACACGAAACAATTCGATGGTCAAGTTAGGTAAGTAACCTTTGTCGAAAGTGCGTTTGGTTTTGCCAATGCGCACCCAATCTCCTACGGTCAACTCTCCACTTTTCTTGGGGACAGCCCTCGTCGGGGACGTACCAAACAGGCGCTCAAACACCAGCACTTCGTTCTCGGGAGTCACTTCTTGCGGGGCACGTCCAATGCTTCGATGGTAAGATTGGTTGTACGCTTGCACCAGGTGCGGTAAGATGTCGATGTACTTCAAAGTGTGGTGATGCGTAAAATATTTCCACATGCGATCTTTCAAAGTGCGTTGAAATCGTTCCACGATGCTGGCTTTGGTTTCGGGATTCTCGGTGGTAAAAAAATGAATGTCACGTTTCTTTAATTCTTTTTGGAAAGCTTGGTTCAGAAATTCGGTACCTTTGTCCGTTTGCCATCGAAGAGGGTGACGACCGCTTTGTTTCAACACCCGTTGCAGGGCTTGCACTAACTCGCTGCTCGATTTGGAAGTCAAGGGCACGACCCAGGCAAATTTGGAAAAGACGTCGATGACACAAAACAAATATTTGTAGCCACGATTGTAGCTGGCCAAATGAGAGACATCGGCTAAATCGGCTTGCCATTGATGATCGATGCCTTCCACTCGGGTGCGACTTCTGGAAAATTTGCGTCGAATGGGTTTGTGTAAAGTGTAGGTAGCTTGTTCTTGTAACCATCGTTGTACTCCTGCGGAGCCTGCAGGATGGGAGGGATCGTAGTAAATGCTGGCTAAGACTTTTTCCATTTTTTGTGTGTTTGTTTGTGTGTTAATAAGTCACCCACTCTTCGGTGATGGTACTTTGGGTGGGTCGAAAGGGTGGTTTGGAAACGGATTTACGTGTCCGATGGGCTACAGGAGTAGAAGTCGAAGGTAGTGGTGGTGGAGGTGGCAATGGAATGGCTTTGGTCTTCTTTTCTTTTTTCACTTCTGGTTTCCCTTCTTTCTTTTTCACTTCTGTCGAAGGAGGAGTAGACATCATCTTTTTAACCCAAGCTTTCATTTCTTCTCGTTGGGGTGTGGGGGACGGGGTCAACAAGGATGCTGCAATCTTACTCGAAATGGGAGCTGCTGACGGTGTTTGAAACACTTCTCGCATCTCTTCTTCCTCAGGTCTTCGTGGGGTAGCATCTCTGGTGACCCCTGGGGATGGTAGTAGTGGTGGTGGTAGTGATGATGGTGCTGGACTTTTCATCAAGGTCTTAAAATCTTTCAGAGTGGGTAGAGCTGTTTCGTCTAAAGCTTTCTGGTGAAAGAGTTGCAGTCGTTGCAAGAGTTGACCGTACTTTTGCGATTTTTCTGTTTCGGACAAATCTTGGCGATCCATCAAGGACTGCAATTCGTGTTGTAACTGGGACATCTCGCTCAAATTGGGATTGGGAGGTAAATGCGGGGTGCGTTGTTCTTGCCACCGATGGTATTCCATCCATCGTTTGTAAGGCACTAAAGCTAGTTTTCGTCCTTCCATGGGGTTGTCAGGGGTCGATTCTGAAATCTTGGGACTTCCGAGGGCCTTTTTATCTTGCTCCCACCAGTCCTCCCAACATGGTTCCCAAGACTAATTTCAGTAAGGGGCCTAACAAGATAGGTAAAATGCCTCCACGTTGGACCAACATCTTCTTTTTTTGACGAATCGGAATTTTCTTTTGAAGCATTTGGCGAAGAACGTGACGATGTTTGCTTAAGCATTGTTTCTGGTGTTTGGACAAAGGGATCGTACCTTTCAAGACGTTCAAACAACATTCGCACACGGTATCGATGACCTCTTTGGAGGCCGATTGAATGAGTTTCTTTCGTAGAGGTGGAGAAGCTTTGGACAGGACAGATAACATGTCCCCATGTTTGACTAAACGAGGAGGCAGTCCTTTTCTTTTCTTTCCTTGGGGCTGTTTAGAAGAGGGATGTTTTCTAGAGGGTGACATCTTTGAGTCTTCAGCACCAAAAACACTGATACCCCGACTTGGTCACAGGCCTTTTTTATACTGGAACGCGTCGCCACTGATTGTCTTTACGTCGTATCAACTTCAGGACAGGCATGACACGTCGTGCAGGGGTACGCAACGGACTAAATCGAACCAGTTCTTGCTTGGACAAATCAAGTAAACTTTGTAACATGCCCGATCTTTCTTGGACTTTGATTTTGGGAGAAGGTACTTTGTGAGCAGCAGCCATTGCCACTAAATTGGAGGGTCCTGCCACTGGGGAAGTTCTTGGGGTCATCAACGGAGAAGTTCTTGGTGTGATCAACGTCTCCAAGTACTCTTCAGTTCTTGGTGTCATCAACGGAGAAGTGGATGAACGTGAGGCTGCCGAAGACGCAGTCACCGCCGTGGCAGGTCGTGGTTTGCGAGTGTAAGGTTGCGTCCTGGCCGAAGTGCCTCTCTTGCGACTAGTTTTCTTCTGTGGGCTTTTCTTTTTCTGGGGACTTTTTCTCTGTTTCTTTTTCTGCGGGCTTCTTTTCTTTATCCGGGGTGGTGTCTGGTAAGAGAAGGGTCCTGCCACTGGAGAAGTTCTCCTTGTGGACCTGGTCTTTTTCGTCTTCTTGGAGCTTCGTTTGACTTTTTTCTTGGGGAGATGTTTGGGGGCATTAGGATCCCATCTTAAGAGAGAGCGAATGATGACCCCTCCTGGAGTACCGCTCCCTCCAGGTTTCAAAATGATTTGTTTTTTGGTTTGAGTGTCGATGCGGGGATCGGCCAGTTGGACCAAAGCGACTTTGTTTCGATCAAAAAAGTGTTTGGTTTGATGAGGAATCTGAATGATCCCTTGGAGTAATTGACGTGCCGTCACCGTGAACCATCGTAAGACTTCTTTGAGACTAGCTTCTGACACACGAGCTCGTATTTGTGGATTTTTTTCTCGACTGATGCGATACAAGGCACGAATCAATTTGACGGGAAGATGCGACTGAAGGGACGTCATGTTCAAAATGTGTGTGAGACAGACGGAAAAGGTCTGAGGTTTTTATAGATTTTTTTGTTGAGTGAAGTTAAGTCGAGGACGGAGACGTGTACAGGACAGACCCTCCGTCTTGGCACCAGTGGTGAAACAAGTGGGTACGAAATCGCAAATCATCGGGGGTCGTAGGTTTCAAATCGACGAGTAAATAGGCGTGTGGAGTTTGAGTGGCATCGTCGTACGCCTGAGTCAGCCAAGGCGTTCCTAACTGTTTGGCTAAGACTTGCACTTGCGATTTATCTCGAGGGCTTTTAAACAAGACCACGTAATGCGCATTGAGACTGATGGTGCGATGGGCTTTACTTTGTTGAAACAAATTTTGGGTGATGTAAACGACACTGGCATTACGCTGATGCCCTTTGCGCGTGAACCACAGTTTAATTTCTTCTTCGTCTTCTCCTAACATGTCGTCAAAAATGACCAAATGGGTTTGACGGGAGTCAGAGACGATGCCGTCGTCTTCTTTAGGAATGCCTTCCACAAACACGATGGAATTGCCTTGACTTTCTCGCAAGAGGCTGTACGCCGATTGCCACTCTTTGTAACACCACACGATGCGTTGAGGTGGACGATCGATCAAATGATGTTTATGTTCGATCAAACGTTTGACGAATTCGGTTTTGCCTGAACCGCTAGGTCCAGCAATGAGCATGTTAAAGGGATGGCGAAGATGCAAAGCCTCCCAACTGGCACGATCTAAGTGTTCGTCGATGACTTTGACAGTGGAGAAAGAGGGAGCAGAGACAGCAGAAGTAGCCATACTGTCAGGAATGTCACTTGTGACACGAAAACAAACAAGACGAGAGTTTATATACTTTTTTTCAGAACACGTTTATTGAATGTTTTAAACATGAATGCGAAAGACAAAAATGCATAAAAGCCAAAGGCTTAAGTACAACGATAAAAGGCACGTGAAAATCATTAACGTGGAATAAAAACAAGTGTCTGTACAACATGTTTTGGGTAAAGTTCTGACCAGTTCTATAGGGGGTAAGGTCACACAAGTGTCCTCCCGAAAGGGTCTTTCAGGCCTGTCCATGACAGTCCTGTCCTGGGTGACGGGTTCTTCTGGCACCGTCACTAACACAGGTTGAAAAGTAACTTTATTCTTTGGACGTTGAAAGGAAAGATCACAACTCTCGTGCATACTGGGCCACTTCTTGGGTCCAAGCCTCAAAACCCCTCTTTTTCCAGTCACAGACATCTGTCCAATGGGGGTGTAAGTCACAAGCTACACACACATCGTCATACACGTCTTGGGTAGCTAAAAGTTGACGAATCTTTTTTTCCCGTAGAGGTCGAGAAGTATCCAGATGAAAACGTAAGGCTTTGAGCAAAAGGAGTCTCTCGTGAACATTTAAAGGCACCACTTTCATATTGAATTGGGTGGTAAATACTGTTCGTAAAGGGTCCACAAGGAATCGGCTGGTAAACGAAATCCCAGAAAACAAGTCACTAAGACACACACCACTTGTAGACCCAAACTGAATGGATACAGTTCTTGTAATAATCGATGGTAATGATCTACGGTTTGAATATGGTCATTGAGTTCCTTCCACGGAATCTGTTGGATTACATGTGATAAAAGTCGTGGCATGGCAGCCTGTTTTTATAGTCTCTTTGTTTCGGAAACAATACACGTACTTTCTAGCCAGAGATCTTCGTTCTCCAGTGGGGAATCTAAATCTTGCATACTGTAACCTAAACTTCAAAGTTTGTTTAGATGTTTCCTCTTCCGCTAAGTAGATTCCACGTAAAATATGTTGGTAATCCTTTAACTTGTCTTCCTCAATGCGTCGCACTAGGTGAATCTCGAAGTAACCAAAATGATCAACACGTGGATCATCGGAGGCCTGGAAGTATTGAACAAGGTCTGACCACTGAAACAATTTCTGACGAATCAGTTCTCTTATACCATTCAGGTACCAGTGGTTAAACATCTGGTGACGTAACGGATGCAATTGTTCTTTACGTTTCACTTGTATTTTGACCAGCTCTCGGTAAATGAGTTCTCTCAACTCCACAGGCAAAGCACGAATGTTCTCTTGTAAAGTATCTATGAATAGGTCAGTCCGTACAATTCACAATCTTCTCCTAGAGCAAAAGTAATCCACATAGTGAGTAATTTCTGGCCACTGCCGTTCAGGGTAACGTCCAAGAATGTCACTGAACTCTTTTGATGTAAACGGTCTAGAGTGATATAATAGGACGAATGCACACTTGACCCAAAGAAATCTAACACACTGGTTGACTTTCTTCACTTTCCTCTTATGAATTTCTCGACACAAAAGTTCTACAGTGACCCATTGAGATTTCACTCTGGCAAACCCCTGCCAAACTTCCTTGTAAATCTTCTCTTGCAGTTCTTTAGGTAATGATTCAATATCGTTTTTGAAATGAAGTTTAAATACTGGTCTCGGTGATGTCCAACATTTGATTCCTAACCAATCTGGTTTCTTCTTCGTCAACGACATGGTAAGTTACTTCAATGTCTCGGTCCCACTAAAGGTAAGTAATGACAATTCGGTGACCATCGAGCATGTTCTACGTAGGCCGAATCTTGTGGTTCCCAGTGGTGAAGTGACACACCGCAACTGAAGCACTTGACTTTATCTCCTTCGCCCAAGTAGAACAGTCCGGCTCTGGCTAATTCTTCGGGGGTCGGTCCTCCTAGATACTTAGGCCATTTTCCTTTGAACGATTGAAGACGATTTTCAAAGTCGCAGTATTCCGACAAACGCACAGGAAACGAATATTCGTCTTTCACAGGTTCGTTTCGATGAGGGTTGGGTGACATGGACAGGAGTTTGCTCAGAGCTGGATGACATCCGTAGGGGGGTAGACGTGTAGGTGAACATCCCCCTTTAAAACGAAACCCAGTAAAATGTCCAAGAGGACGAGTGGCATCGCTTTCGCATCCCTCAGGTTTGACACGCACAGCATCACTTTCCATGATAGGGGTAGTGAAAACAAAGTTCCCATGATGCTTTACGGCATCGCTAAGGTCACAACATACACCATCGTACGCATCGCAAGGCTCACAATCGCACTCGTCTGCAAACTCCGTTACGCAATTACAATGGTAACCACATGGACAATCGCAGTTTCCTTCCGGACATTTTCTTATCCATTTAATATTAGTCACACTAGAGGAAGATACAACTTTTTTACAATCCCCAAACTGGAACGATGTCTCTTTCAAAGTATTCATCTTGTTCGCTTGGTCTTGGTAGTCACAATGAACTATCGATCTTGACCATAGTCCCTTTTTATACTAGTCGCAATGCAGTCTCAAGCTTCTACATCGTTCCATTTTTATGTTTTTTATGTCTAGTTTTGGAAGGTACCGTCTCTAAGGTGCCGTCATCATTGTACCGTAGTGTCATGGGTGGAAAGGCCATAGAAAGGTAAGGACAGTGCAGAGACCATCGAGTATGTTCCAGAATAGCTGAATCTTTGTAGATACATAGATCCATTCGTAACTTCAGTCCGCAAGCGATACACTGTACTTCGTATCCCAATCCTGACTCAGGTCCCAAGTAGACAAATCCTGTTCTAGCTAAAATATGCGAAGAAAGTAATCCTTTCCTATCCGTAGGCCATGGTTGAAACGTGTCCAATCGACGGGCACAATCACAATAGTCAGGCAAGAAAACCGGAAAATGGTAGGGTTTGAACTTGGAGTTCTCATCGGGTTTCTCACTCGATTCTTGCTGTGGCGAAGTCATCCTTCTGGTGGGTGGCTATCCGCTTACAACCAATGTTTTATACCAACATGTCCATACGGCAAAGTAAAGTGGTTGGGCAGTCGCACTCGCTTCTGGTACACGATTTGATAGACTTTTTCCAAGGGTCGACTGACGATGTGGTGAGTGGGTAAACGTACAATCTTGTTGGGTTGATAGGTGGTCACTTTAAAGTGTTCATCCTCTCCAGATTGCAAGGCTTCTTTCAATACCCCAAAGTTGACCACACGACTGGTACGATAATTCAGAGTCAATCCTTTCACTTTACACTTCGTGTGCACTTCTCCTTGTGGGTCCCGGTATTCGTAGCCGTAATTTTTTGGACCGCCACTGACGAAACTTAGAATCTTGTCGTCGGGATGCTCGTCTGTCCAGGCTCCTAAACGGTCTCCTTCGATGTCAGGGTGCTGTTGACTCGGGTGATAGATGTAAATGCAACTGTCCGTGTCAAAGTACAGGACGCGTTCTCCTAACAGTTCTAAAGCTTCGTACAATTTTAAGCGAGCATGAGCTGTCACGTAAGCCGCAATGATGACATTTCCAAAAGGGTCGTCTTGTACAAAGTCCAGATCTTCTTCGTAATTGACCAAGATCAAATCCTCGCGAACGACGTCCACGTGTTTCATGAATTTAGTTTTGTCATGAATCATCTGGAAGTAGCGGGAAGGTTCTGTCAAATATTCCGTCTTGGGTAAACACGGTCGTTGTGCCATTTTACCCCACAAGCAATTTAACATCACTTTGGCAAACGATCGCCTTCCTTCGTTTTTCTCAATGTGGTCTAAAGTGATGTCTTCTTGTTCATAGTATTTCTCTTTGAATTTTATTTGGTCTTCGGGAGTGTAACACCAGGAAGGATAGCCGCTGGCTTCTTGCTTCAGTTTCAAAAAGGCATCCACGTAGTCGGCGAAAATGCCTTTCTGAGTGCGGCCAGCCTTCTGATATTGTTGTGTCTTGGGAAAGTGACAAATTTCGTACACTTCTAACAGTTGGTATCCCATGTCCAGAGCTTTGAACAATTCTACGCTGACCCAGGTTCCCGTCAAAGCCTGTTCTTCCTGGGTGTGCTGACAAGGCTGATCTTGGTTGCACGTTTCGGCACAAGTACGGCACAAAGGAAACATCAGTTTGCCTTGGCAATGGTGAGGTAAGACGGGGTGGTACAAGTCCTTGTGAGGCAAAATTTAGCACTTGATCAAGCCTTCGTATTGTTGAATGTTTTTCAGGTCGATGTGTTCCGTCAGCAATTGTGGGTGCCCTGCAGGAAAGCGACAATATTTGCACACGTAGGGATACAGCGAACACACGTCCAAGTATTTGATTTGTTCTCCTTTCTCTTCGTCGGCTTGGTACAGCAAACAGGTGGCATTGGTCCTTCCTCCGTACAAACTATCCCTCGGGTTCAGGGGGTCCATGAACTGGTAACTTTCCACGAAGCGTTTAAATTCGGGATCGGTTTTCAAACGGTGATCGTATTCGTGTTCCCACATTTCCACCACTTGGTATCCTTCCTGTTCTAACTTTAGGCGTCGCTGACAAGTGGCCTGGTACAAGTCTTCCATGGTTCGTTGTAAAAACTGATTTTTAGTGCCACGGTCAGGATAACAGTCGGGACATCCGTGAAATAAGCAACCGTTAAACTCGTATACAATCTTGGGATTTTCTAAGTCCCAGACATCGACCGAATGCGTTCCGATGGTCTTTTCGCCCCCTCCGTTGCGGGCATGCTGAATCCACTTGTCTTCCTTGTTGCACAAGTAATGTAACCAACGTAGGGCTTTGACCGAGTATTGACGTTTGACATAGTTAGTCGTTTGAGGACTGATGACAGCTACGGTGTTTTCAGGCATGAATCGTTGCCGGTACACTAAGGAACACGCTTTGGCAATGGTGCAAGCTTCTTTCAAAGGATCGACCCCTCCGTGTTCCATGAACAGTTCTCGAAATTTTCCACAGCAACGTCGTAAAATGTCCACGTCGGAACGACAATACTTTAACATTTCTTCCTGAAAGTCGAAAGGGTCGGAGGCGTGAGCCTGGTACCAAGCGTAGAAAGCTTCTCGTTGTTCGGTACGCATGTTGTCGGGGTCGTAATAGTGAGCCTCAGGTAAATGGGGTAGAACGGCGTGTTGATTGACTTCCGTATTGAAAAAGTGTGGAAAGTACCCTTTAGCCATTTCTGTCATTCCAAACGTTTTAGGCATTCGGCTCAAAGGCATGGCCAAGTAACTCATCGAATCTTTAAATTGTACTTGTCCCACTTGCATGAAAATGATTTTGGCTCCGTTCAAAGTGACTTTAGGACGCTCGGTGCCTTGTTCCGTATAGTATCTCAAAAGAAACTGTCCATCGTATCCGGAGAAATTGTGAGCCATCACCGTGGCATGACGATGACAATCTCGGTAACGTTCGATGTCCTCTTGGCTCCACGTCTTGTCGATGGGGTCCAAGACCCATTTGGCAAAATCGGCTAGCGTGTTCGGTCCTCGAAAGATTTTTTCACGCCCTCAGTGAATCTTACTGCAGTGAGGGCAATGGCTGAAGATAGGTTCCTGAATGCACTTCTCGCACGCTCGATGAGCCACGCAGAAATTAGGAATGTGAATACCGGTCTCTTGCATGCATTCGAAATCGAAAAAGATGAAATTGCCTTTCTTCTTGTGACCGTCCTCTTTCTCTGGTGGGGGTTGGTATTTTTGCACGTAGCATTGGTGTTCCAAGTCCACGATGTGGTGACAAATGTGACATTTTTTCTTTCCTGAACATACGTGTTTCTTGGCATTATTGGTACGTAGGCCTTGTCCACACGTAGGGCACAATCTCAGCAGTTGACAAACACATTTCTGCTGTGAACCTTGCGTCTTCAAATGTTGTTGGTAACAGGTAGGGCTGACAAACGTGCGCAGACAAGTTGAACAATGCACTGGTCCTTCGCTCAGACAGGGTGGAGAGGCCAAACATCCTGAGCATTTCGATCCACAATGTTTGTGCTGTTCTCGATTGTTATAGCCATAGTCACATTTCTCACAATAATAAACATATCCCAGGAATCCAGTGATACTGGTAATGGTATCGAAATGGTCATCGTGATAATAGACATGAATGTATTTTCCATCCTTAAAGTCTTTCCCTCGAAACAACAGAGGCCCGCGCATTTCTTGAGGGTACACTTTCAAGGTGTAGCGTGGAGCTAGGACATCTTGCAATTTTTGCATTTCAGGAATGCCACAGGGTGTGTCTTTGGGCAAGTCGGCTTGTTGCAACAGGAGTTCTGCTTCACTTCGTTGTTTGGCTCGGTCCGATTTTCGAATATTCTGCCAGGCTCTTTTCCATTCTACCGTGTCGTTCTTGTTGGCATAGGTTCGTCCCACTACGATAGCCCTGGCTAAACACATCTGGTCTTGAGGGTTGTGAATTTGGACGAGCTTAATGCTGCGAAGCTCGTTCACCAATAACATCTTTTTGCGTCCAGTCCCTTGAGGAGGAGAGACGTGGGTCATGTCCAGTGTGGCTTTTCCATCGGTGATGTCAAACTGGTCATTGGATTGTTGTACGTGTTGAATTTTGTCCATGACTTTGGAAGCGGTCAATTCTGCAAAGTGCTAAACTCTATCCAAACAGGGGATTTCAAACGTCGTGTTGTATGGAGAGTCTCAAGCGATCGTCTTCTTTGGGTTGACATTGTCGCTTGAGTGTGGTGAGCAAGGAATCCCGCACCCCAGTGATGAACCTTTCTGCTTTCTCTAACGGTATTTCAGCCTTGAAATCTTTAAACTTCACTGTGTATTTGTAAGCCGTGGTTCTAAATTTTCTAGAGGAGCGCTTTTCCGTCTCTCGAATGGAATAGTACTTTTCAGGGTTGACTAAGGGTGGTGAAATTTGTTTAGAGGGTTTAGATTCTGGTTCACTCATGTCCTCTTCAAAATCACTGGCATGAATTTGTGCCAAGACTTCAGCTCTGGTACGAGGCGATAGATCACGTTTCTGCCTCTTACTTTCTTCTTCTTTCTTCTCGAATGAATAGGATCGTTTCATCTTGAGTGAAAAACGTCAAATGACTCAAGTTTAAACACCATGGACTAATTTATAGTCATGGCAGACCAGCGTATATAAAAGGGTGTGTGTCTTGTCCTTTCACTATTCATTTCACTCTCTAACCGAGCACAACGATGGAAGAGACTAGCCAAATCGAACGTTTCATCAGAGCTTTGCGAGGGGTCATTAGAAAATTCTCTTCAGACCAGCCGACGGACTACTCTCCTTCCTTTCGAGATAAAAGTGAAGATACTTGCTATATCTGTCAGAAGAAAGGGCATTGGTCTTCAGAGTGTCCAGACCGTCAAAAAAGAAAAACAGGGGCTAGAAAAGACAAAAGTCAAGATACCTGTTATTATTGTCAAGAGAAAGGACATTGGTCTCCAGATTGCCCAAAAAAGAAACAAGAGGAGTCAGAAGAAAAGAGGGATTCTTCAGAAGAAGAGAGGGATTCTTCAGAAGAAGAAAGCAGCCAGGTGAAGAAAAAGAAACAGGAGAAGAAAAGAAGAAGGGAAGAAAGTGAGGAGGAAAAGGAGGAAAGGACTGTGACGATGAAGAAATTTAAAAAACAGAGAGACTAAACAATGAGACAGAAGAAGTGTACGAACTTTTTAAAGTGCCCTGTTGTGAATTGTGAATTGGATTGTAACTATTGATAAAAGAATAAATTAGCTATAAAAAGGTAAGTGTCTTTGGGTTTTGATTTTAAAATAAGAACCTACACTCACGCACTCATACACAGATACGTACTATAGGGGTAAAATGGTTTTTTTTGAGTTATTGGCAATTGAAAGTCGATCTCTTTTCGAGAGACGTGGGTGGCCCTGAAAAGGGCCTTTTTGGTGTAGGGGTGAGTTTAAGCAATCAACTTTAACTGCCTTAAGCCTTTGTCACGGCCAAGGCCTTCTTCTGGACTGCGTACTGTTGATGATGATGATTGGGTTGAAATCACTAAGGGTGGTACGGTAGGCTTAGTCACAGGGTTGACGTGTTTAACTCGGGAAGGTCGTATTCTCTTCGGTCGTAATAAAGAAGTCTGATACATTTGTTTCAGACTTCTTAACTCCGCTAAAATGTCCAACAGTACCGTGACCGTTTGATTTTCACCCTCTTGTTTCTTTGCTGCTACTTCTTCTTCTTGTTGTTTTTTTCTTACCTCTTCTTCTTGCTGCTGTTGCTGTAGGAGAAAAGCTTGTTCCGCTTCCTTTTGTCGTTGTATAAATTTCTCCAATTCTTCTTTCTGTCTCTGTCTAAAATTCTCCAATTGCGGTAATGAAGGTGACGAAGGTTCCGGAACAAATTCTTGCGAGGTAAGAAAATCCACAAAATCCCAATTTACCTCTTCTGAAAGTAAGTCCGGGTTCCCTTGGGCGGTCTCCACTGCTGGTGCACCCCAATGGATCGTTTTCTGAGTTTCCGTCATGTTGAATCACTGTCGCATAGATTAACTGCACACAGGCGCTAGCGAATCTATATAGACCACGTGACGTCACAGACTGCTCTCTTTGGATTGGATGCGGGCTGACTGAATTTCGTAACGCGTGTTTGGATTGGTCAACAAACTCAATCCGTTTCAATCCTACCTCTACCTATAAATAAGCGCAGTTCACTGCATTGATTCACCTGTTCTCGGCGCCTCAAGATGTGGACCACAGTCGAATCATCCACCCTTGTGTCTTCAATGATGTTTAGGACGGACATGCTAATGTATGTCGGATCCAAGTGGACAGTTGTCCACAAGTCAGACACCAGTCTGTGGATACGAAGAGTCTATGTGGAAAGACAAGGATGCCTCAAGAGGACTCTGATTTATGGCCCTACACTAAGACGCAGCTTGAGGACAAGAAGATGCCGCAGATTCCCTTTATGTTTAGGGCATATTAACATAAACCCAAAGGCCCTTTTCAGGGCCACTCATAGGTCTCGAAAAGAGATTGACTTTCAATTGCCTACCCTTTTTTAAAATATTTTTTTAAAAAAATCCCCATGTTAAATTCCCCTTGTCCCTAAAATAGTCTTTTTTTCTCCCATGTTAAATTCCCCTTGTCCCTAAACAAACCCAAACTCTATTCCCCATGTTAAATTCCCCTTGTCCCTAAACAAACCCAAACTCTATTCCCCATGTTAAATTCCCCTTGTCCCTAAACAAACCCAAACTCTAGTCCCCATGTTAAATTCCCTTGTCCCTATAGTGACCCAGCAATTTTCCCCATGTTAAATTTACATAGTCCCTATAGTGACCGGGGGGGGGGGGGGTCTGTAATGCTAATTCCCATTGTCCCTATAGTAGCCCCTTTCACTACTTACGTTATATACGGTAAGTTATACAGATTACATTATCGGCACAATAATTACAAAACAACAAACAGGTTCAGAAGTAAACCTAACCCTGCCCGACAATAATCATACTGTACTAAACGTTTCTTAAAAATGCAGCATTATATTGGTAATGTAAATTCCTTGCTAAGTCACAAACAAGAATAGAAAATATTTGCATTATACTACGTAAATAGAAGCTACGTAGGAAACATACAAAAATAAACGTGGTAGTACAATAGTTATAACTTATAAACAATAAATTAATAATGCACATACCTCTACAGCAGAAGATGTGCATGTCCTTAAAGTAGACGGGTCACTGACAAGACGTTCCGTAATGTGAAGATTCAATCTTACGGTGAGGCATTTATACACAGACGAAGTCGTCATACATTGTCTGTGTGCTAGAAGCATTCGTTTTGAAACCACTTCCCACGTGCGGCATAGGATGAACCAACTTGCTATTTCGAAATATTGTACAATATACATGAATCAGCCTCGGGTATCGTTGTACACAAAAAGCGAAACCCGAGCACATGTATTTCATAAAAAAAAACGATTTATACAATTCCGTGACAGATGTTTTACTATACAAACCCTTATGAAATAAAAATATACTTTTAGTGAGTCTGAAGACTAAGGAACTGGCATCTTTTAGGATTTAGACTTGTCTGAAGTACATGTTTTTGCGACACGTTTCTCAACTAGACGACAGTTCGCTATGAGTTACTATATGATTAGTCTATTGGCTCTGCGACACGGAATTTCAATTAGATGACATCTCATAAACACATAGTACACATACACGCCTACTCAGGGTCACAATGCATGCAGATACTACAAAAGCACAGCAAGAAAATAGACATAAAACACATACACACAATCATGACAAACACAAGCATATTAGATGAAAATTATCATAAATATATTGATAGGAATTAGACCATTTTGTATGTACTAGGGTTTGAATTCCAAAATTAAGCATAAATTACACCCTAACAGTAGCGATTAAATAGAACGCTAAAATTAATGCACATATATTGCATGACAAATGAAGGGATTATATTCCACAGAGTGGTCCCTGAACAATAAATCATTATTGTTAACTGCAATTGTACGAATATTAGGAATGGACTGTAGGTGATCACTGATTGTACTAATAATAGGTAATGACTGAAGGTGATCGTGGAGTTGTACTAATAATAGGTATCGGCTGAAGGCGATCATGGAGTTTTACGAATAATAGGCATAGACTGAAGCCGTTCAGCGAATGTGTGTAAAGAGCGTCCATGAATGCTAGTGATATGGGTAAGGTGGTTAAATACGTATTTTGGCGTAACGATGTTTATGGCTTTGCATATTAAGATAGATGCATTGCATTCAATTCAATCACTAACAGACAGCCAAACCGATTTCATGAACATTTCATACTAATGTGAAGACAGGGTGTCATGTCAAATTAGCTCCTCGTGTTCGGACTTTGTTTATTCATTCGTTGTCAGATTTAATTGCGTTACCTAACTGTATAGGATCGTAGGCCAAACAGGGATGATTGTAGGTATAATTGAAACGCTTTTAAATATTATTTGGAACGTATGGGGATATAATTTGTTGCGAAGAAATTTCATCTGAAATCACTGAACAAAATCTGATCAATATGAAAGTTCCAATGTAGTTTTGATCGATGAATACCCCACGAACGTCTTGAAGGTTGAATACCTTCGATACACACTCGTGCTTGATCAGTCAATCATGGTTGAGTACCAAGTTCCATCTAGGTGATGTTTAGTGCAGCGAATCACGCGATTAGATTTACACCATTCAGAAAATACGTTCTTCTTCAGTTTACTTTGAATATGCTCTGTAGACTTCCCAGAATAATTGTATAATCAGCAAAGAAGTAAAGAATGAGTATTATGGAATGTGAGATCATTTATATAAATTGAAAATAGAATGCGACAAACATTAGACCCTTGTGTTTTCTTTTAAAGTTAAAATTAAATTTTTCAACTGAAACAATGTTTGTTCACGATGAAAGAGTTATGGTCTGAACCAAGAGGGAGTAGAGTTTGAGTATTTGTACAAATAACGCTTTCAACATAAAAGTGCCATCAACAAGATCAAAAGCTTTATAAAATCGTTACAGACTGCTCACATAATACTGCCATTATCGAGAGCGTTTATCCATTCATCTCTATTTTAGTCAAACATGTTTGAGAAGAGTGATGTCTTCGAAAACTTACTGTGTTGCATGCAGATAGTCAAATTTATTAGATTAGCGAAGGAGACGGTGGGTAACAAGTTTATATCTGATAGTTTGGAAAGATGTGGGAGAGTTAAGATACGTCTGTTAGTAGAGACGACAGTTTTGCTGCAGTCTTTTTGTACGGGGTTAACTGTGGCTAGCAAAACTCTAGTTAAGATACCGTGATTCATGAACGCGTGACAGATTCAGCAATTCAAAGGTATATATTCTTATGATTTTTACTGATCAATCCATCAGTGTCAGAACTTATATTTTGATTTAGATTGAGAGATGGTTTGGCAGTTATTTTCAGTATTAATGGTAGACAGACTTAAGTATAAGGAGCTACCCGTTTGTTTACAAAAGACTTCAATTTGGCATAGTCGTTTACGGAAAAACATTTGAGCGAAGAATCTCAGAATTAGACTAATAGTAGCACTATTTCCTTGAGAGGTTTGTATACTGTACATATAATGAATGGTTTATTTTGACAGGTAGATATAATGAATGGTTTATTTTGACAGGTAGATATTGCAGTCCATGCATATAACACTGATCTATTAGTCAATAGTGGATGTATCTTTTGCAGACGGCACGAAGAGGAGATTATAGCCCTGTTCGA
Organism: Sinohyriopsis cumingii; assembly: GCA_028554795.2. Taxonomy (NCBI): domain Eukaryota; kingdom Metazoa; phylum Mollusca; class Bivalvia; order Unionida; family Unionidae; genus Sinohyriopsis; species Sinohyriopsis cumingii. The sequence continues at coordinate 69,622,456 of CM068828.1, forward strand.
TAACACTATTTACTTCCTTTAAAAAATAACTGCAGAGTTATCATTCTTGCAATGCGCGTACATATGATACTTCCGGGGAGCATTGTAACTATAGATTTAAACAGGAAAAGTCGATCCATCAAATTTAAACGTTACAAGCACGTAACATAAACGCTCTGAAAAATACCATTCTTTACTGTACTTGAATCGTAAAACGCCGACTGATTTAAAACCTCTGATGCTTTTGAAATCGTCTTTCAGCATTAAATAAATTGTGAAATATTTAATTTGCTCTTACTTTAAGATTTATGAGTCAATTACAATGAAACATATTAACTTATTGCCAACAAACTGGATCACATTCAAACAATTTGGACTTCACGCTTAATAACATTAATCTTTGCACTATATTTAAAGTGTATTTTAGTAGAATTGTATGTGTAGTTTATTTGTGAATGTAACCGCTCCGGCGGCCTAGTGGTTAGAGCGTCCGTCTATTATGCGGGAAGTCGTGGGTTCGATCCCCGGCCGAGTCATACTAAAGACTTACAAAAATGGTACTATCAGATGCCTCGCTTGGCGCTCAGCATTAAGAGGTAAGTGTTAGGACTGACCAGCCTGGTGTCAGGATAATGTGACTGGGTCAGACATCATGCTATATGTCTGCAGCATGATGCGCCAGTGCTAAACATCGCCATAAACTGTCACACTGCAGACATCGTGGCGATATGACTCAATTTTTTTAAAATGTTACGTTAAAAATCCCCCCCCCCCACACACACACATAAATGTTTACCCTAGTTTTGTTTCAAATGATGGAATGTTCGCATGAACTTGAGGGGCCGTAAATTTTAAATAAGGGGGAGAAATAGAGAAACAAATGTCATTTAAAAATTTGTCAAAGCACTTATTCTTCCTTTTTGGTAATGAATAACTAAATCTTGTAAATACAAATTACCCATAACAAGAAAAGCAATAACATAGCAAGCTTGTGAAGAAATATAAGGTTATTATTAATATATATTAAGATTGAATAAAATATATATTTGGGAAACATCAAATTTGGTTTTTGCCATCTCGGCGACAACTATATAGATGAAATTGCGCACGGTCAATAAGATACAGGCAAATGAGATAACGACTTTAATATTTGAATTTTGAGAAGTTATGCAACTGAATATATTAATTATACCTTTTGTATTAGACATATTAAACGTGGGAAACACTTAAAACCATTAAGTGATACATAATTCAGTATTGTCAAAACATTCAATGTCTGTGTTAGATAGATACTTTTAAAAGAAAAGAAGAATTGAAATAGTATTTTCAGATTTGTTATGCTGGTCAATTTATGTTCCCTTAAATTGTGATTTCTAGAATAAATTTATGTGTGCATTAAATTAAAAACCATTAAGAACTAAGTACTACTTCAATACATATATTTTGAGTAAATTTAAAGAGGGATATTCATAATACTACATGTTACGTACAAATTAAATCAAAGTAATGTGCACATCTTTTCTATTTTTTCATGATTATTTCCACAATAACCTGACATAAAGTTCATACCAGTATTTATATATTTTATGTAAGCATCCATTTATATAAAATTTATACAATCTCAAAATTTTAGTCTTGATTTGGAGTTTTGTGCTCAGGAGATTGATAAATGATTGTGGCTGAGAAAGCAGGCAACTCATATTGCTCCCCCCTCCTTTAACTAGTGATGTATGCCATGTGTTACTTGTTGTTGTTCTAGGGTTTAACGCCATTTTTCAGCACAAGATAGGCTATACATGGCGGCCAGTATAACTGGTGGAGGAAGAACCCTGGAAAACCCAGGGAAGAACCACCGACCCACGAGAAGCTACTGGCACGCTAGCCGAGCCTTGGACTCGAACACACGCAGACAGAGGTGAGATGGCAGTGATCCGGAACGGTGAGCGCTTTAGATCACTCGGGCACTCGGGCCCCCCCCCCCCCCCCATGTGTTACTGTGTGCCCGTCTATCCACAGATCACATAAAAGAAATGGCAATATATTAAATAAGTATCCTAGCCATTGTTGGAATTTGCTCCCCGGAAGTGGCGGTTTATACTTTTCTTATCGTCGGCAATGGAGAGCACGTCAAGGGATGTAATTTCAAAATGCACTTATCGAACTGGACTATAGAGTATACGCCAGCTCTTTGTATCTTTGCTGTCCATGGTTTAACCGTCAATATGTACTGAAACACAGCTAGTACCTTTATCACAAATGTTTCGCAGAATTCATTACCATCAATTGTTTGATCAAATTGTTAATTGTGGCCTTGATGGTTTCAAATTTATAATTGTTTATTGTATCAGTCTCCATGCTTTTAACAAGGTGGTTACACGTAGGCATAGAGAAATAAAACGAGGTATCTTTCCGGTGGGATAACAGATCGAATCAAATGTCTTGTTCGTATGGTACGTTTTATACAAATATTGAAATGGTATGTTAACACTGAAGCTAGTGAATGCCTACAAAAGGATTGAGCAATTTTTTTTAGTATACTATGTATCCTAGAATGTGACCGTTCTGAGATACAGGTCACGTGATCCGTTTATGAAGAAACACAAGATTGTTGATAATTCATATTTTGTATTTCCATTTATACATCTTGCAAGAAACTTATGGTTTAGCCCCTTTAAACATTTGTGGAAAAGAATAATGCATATGTGTCTCAATGAAGCACAGCGGAAGAGAATGGTTATGATATTCAAAGTGAATGCGTCAGATAAAAAAAACTTTTGAGGTATGATTATGATAATAATACCGTTAATAAATTAGTTTTATGACTGTTACCATTACACCGCGGATCTTTTGTTTCCCTCAGATTAAGATATCATTGAGGAACTTAATAACACATGACAGTCTATAGGGAGATGGAATCTGGGAAATGTAAATTCATGCTGATTGATCTTTGCTTAAACACAAGTTCCTCGGCCTTTTCTAAGACAAATACTCACTCCTTAAGATTTATTTTCTTTTAGAGTATTTATAGACTTCATTCAATCTGTTTAGCACATGTATCTGCACCGGATACAAGTTTGACATAGCGATTTGGTTAAGCTTTCCGATTTGGTTCTTGTGAATATCAGTCAAATGCTATATTACTTCCCCGTTTCTTTTTTGAAGATCCATCGTTTTAACAGAGAGAGACTAAATGACCGTCTTGAGCCCCTGATAGTCTTCGCATGACAAAACACAATTAATTTAGCTTTTGCTCACCATAATTGTATGTCTTTTATTTGTTCTCCCGGAGAAGGAAGACCGTCGATAATTGTAACATAAATTTTGATTAGAGCGTTACTGCATGCACGCTCCATTAAAATGAAAATGAGTCTTTACAGAACTTTGGCGGTTTCCCTCTCTGAATCGTGCGTACATAAGGCAAACTGCATGAATATATGTTTTAAAAAAGGAAGAAGTCATCATAGTTTTTCATCTGTTGAATCAAAGTCCTACTGGAAATACCTCCAGGCGGATCAAATGTGCTTCCATGGCAAAACGTTTTTAAGTATTATCGATTTCTCTTAGATGACTAACATCAGATTAATTTCGTTTTCAGTTATGAAGATATTAAAGAATATCTTGCCATGGTATTTCTTTGATAACTGTGTTGTGCTTTTGCAGCGTTGATTGTTTACTATATAGAGGCTACAATACAAAGTTTAAAGCTGATAATGTAAGTTACATTTGAAACTTAATCCGTATTGGCGTTATGGGATTTCTTCTCCGTACATCCCAGCAATCCATTTTATTATAACACGCTGGATAAACATAATATCAAATTCATCTGAGGATAGGCATGTATAATGGAACAGGTGCATCCGATATCCTCTGATTCGAAAATGTTGTTAGTAAACGTTTAGTGCTATCGTAGAAGGTCAAATCGTTTGATTGCTCTTATCGTTCGATGAATTAATACCACATGTAATTGTTGGACTGGAAGATTCGTAGAGACAGTGTTTTGATGGAGATGAGTCCTTTCGTATGCAATCATTGTTCCAAACCGATTATTCTTCGTTTCGAGGAATCAGTTTAAATTCGTCACAAAGGGCTATTACTGTTCAGCAACGACTTCCTTCTTCAATACAAGCACCCGTTTTCCAGGTTTTTTACGGTTAAAGCTACACGCTGCCGTATTTCGTTCTAACAGTAAATGTCGCTATTTTGCTCCTTTACTAATTTGCAAGCATCTGTTGTTTATTTTAATAGATGATATTATTTCATGCTAAGTTAGTATCGCGCAGCTGAAGCCGTTTTGCATGGTGCGAATATTTAAATAAACTCCACTCCTTATGAGACCCGACCTCCGAAAATGTAGTGAATGTGAATTGGGTTTCTGGACTAATATGTGGAGAAGTGCTTGGTCCTCCTGCAAATTGGAAAATGGTGAACCAAGTTATGCCATTCGCAGTATAGATAATGCGTAATTAAACGTATAACTGCGGCGCATTTTAATTTTTATCAACATTAATGATAACAATATTCAAAACAATTATATTCGCCCGCGCGACCCGAACTCCTGTACAACATATTTCTGTTATATTATGTGTTACGAAAGACGGCTATATTAAAATGGTAACTTTATTAGTCTCGGTTAACATTTACACATTCTCCGTGGCACATAATACATTTCCCATGACAATGGCGAGGGATGATATAGCTCATTTTACTATTTTACTGTTTAAGAACAATATGATCGTACCGTGTCGTAAGACCATTATGTTGCCTTGGGAAATAGACGGAAGAAATGTTCAGTAACTGAATCATATATATCATTGCACGAAACACTTCTCCATCACTAAATATTTATATCAGCTTGTTTAGACTTGCACATAAGAGCAAAAAGATCAAAAAATTTAATGCAACACATTTTGCATCATTATCCTGATTCTTGTGGCAGCTAGACACTTTTATACTCTTCACGAAATCAATTTTAATGCAAGTTTAAATTTTTCTTTGTCCTTGCAAAAGCGGCATGACAACTGGTAAAACGAGTTTTTTACGGCTTGTTGTTGTTATTGTTGTTGTTGTAGGGTTTTTCAGCACACGAATGGTGTAAATGGTGGCCAGTATTAAATGGTGGAGGAAGAACGCGGGAAAACCCCAGAAAGAACCACCGACCCACTAGAAGCTACTGGCAAGCTTTCTCACATACCCACATTAGCCGAATCCGAGACTCGAACTCACGCAGACAATTAACGGTTTCTAATTCGCAGATATCGAAAAAGAATAATATATCTTAGCTTTCACAGATCACGTCAAGACAAATAATTTGACACTTAAAAGTAGCATTTATGACGGCTATGTCTGGAATGTCACGTGCGTTATGTCTTTGTTGTGACAAATTACCTAATTATTAGTCCAGTTTTCTAAACAATAAAAATTTTATGGAAATTCTTTGAACCATATTTATTAATTCCAAGAAATAAAAAAGGGAATGTTTTTTTGTTAAGTATGTTGGTAGGGAACAAAGATGACACAAAATTTAATTAACATGAACAACTCAGCTTATACTCATTGTGACGTCATCTATGTTGTTTAGCAGAAACACTTCTTCAGGCACAGCTGAATATCTCATGAAACAACATTAATAAGTTGTGGAAACTTACTGGAATATATAGAAATAAGATATTGATTGCGCTCCAAATTTTAAACAATAAAATATTAGTTTGAATATATTTGGTTTCAGGTTTCATAAATATTTGAATTGGAGATTACAAGACATAAAAAATAGAAGGTTAAAGGATTCAAACAAAATAATAATAATAATAACGAGGACTTTGTATAGCGCCTAATCTTTAGAAGCTCTAAGCGCTTTACAACATTAGACAACACCTATAAGATAATTAAAAAAAAAAACATATAATGATATGATTATAAAAACAAACACCATTAAATTAGAAGAAGAAAAAACTAAACAAGCTGAAAATATTTAAGGTAGGAAACATTATTAGGCCTTTAAGTTTGTTTTTGCAGTCGAAATAAGTGAGTTTTGAGAGCCCAATTGAATGGGAGCACTGTGTCTTTGTGTCTGCGTTCAGTGGGCAATTCATTCCTATTTTCTGGGCCCTGGTATGCAAAAGAACGCTGTCCATATGACTTTGTTTTCGTAGTGGGAATAATGAGTATACAATTGTCAGAAAAGGAGCGTAAGTAGCTTGCTAATGTCTACACATGGGTGAGGTCGGATAGATATGTTGGACTAGAGTACGAAAGTGAAACGTACGTAGCACAGCAAACAAATTTTGTGTTTGATTCTGGATCAAATGGATAGCCAGTGTAGGGTACAGAGCAGTGGGGAGGTGTGCTCTAATCGTGGTCCTAGTATGATCCGAGCAGCTGTGTTTTGAACTTTTTGAAGTTTCTGGAGCAGATATTGAGATGAACAGAGTTACAATCTATTTTTGTTGGAATAAAAATATTATTCTTGGTTATCTGATATTGCAATATGTGTTATTTTTAAAGATCCAAAATGTACTAACTCGACACTTTGCTTTTTCTTTTGTCACTTTGTACTTTGGCGCCGACTGTACTCATCAGTTGCCTGACCAACAATGACAGCGCTCCCCTATTTATAACCTTCCCCCAGAGACCACATGACACTATTCAACTAATCGCTGAATGCAGGGCAACCCATATAACCAATCAATGTCTTGTATGGTGTTCCGTGTATTGTATTGTAAACAATACAGTTTTTGCATGATAATATTAATGATAATAATAATAATAATAATGAGGACTTTGTATAGCGCCTAATCTTTAGAAGCTCTAAGCGCTTTACAACATTAGACAACACCTATAAGATAAAAACATATAATGATATGATTACAAAAACAACCACCATGAAATTAGAAAACATTTTTAAAAAATATCAAAAAATGCTGAGAATATTAAAGGTAGGAAACATTATCTGGTCTTTAAGTTTGTTTTTGCAGTCGAAATAAGTGAGTTTTGAGAGCCCTCTTAAATGTGATCACTGTCTTTGTGTCTAAGTTCAGTGGGCAATTCATTCCACGTTGCTGGGCCCTGGTATGCAAAAGAACGCTGTCCGTATGACTTTGTTTTCATAGTGGGAATAACGAGTATACGATTGTCAGAAGAGGAACGTAAGTATCTTGCTGGTGTGTACACATGGGTGAGGTCGGATAGGTATGTTGGACTAGAGTCCGACAGTGAAACGTAGCACAGAGAACAAATTTTGTGTTTGATTCTGGATCGAATGGATAGCCAGTGTAGGGTATAGAGCAGCAGGGAGGTGTGCTCTGATCGTGGTCCTCTAAGTATGATCCGAGCAGCTGTGTTTTGAACTTTTTGAAGTTTCTGGAGCAGATATTGAGATGAACCAGACAGAATTGAGTTACAATAGTCCAGTCTTGAAAGTACTAATGAATACATAAGTGTTTTAGTGGTACCAACTGAAAGATATTTGCGAATTGAGCTGATGCGTCTCAGCTCAAGATATGCAGCCTTGCATATGTTCATGACATGTTGGTGTAATGTGAGAGTACTGTCCAGAGTAACACCTAGGTTTCGTACTGATTGTGTGAATTTATTGTTGGTGTTGCTGATATTTATTGTTTGAGGTAAGGATATGAATGAAAAAGTCTTTGTATTGTGATCAGAATGGCCTCAGTTTTACCATCATTCATCTGCAGCTTGTTACATGTCATCCATGATTTTACATCAGAAATGTACCTCTCTACACCTTGGATGGTAGCATCAACTTCAGTTGGGTGGCTAGATTTGTATATTTGGGTGTCATCAATGTACAGTTGGTGAGACACTGGATGATGATCTATGACACTTGAGAGCGACTGAGTGTAGAGAATGAGGAGAACAGGTCCAAGAACATACCCCTGTGGAACACCACAACACAGATCAACTGGGCTGGAGTGTATTCCATTTGCAGATACAATTTGTGTCATGTTGACCAAGTAGGACGTGAATCACAGTAAGGCTGTATCATGAAGGTCAAATACATGCTGGAGACGGTGAAATAATATATCATGGTCTATTGTGTCAAACGCTGCAGACAAATGAAGGAGGGTGAGGACTGTAATCTTTCCGCTATCCAAACCAGAGAGAATGTCATTAACTACTTTTAGAAGAGTAGTTTCAGTACTGTGGCAAGGACGATATGCAGATTGTACATTGCTAAAAAGACTGTTTGACTTTAGATGAGATACAAGCTGAGGTCGAACAACCTTTTCTAAGATTTTTTATATGAATGGGAGATTAGAATCTGGGCGGTAGTTCTTTAAATCGTTATGATCAAGTGTTGGTTTCTTCAGCAAAGGCTTTACAATAGCAGTTTTAAAAAATGATGGGAATTCCCCGGATGAGAGAGAGGTATTAATAACATCAGTTAGTGAAAGCAATACTGGACCTAAGCACTCAAGCAGCAGTGATGTTGGAATTGGATCAAGTTCACATGACTTTGGTGCACTCTTCATCAGGATTGTACGTACGAAATCCATAGAGACAGGTTCAAATGCTGCTAATGGTTGCCGCTCAAATTCTGTATCCCAACTGTATGGTGACGACGAGTCAATTGAAATTGTGATGTCAAGCTTATCTCTAATAGTTTGTTCTTTGTCACGGAAGAAATTTGCAAACATGTCCGGAAGGTCGACTGGAGAGAAGGTAGTTGGAAGTGGTGTAGATTTATTCTTTGACATTATCTTGTTAGTAATCTCGTAGATATCTTTACACCTGGAACTTTCCATGATCTTAGTAGTGTAGTGGGCTGATTTTGCTGCATGGACTATATTTGTGACATTCTTCTTAGCAGCTTCATAGATTTGCTTATGAATATTGAGTCTGGTGGAAAGCCAGAGCCTCTCAGCTTTACGGCGGTCTCTTTCAGCAGTGAGAAGCTGGTCCCTAACACTGCTATGCCATGGAAAACACTTTTGAATTGATACTCTGCACTTGGTAGCTGGGGCATGTTTGTGAAGCTGTGAACGCAGGCAGTTATCGAGTTGTTCTGCGGTAGGAGGTAAGCAAGTTGTTAGGTTATCAGTAGTTTGGTTCTATTTATCATACAGAGATTTCTCTTAGTAGCAGATAAAGGTGGAGGGTTATGGACTGATATGTCAAGATGGCATATAATGCAGAGGTGATCTGATGTGGTTGATAATGTTCTTCTTTTACAATACATAAATTGTAAGGATATATGTTAATATTGCGGATGATACTAACTTTTAATGATAAAAGACTCATCTTCTTCAATGCTCAAAGATAAGGGTCCCTTGATTAACATCCACATTTAGCAAAGGTATATAAAGCAGGAGAATGAACAGCGAGAGAACCATAGATAGACGAGGATCAGGAAAGAAAGAAATTAAAATTGTAAAGAAATGGTAAATTAAAAGGTATTAAACATTTCTTTAGAACGCTGATAAAATAAAGATAAAAGAAAAGAAAGGGACAAAAATAAATGAATGCATAATTGATAAGGAACCAAAAAGCAAGCTTTAAATTAAACAGTGCTTCCGTTGGGAGTGATTCGTTGCGGAGACGATGCTGATTTATTTGGAAAAATAGGGGAAATGCAGCTGATCACAACACGTGGAAGTACATGCGTGATAGTAACATGTGCACTACAGATATTATTTTTGACTCTTCAATAAATGTGTGCGTGACATTGAAAATATGAATGTTTACTTCATATGGAGGCGTTATAGCATCATACAAGAACACATGTAATGTTAAATTACGTTTGGGAGTGATGGATTGTAACAGTTCCATGCATTGTTCTTGGTAATAAATGCAAGATATGAAGTAGTGATGTGTACTTTCTTCAGTAAATCTACAAGGTGGTGATCCAATTATATTCCTTGTAAATAAGGTTTGATATATGAATTTCTTATAAGCCGGACGTGACGAATGTGACATTTCCTTTACCTCAATAAAATATTCCGAGAACACAGGTGTAGCCAGTATATAATGTGATTTAAAAAGTTGTTAATGGAATCAATTTGACTAGTTTCAATAGATAATGTACTCTAATGTCAAACGAGTTGTAATGCAAACTTGTTCTAGCCTGTATAGATTCGAAATTGTTTACATTACGCCCTTCTTTAAAATTGTATATACGTTTGCCTCTTTATTAATGCCTCGAAAGGTTGGTTTTCTAAGAGACTGATTAAACGCTAGCTAAGCGGATGCGAGAGTTCCTTACTCAGCTCAAACATAATACAGTTATTTGGGGTGCTCTGGTAAGAAAGGAGCAGTGTCGGAGTTTTTCTAGCAAACAGTAATGTATTAGTAAAAAAAAATTCTACGTGAATAAGAAACCTAGGAGTGTAATTAATCGAAGCTCATTTTAAAGAAATTTTTTTTTATTATTTACACATCTGACGCATACAAATTAAATAAAAGTTTGTAAAGATAAGTTATTTATATCAGTTTTTGTATCCATGATCTCGTGTCCTTTATGCCTTTAATCATAAACAAATTAATAATTTTGGTATCAAAAAGGCATATGATGTTACGGACATACAATCAGAGAAATTAAGCACAATGTAGCAGCATTTGCTATGTATAATTTTTTTTCCTACGTAGAGGCATGAACGTTTCTAACAAAAACATTTGTTTTGAATACATATCTGTTTAAGACACAGATATACAAAGTGTTTTTTGTAGTCGAGGTGTTGCTGAGGGATATCAAGTACTAAAGGCATTGAAATTAATATTGATCCGATTACCGTCTGTAAGAGCGATAATCATATAGATTAAACTTTCAACTTTACACATCAGCAAGTGTAATTAAAGTCCAATAATACAGTAAGCCTCCCTATAAAACTCATGTTCTGAAGACGTCACGCCCTAAAGTTGTAAACTGGGAGCGCATGCGCAAGAAGGCATAGCTAGAGGATTTAACATTGTATGGGACAGTCAGTCATAAAATGTGCGAACGTTGTATTGAAATATTTCCGAGTTGAAAACATATAAAAACAATTATACCATATTTATTTGGGCAACGTGTTCATTTTGTTTATGTTTACTATGGTAAATTTTATAACAGCTAGTCAATAAAGGATATATTTTAATGCATGAAAATGATATTGGGTCACGTGTGCAAGCTTTGGAATTGATGCTTGAGAAGCATACTGTCATGCTATTTAACATACTTCCTTCAAAGAAGACAAGCATGCGATCCACACTGAGTAAGTAATTCTAGCGTTGCAATGATTTATTCACACGTTATCATTTATAAAATGGTAAAGTGGTATTCTATTACTGAACTTTGTGACTTATAGAAATAATAAAGGCAATAACTGACAGTTCAGACATTAAAACGTATATTCCGACATCTTTCAAGTTCACATTCACCGTAGACTTGTTACTTGCTCATCACTGGCACGTATGCAGTAAAAACATTTCGGATCTGAATCAAATTCGTTTGCAAAATGTCAATACAACAAAAGCCAAATGTTAACAGTACAATAGATATCAAACAAAACTATCAATGCTATGAGCTAAAACTAATTACCATTTGACCATGAAAATGATAGTTTCAGATCATTCATATTTCCTTTTATTATCACAGAAATACATTGTCAGTAGACGTTGTGTTCAACGTGCTGTTTAGCTTGCAATATGTACGACTTCTTCCATCGCTAGACGTCCTGCTATAGGTAGCTGTTCCTCCTATTTTAACTTAAAGCTATTTTAAGATGATTAAAGATTCGCACTGTTTTTTCTTAAATGCTTTTCGTTCTACGATTTATGAAAACCTTTGAGTCTGTAGTCATGTCATATATGCAGTTAGGATAGTAACACCTTCCCACTAGACTAGATGACTTAATATGCTTATTCCTGTTGTTATGAAAACCTTTGAGTCTGTAGTCATGTCATATATGCAGTTAGGATAGTAACACCTTCCCACTAGACTAGATGACTTAATATGCTTATTCCTGTTGTTAGTTCAGTGCAAATATCTTGGTTCCATAATCACCGAAGAGGGATCAAGAGCAGAAATTTTGTCAAGAGCAGCACAAACAATGGCAGCTATGTCAAAGCTATGACCCATCTGGAGAGACAAGAATATCTGTCTGAAAACTAAAATCAGACTATTGCGAGCTCTAGTCATCTCAATCTTTTTGTACTCACGTGAGTCCTGGACCCTGCCCGCAGAATTACAACGAAGAATCCAGTCATTTGAAATGAGATGCTACATAACCATCCTTGGCATCTCTTACATGGACCACATCACAAATGAAGAAGTGCGTAACACCATCAGGCGCAAAGTAGGCCAATATGAGAACCTCCTCACCACCGTCAAAAAGAGAAAGCTGAAATGGTATGGCCATGTTACTAGAGCCAACAGTCTATCCACAACAGTCCTACAGGGCAGCGTCCAGGGTGGCAGAAGGAGAGGTAGACAGAGAAAAACGTGGACTGACAACATCACAGAATGGACCAGGAACAGTTTTTCGGAGACACAGGCATTGGCACATGATCGAGACAAGTGGAGGGAACTGGTCAGATGTTCAGCAGCACAGTGCCTCGACGACCACACTAGGTCAGGAGACTGATGATGATGATGATGATGATGATGATATTCAAGAAAACGGGTGTCTCATTTTCTAGAGGATTATTGAATACGATGGTTGTCACCTTCTTTGCATGATTATTCAAGACAAAGAATGGATCCTTCTTCACAGGAATACTCAAGACACAGAGTGTCTCCTTTTTAATACAGTGGTGTTGAAGAAAGCGCTGACACTTTTTATACTGGATTATTAAAGACATAGAGTGTCTCCTTTTTATGCAGGATTATTGAAGACAAAGAGTATCTACATTTTATACAAGATTATTCAAGAAAATTAGTGTCTTCATTTTGCACCGTATTAGTGAAGACAAAATGTGTCACTTTTTATACAGGATTAAAAAGGGTGTCTCCATTTTTACAGGCTTATTCAAAACAAAGTTTGTCACCTTTTTACAGTATTATTGAAGACGTTTGAATGATACTTCATTAGTTATACTTTCAAGAGGCACAACTTGCATCTGAAAATACAACAATAGAACTGGTATCGCATGATTTTCCTAAATAATTTTGAGTTTAAGCTCTTGTAAGAAAAAGAGAAATGGAACTATTTCAGAAGAAAAATCAATAAAGCAATCCTTTGTGACCATATGCATTTCAACAGTTATACCGACTAGGAACAGTTTGCTAAAAAGTCACAAATATTGAATCATATCAGAAAATTTGACCCTCTTGCATGTTGCTTACGTTATGGATACATATGCTCTGTATCAATCTCAGTCAACGATTGCCAACACGTACTTGAAATGTTTCATCAATACCGAGAATCGATTAAAACTCCAGACAAAAATGTTTATGGCGAAGGAAGCACTGTAAGCGAGCTTCTTGATGGTACAAGTAGAACGTTAATCCGTCTAAAACACGAAGGAAATCAACGATGCATAGAACCTTAAATTCAAGAAGCCCAACAATATGAGATTCTTTTTAAATAGTAATATTCGAATGAAAAGTCGATAATTCATGCATATTAAGTTTCGTTATGTGGTCTACAGATTAAAACGAAAACGATAGACATGGTCAGTTTGAAGGAGGTGTCCTTAGAATAGATATATCCTGAAAAGGACAAGACTTTGATAGCTTGTATTCGAATTTTCTCCGGTTTTATTTAAGCTACCCCATTCACCCCAAAATAAACAATGTATTTGTAATGCAAGTACTAATTTCATTTTGAACCTAAAGAAAGAATTATGAAGATCTATCGTGTTATTTTGCAATTGTATGGAAATTTCTCGGACCTTGAAACAAACATGTTCCTTAATACTTGTGTAAGTATGACCCCAACATGTATTAACCTAATGATGACATGTTATTGATTACTTTTTAGGTACTCCAATGTGGTTGGGTGGAACATATATTATTAATGCGACCTTCAAACCTTTCATGTGATACGAATATATGGTCTTAACATGAGTAATACAAAAGAGTGAGAAGACACAAGTTTGTGCAATTAAATAAATAATTGAGTTCCCTAGAAAACGAAGTGAAAGATGTAGACCAACTTACGGTATTGCAAATTATATCCCACAAAGTCCTACAATTCCTAACACAAGTCTTAGAAATTCAAGTTATGAATGAACCGTAGTGGTAATGTAAAAAATCCAATGTTGAAAGTGTTGATGTTTATGTGGTGCCTGTGTCGTAGTGATATGCCGACAGTAGTTTGTTCAATCGCAATAATAAAATACAAGAATATATCCGTATTTGATATTTCACTATAAATACAAGTCACTATTTCAAACAATGTTAATTCTGATCCCTTCGTATTTATATGGAAGAATCACGTAAATAAAATAATCAGAATTTTAAAAAAAAATACAGCCTAAAATAAATACTGGACTCAACAATGGTTCTTCCCTTGGATCATATACACAAACAAATGATATCTAGAAAAAAGCAAGATTATTTAGTTCTCTACAATACCTCATGTCACAATTACCATTTTCTAAAATAACTATTCCCTGATTGAAAATTTCATCCTGGAGGGTTCCAAATGTTTACCAGATAAACTCTTTGTAATAATTAGAAGTCTATTACCAAATTTACAATAAAGAACATGGAAAGCACAATGTCCTGGACTCAGGCCTAGATAATAATATAGTTATATCATACTGATTGTGAAAATAGCTATGTATTGGCTTATTACAGACTTAAAATAATCAATGATTCGGTTTAGGCGTAAAATGTACTTGTTTATGGACACGGTCAAGTCAAAAACCAAATTATCAAAAGCATATAACAAAATAGAAATAATCTTAAAATTCCAATATCACCATTAATAAGGCTATGTTACGCCTTTATTGGTTTTGTAATTCGGTAAGATTTCATGTTGTTCTTGGATTTCAAACAAACTCAACCGTAAACATTTTTATAAATAAACTCGCATGAAATTTCCTCTAAGCGAAATCCGCCTTGACCTTAAAAGATATATCGTCAGTAGTATGGTGATAGCATTTTCTCGGTCATTTTTTATTTTAAATTTCATCCAAATACGCTCAAAAATGTGGTACAACAATGTAAAAATGAACCTTGCAGAAGTACAAGACCAATACAGTAGAGACATATTGAATAGGGACTCGATATCTCACAATGTATACGGGACTCGATATCTCACAATGTATACACACAAACATATTGATCCACTCATACTACGAAGACAATTAGCAAACACTTAGAAATATTTGACGTATCACAAATAACGGCGCAGAATAATGTGCATTTGATTCAGCAGTTTTCAGAGATTATAACATGAGAAGAAATATGTTTTTGCATGGAGGCTAGGTTGTTCATTAAAGACAGATTTAATAAATTCCTAAAAGTCTAGTTCATTGTACAAATGTCATTTAATTGGTTAAACAAGATAATCAGCCTAAACAAATAAGCTGAAATAATCAATGATAAAATCAATTACATTACACAAGCAAGCGAGAAAAAGTACCTAAAAAAGAGTTTATGTAAGTGACATGCATTACCAGGGAAAGTGATAATTGACGACATGTAAAAATAAAAGCACATGAAAATAAAATCCATATATGCAAATAAATTATGACGATGAGAGATACCATTTGGGATGAAAGGATTTTGAAAATCTGGAAGACTGCATACACCGTGCTTATACTAACCCCATCGAAATCTCAAAAAGATAAACTTTGATGAAACTAATTTTGCGAACAATGAAGGATTGATTTGGAAAGAATTGCTTTGAATACTTTTCAATTTTCTCAGATGTAAATGCAACTGTAGTGAGAAGGTCAAACATAAGACTAGAATGAGTAGATCTTTTTCTCAAAATGAAAACAACAAGTGGGTTGGCGTTATAACAAGGTTCACAAATGTTCATTACACATCAATGGATATGATTCCAGTTGAAGAAAGCGAGTCAAAAGTATGAATCAATATTTCAATTATGTTACAACCAACACATTTGAAACAAAAACATTTAAAATCAATCTAAAGTTATGAACTTCAAAACGAAAATATTTATAAAAAAAGAGCTATATTTCAACCTGTATCGATAACATGTTTAATATCATGAAAACTCAACAAGACGATTTGATTAGAGAGGATATTTTGGGTACGTTGTGTGTGTGTGTGTGTGTGTGTGTGTGTGTGTGTGTCTGATTTAGATTTTTAACGTAGCTTTAACAACTTTTCTGTCACGTTTTTTAAACAAGAGCTAAATGTTTATATCGAAAAAGATAGCACATACAAATTAAGCTATTTTAAGACCACATGAATAAGACAAAAGTAAGCGTGCAACCTAAGGCATATGATGAATCGTTTAACACTGGAAACCTAACTGAAAATGTTGTCATGAAAAAGATGTATCAAAAGTACACAACTCTCCTATGGAAACAACAGGTCATATACAGATGACAGATTGTATCGAGACGACCGATCGCATTGAGACGACCGACCATATGGAGACGACATATACGGAGAAGCCTGAAGAAGGTTAGATAGATTGAAGCTTTGCGGAACATAAACGGATTGACTTTATCCAAAACAAATAATGATTTTTCGGTGTGTGAAAAGGGTAACACAGTTCATTAGAGCTTAAAGGAGTCACCATATGCAATACGCCTGAAATAGCAGATGGAAAATTACATATAAAACACGCCAAGTAAAGAAAAATACATAATACGCATTAATGTCATGAGATGACTAAAATACAGGAAATGTCCAAACATTGTAACCTATATAACCGAGGAAATAGATACAAAAACTGTTATGCTTAAAATTCTACTGTTCAATACCGTTTCGAAGAATGGAAAGTCCATTGTTGTCTACTACCAGCTGGTATAATACATCTTAGACAAGACAATTGGTTGCGAAAATCACATGCCTGGTGATGCAGTTACGAATATGTTAAAAATGCTTATCAATTTTCATTCGAGAAATTAACTTTCAGCAATTACTCAGACATGTATATATTTTTCTGGACAATATTCTCATGTGCACAATTTTAACACAAGTAGGCCTTCAATAACAAATAATTACCAAAAACGTAGTAAAAAATGAATTATGAAACGGGGGTTTACAAACACGTATCAAGGAAAATACAGTACATTTTTTATAGTATGAGGATACATGAATTTTTAAGATGCACTTTTCTCATAACGTTCATTTGACAACTTAAAGTATATGTAATAAAATGTCAAAGTAAATGATAAATTCAGTTATAAACTGTTACAAATACAACACAAAAAGTTGATATAGGATATGGAAAACGAATCCAAAGAAATGCAAGTATTGCTCAATGAAAACGAGTATGAAATGATATTATAGTGAATTAAATGAACAAATTAGAGAGATAAATCAGCAAAGAGTTACATTTGAATGTGGACGAACAGTAAATAGAGATTTAGTCTACAAACTTGCTAATATTTTTAATCTAAAAATTGGACACAGTACACTCATAAACGCAGACGCTGTATTGTACACAGGACAGCACATGGAGACTATGGTCCCAAAATAAATTTCTATACTAGTAATATGGACGTTTTTCTTCATTGCAACATTCGACAACTGGCTTATGAGTTTGCACTAAATTAAGGCACAACCTTTTATTAGTGAAATTCGATTTAATGTACAATACCTAGACAAAATGTGCGAAGGGAAGCATCAAAATAATGGTACCAACAGAGAAGAAAAACTTTGTGAAACAAATATAATTTCGATCATGCCAACATAAGGTTATATGAATCAACCCATCTTTATTTCCCCCTTTAGTAGATTAATAACAACATATAGATTGGCACTGACACTATAATGACAAAGATATGACATACAATTACAGAAAGAAATCACAAACCCATACATATAGGCATGCCATTGCACAGAGAAATTGCAAACCAACACATATATAAATAGGAATATATTCTGTTTGTGAAATCTTGCTTGCATGCGTATATTCCCAAACTCAACAAAACATATGAGTTACACAATACAATTAGCAAATTTGAGAACTAGGATAAATTTTACATCAAAAATATTAAAGCTGTGCAGTCAGGATGTCGGTAATGTAACCCAGGGCATAATACTGTTTTTTCATTCATTTCTCTTTGTTTCTTTAGTTGTCCATAAAAAGTAACAAACAAACAAGCGAATAAATTAGTTGAAATATTCATGTAAGCTTCCTGATGAAACTATTGCGGCTGCCATAATACAATTTATGTAGACATGGGGCTCATTCAGTCCACATGTGTATTGGAGTTCCCTCCTTTGTAAGTGCTTAAAAGAATTTTCTTCAGATGAATTATGAAAACATGAACCAAGTACAATATAAAAATTATTGACAAAATGTGATCGAAGTAAATCCCTTATTCTTTGTGGTTTTGAACATGAGATAAGGATACAAGCAATGATATCGATTTAGGAAGATTTTCATTGTTGGTAATCATGAAGCGTCGGACCAATTTAAGCTGTTTGTTAGACCCGGTATATTAGCCACAAAATGGAGGGTTTAATATAATGATGTATAATTTTGAATCTTTGAAAGGATGGATCGTTAAAGCATAAATGTTTGAAGCGATTATTCATTTATGGTCTTCCAAACAATGTGCTTCCATTCCTTCTTCGCCGGAAATGTCTTAATTTGTACAAAGATATAAATAAAGTCTTTCAGGCCGTATTTGTGAAGAATAATTTAGGAAGTAAAACGCATTTGTTTTATCGGTCATATCTGCAAAGAGAGATATACAATCTCATTAAAATCATTATTTTAGACAACTTATTCTCAGGCATATGTCATAATTTGCAAAGTGAATATAGTTTCTTTCATCAATTTCACTAATCATCTGTTCGGCACAAGCATTACTGGTCTTACCTGAGAATTGTTGAATGTGCTTGCCACATTGATGCTGAATTAAATCCAATCTTTAAAAATCTTTTGATCGCGTCTTTGATCAAACCTCGCAAATGTACAGCGTTGTATGAATAAAAAAATTTCTCATGTAGACTTGAACTGGTTTAGGGATTTAATTTACTTTCCTTTGTCTCAATCCAGTAATTTTATTTTCTTACTTTTGTACATGCCTTTTCCACTTTCTCTACGCACCTCATGTCAGCGCTCATAGAGGTGCCTGCTTGTTGGGTAGTTTTGGGATATCGGAATAATGTTTGGCCAATTTTCGACTTGAAACATATTGCCTGATTGTTATTGGCTCTGGTAGATAACCGTGGAAAACACCTCGTCTGATTGTTATAGGCTCAAGTAGAAAACCGAGGAAAACACCTTGCCTGAATGTTATTGCCTCTGGTAGATAACCGTGGAAAACACCTTGCCTGATTGTTATAGGCTCAGGTAGATAACCATAGAAAACACCTTCTCTGATTGTTATAGGCTCAGGTAGATAACCGTGGAAAACACCTTCCGTGATTTTTATATATATCAGGTAGATAACCGTGGAAAACACCTCGCCTGATTGTTATAGGCTCAGGTAGATAACCGTGGAAAACACCTCGCCTGATTATTATAGGCTCAGGTAGATAACCGTGGAAAACACCTTCCGTGATTTTTATATATATCAGGTAGATAACCGAGGAAAACACCTTGCCTGATTGTTATAGGCTCAGGTAGATAACCGTGGAAAACACCTTGCCTGATTGTTATAGGCTCAGGTAGATAACCGTGGAAAACACCTTGCCTGATTGTTATAGGCTCAGGTAGATAACCGTGGAAAACACCTCGCCTGATTGTTATAGGCTCAGGTAGATAACCGTGGAAAACACCTTCTGTGATTTTTATATATATCAGGTAGATAACCGTGGAAAACACCTTGCCTGATTGTTACAGGCTCAGGTAGATAACTGTGGAAAACACCTCTCCTGGTTGTTATAGGCTCAGGTAGATAACCGTGGAAAACACCTTCCGTGATTTTTATATATATCAGGTAGATAACCGAGGAAAACACCTTGCCTGATTGTTATAGGCTCAGGTAGATAACCGTGGAAAACACCTTCCGTGATTTTTATATATATCAGGTAGATAACCGTGGAAAACACCTCGCCTGATTGTTATAGGCTCAGGTAGATAACCGTGGAAAACACCTCGCCTGATTGTTATAGGCTCAGGTAGATAACCGTGGAAAACACCTTCCGTGATTTTTATATATATCAGGTAGATAACCGTGGAAAACACCTTGCCTGATTGTTATAGGCTCAGGTAGATAACCGTGGAAAACACCTCGCCTGATTGTTATAGGCTCAGGTAGATAACCGTGGAAAACACCTCGCCTGATTGTTATAGGCTCAAGTAGAAAACCGAGAAAAACACCTTGCCTGATTGTTATTGGCTCTGGTAGATAACCGTGGAAAACACCTTCCCTGATTGTTATAGGCTCAGGTAGATAACCGTGGAAAACACCTTCCCTGATTATTATATATATCAGGTAGATAACCGTGGAAAACACCTCGCCTGATTGGTATAGGTTCAGGTAGATAACCGTGGAAAACACCTCGCCTGATTGTTATAGGCTCAGGTAGATAACCGTGGAAAACACCTCGCCTGATTGTTATAGGCTCAGGTAGATAACCGTGGAAAACACCTTCCGTGATTTTTATATATATCAGGTAGATAACCGTGGAAAACACCTTGCCTGATTGTTATAGGCTCAGGTAGATAACCGTGGAAAACACCTCGCCTGATTGTTATAGGCTCAGGTAGATAACCGTGGAAAACACCTCGCCTGATTGTTATAGGCTCAAGTAGAAAACCGAGAAAAACACCTTGCCTGATTGTTATTGGCTCTGGTAGATAACCGTGGAAAACACCTTCCCTGATTGTTATAGGCTCAGGTAGATAACCGTGGAAAACACCTTCCCTGATTATTATATATATCAGGTAGATAACCGTGGAAAACACCTCGCCTGATTGGTATAGGTTCAGGTTTAGTGCCATTTAGTTAGAGTATGATTCCTTCATTACAATGAGTAGTTTGCCAGAAATTCCAAACAGGGCAAACTTTATCAAAAGGACGATGTGCCATACGGTGTCAAACACCGACTTACGTCTATAAATGTGGCATAGATTTTTATTATAATTTCAGATTAACAAAGATAGCTTCGTGCAAGGTAAACGATTACTTTAAGCAACACAATCCTTTTCGGAAGCCGCTGAGTATTAGTTTTGCACCATGTATTAAGTCTAATATAGACGGACTTTTCAAATAGTTTGTACAACACAGTTAGTAAACATACAGCCCTGTAGTTGTCAGGGTCATCTTTTAACGTTCCTCTGCTTATGCAGATTGGTAATTTCCAGTCAAATAATCTTTTAGTATAGCACTGTAATACTTTATATAAATATTCAACCAGAATGATATGCTCGTCCTGCAAATTATGTATCCCCGGTGCTTTACACAGCTTAAGTTGTTTTTTAAATGCTGCTATTTCAGAAAATGTAAAATTTTAATTAAAAACGGGATCTTTAAGACCGGTTTCTTTTTCATCGTAGGGCTAGAAAATGAAATATCTCTGATGTGTATATATATTTAAAGTATGTGGCAAAAAATTCTCTTGTGGATTGAATGCTATTTATCCATCAAACTTTAGTTTTAAACAGTTTTTAGAGTTTCTGCCCCTGTTACATTGTTTACTATGAAAGTTCCAGAAAGTCGAGTATATCATCCCATTCAAATACAATTAAAATAATTAGTTAATGAGCTAACATGTTGAAACCCACCTATTTCACTGACAAGTTGCAACAGAAGGTAAAGCTTGGATTGTCGCATGTGATTCCCTGTTAGGGACCCGAATACTTGGAAGTTCAGAACCCATGCCAGATATTGACCACCAAATAAGTCCATATTATCAGTACTTAGAGATAAATATTATTTTGTAATGATAATGGTAACTCTGTCGTATTTCTGTTTGTGTTTGTATGTATTTGCAGAATCTATGTAATACAAAATAAATTAATTATCACGCTATTGTTAACTCTATATTTCTAATTAGTTAAGTAGAGCAGACGAAGAAAAGTCTTGTGTTTCTTTCGTTTTATTTTACCAGTACCAATTTACATTACAAGGTAAGCAAGTTTTCCTAATCTTCCTACCATGTATGTATGTATGTATGTATGTATGTATGTATGTATGTATGTATGTATGTATGTATGCATGCATGCATGCATGTATGTATGTATGTATGAGATCCATCAACGTACCTACGTTTCAAATATAAGCTCTTCGACCCCTATAGGTCCCAGAGTTCTCTCTCTCTCTCTGGTAGAAATCTCAATTCAATAATAAGGATTGCTTGTCCCCTGGTACAGAAAGGTAAGTGTTGTACAGAATCAGACGGATATCATTGTCGTTGATACTAGATGTGCTGAATATCAGACCCGCAGTTTTCACTTTCTGTTAGAAACGTTCAAGTGCTGATCCAGTTATTATTTTTGTTGGCTTAGAGACATAACTACTCCCGCTATGACGCCCTGAAGTTCTACCAGGTTTGCATTGAAGTCTCCAGCTACGAAGCCTGCCTAATTGTCTTCAGTGATATTCAAATATCAGACTGCATATGATGAAGAATATCTGCCTTGAGTAAGATACCTAAGTTAAATGACCGGTGGGTGTAAGAGGTGAATGGGTGTGTCCTTAAGAACCCAAAGCTTCCGTCTTGGAATATGTCAAATGCGTATAGTCTTCACCGTGAGTAAAATTGATATAGATATCGATGCCCCTTTTTTATTTTCTCTTCTATTATGCTATCTCGCTCTTGCGGTGTTAATCTGTTTCATTTCTTCCCATTTCTCTTGTAAGGTTTGTGATTCTGTATACATCTATGTCATAATTATTTGACGTTTATAGGTCTTATAACCTTTGGTATCTACCAGTCTGAACCTTTTGTTCTCGTTTAAGAGACACGTACAAACCATGTGGCTTTAATCAATACCGTAAAAACATGAAATTTCTTTAATTTTGTTAGTTTCTACAGCGATCATTGGATATAAAAAGTTTACTTCTTAATTAATATTTTATCCCAAAACATCCAGTGTCTTGACTAATCAGATAAAGCACATGGTACATTGTCATGACGTCTGTCAACAACATGGCATGTACCGACATTTTTACATTTTCGTCACGTTCTTCAACAACATAGCATGTACCGACCTTTTTACATTTTCGTCACATTCTTCAACAACATGGCATATACCGACCTTTTTACATTTTCGTCACGTTCTTCAACAACATGGCATGTACCGACCTTTTGACATTTGTTTCACGTTCTTCAACAACATGGCATGTACCGACCTTTTTACATTTTCGTTACATTCTTCAACAACATGGCATGTACCGACCTTTTTACATTTTCGTCACGTTCTTCAACAACATGGCATACCGACCTTTTGACATTTTCGTCACATTCTTCAACAACATGGCATATACCGACATTTTGACATTTTCCTCACGTTCTTCAACAACATGGCATGTACCGACCTTTTTACATTTTCGTCACGTTCTTCAACAACATGGCATGTACCGACCTTTTTACATTTTCGTTACATTCTTCAACAACATGGCATGTACCGACCTTTTAACATTTTCGTCACGGTCTTCAACAACATGGCATGTACCGACACTTTGACATTTTCGTCACGTTCTTCAACAACATGGCATGTACCGACCTTTTTACATTTTCGTTACATTCTTCACCAACATGGCATACACCAACCTTTTGACATTTTCGTCACGGTCTTCAACAACATGGCATGTACCGACCTTTTTACATTTTCGCCACATTCTTCAACAACATGGCATACCGACCTTTTGAGATTTTAGTCACGTTCTTCAACAACATGGCATGTACCGACCTTTTTACATTTTCGTCACGGTCTACAACAACATGGCATGTACCGACCTTTTTACATTTTCGTCACGTTCTTCAACAACATGGCATGTACCGACCCTTTGACATTTTCGTCACGTTCTTCAACAACATGGCATGTACTGACCATTTTACATTTTCGTCACGTTCTTCAACAACATGGCATGTACCGACCTTTTGACATTTTCGTCACGTTCTTCAACAACATGGCATGTACCGACCTTTTGACATTTTCGTCACGTTCTTCAACAACATGGCATGTACCGACCTTCTTACATTTTCGTCACATTCTTCAACAACATGGCATGTACCGACCTTTTTACATTTTCATCACATTCTTCAACAACATGGCATATACCGACCTTTTTACATTTTCGTCATGTTCTTCAACAACATGGCATGTACCGACCTTTTTACATTTTCGTCACGTTCTTCAACAACATGGCATGTACCGACCTTTTAACATTTTCGTCACGTTCTTCAACAACATGGCATGTACCGACCTTTTTACATTTTCGTCACATTCTTCAACAACATGGCATGTACCGACCTTTTAACATTTTCGTCACATTCTTCAACAACATGGCATGTATCGACCTTTTGACATTTTCGTCACGTTCTTCAACAACATGGCATGTACCGACCTTTTTACATTTTCGTCACGTTCTTCAACAACATGGCATGTACCGACCTTTTGACATTTTCGTCACGGTCTACAACAACATGGCATGTACCGACCTTTTAACATTTTCGTCACATTCTTCAACAACATGGCATGTATCGACCTTTTGACATTTTCGTCACGTTCTTCAACAACATGGCATGTACCGACCTTTTGACATTTTCGTCACGTTCTTCAACAACATGGCATGTACCGACCTTTTGACATTTTCGTCATGTTCTTCAACAACATGGCATGTACCGACCTTTTGACATTTTCGTCACGTTCTTCAACAACATGGCATGTACCGACCTTTTGACATTTTCGTCACGTTCTTCAACAACATGGCATGTACCGACCTTTTTACATTTTCGTCACGTTCTTCAACAACATGGCATGTACTGACCATTTTACATTTTCGTCACGTTCTTCAACAACATGGCATGTACCGACCATTTAACATTTTCGTCACGTTCTTCAACAACATGGCATGTACCGACCTTTTGACATTTTCGTCACGTTCTTCAACAACATGGCATGTACCGACCTTTTGACATTTTCGTCACGTTCTTCAACAACATGGCATGTACCGACCTTTTTACATTTTGGTCACGTTCTTCAACAACATGGCATGTACCGACCTTTTTACATTTTCGTCACATTCTTCAACAACATGGCATGTACCGACCTTTTGACATTTTCGTCACATTCTTCAACAACATGGCATGTACCGACCTTTTGACATTTTCGTCACGTTCATCAACAACATGGCATGTACCGACCTTTTTACATTTTCGTCACGTTCTTCAAGAACATGGCATGTACCGATCTTTTTACATCTTCGTCACGTTCTACAACAACATAGCATGTACCGACCTTTTAACATTTTCGTCACGTTCTTCAACAACATGGCATGTACCGACCTTTTTACATTTTCGTTACATTCTTCAACAACATGGCATGTACCGACCTTTTTACATTTTCGTCACGGTCTTCAACAACATGGCATGTACCGACCTTTTTACATTTTCGTCACATTCTTCAACAACATGGCATGTACCGACCTTTTTACATTTTCGTCACATTCTTCAACAACATGGCATGTACCGACCTTTTGACATTTTAGTCACGTTCTTCAACAACATGGCATGTACCGACCTTTTAACATTTTCGTCACGGTCTACAACAACATGGCATGTACCGACCTTTTGACATCTTCGTCACGTTCTCCAACAACATGGCATGTACCGACCTTTTGACATTTTCGTCACGTTCTTCATCAACATGGCATGTACTGACCATTTTACATTTTCGTCACGTTCTTCAACAACATGGCATGTACCGACCTTTTTACATTTTCGTCACGTTCTTCAACAACATGGCATGTACCGACCTTTTGACATTTTCGTCACGTTCTTCAACAACATGGCATGTACCGACATTTTGACATTTTCGTCACGTTCTTCAACAACATGGCATGTACCGACCTTTTAACATTTTCGTCACATTCTTCAACAACATGGCATGTACCGACCTTTTGACATTTTCGTCACATTCTTCAACAACATGGCATGTACCGACCTTTTGATATTTTCGTCACGTTCTTCAACAACATGGCATGTACCGACCTTTTTACATTTTCCTCACGTTCTTCAACAACATGGCATGTACCGACCTTTTTACATTTTCGTTACATTCTTCAACAACATGGCATGTACCAACCTTTTGACATTTTCGTCACGGTCTTCAACAACATGGCATGTACCGACCTTTTTACATTTTCGTCACGTTCTTCAACAACATGGCATGTACCGACCTTTTGACATTTTCGTCACGTTCTTCAACAACATGGCATGTACCGACCTTTTTACATTTTCGTCACATTCTTCAACAACATGGCATGTACCGACCTTTTGACATTTTCGTAACATTCTTCAACAACATGGCATGTACCGACCTTTTGACATTTTCGTCACGTTCCTCAACAACATGGCATGTACCGACCTTTTTACATTTTCGTCACGTTCTTCAAGAACATGGCATGTACCGACCTTTTTACATCTTCGTCACGTTCTTCAACAACATGGCATGTACCGACCTTTTTACATTTTCGTCACGTTCTTCAACAACATGGCATGTACCGACCTTTTTACATTTTCGTTATATTCTTCAACAACATGGCATGTACCGACCTTTTGACATTTTCGTCACGTTCTTCAACAACATGGCATGTACCGACCTTTTGACATTTTCGTTACATTCTTCAACAACATGGCATGTACCGACCTTTTTACATTTTCGTTACATTCTTCAACAACATGGCATGTACCGACCTTTTGATATTTTCGTCACGGTCTTCAACAACATGGCATGTACCGACCTTTTTACATTTTCGTCACGTTCTTCAACAACATGGCATGTACCGACCTTTTTAGATTTTCGTTACCTTCTTCAACAACATGGCATGTACCAACCTTTTGACATTTTCGTCACGTTCTTCAACAACATGGCATGTACCGACCCTTTTACATTTTCGTCACGTTCTTCAACAACATGGCATGTACCGACCTTTTTACATTTTCGTCACGTTCTTCAACAACATGGCATGTACCGACCTTCTTACATTTTCGTCACATTCTTCAACAACATGGCATGTACCGACCTTTTTACATTTTCATCACATTCTTCAACAACATGGCATACCGACCTTTTGACATTTTAGTCACGTTCTTCAACAACATGGCATGTACCGACCTTTTTACATTTTCGTCACGTTCTTCAACAACATGGCATGTACCGACCTTTTTACATTTTCGTCACATTCTTCAACAACATGGCATGTACCGACCTTTTTACCTTTTCGTCACATTCTTCAAGAACATGGCATGTACCGACCTTTTTACATTTTCGTCACATTCTTCAACAACATGGCATGTACCGACCTTTTGACATTTTCGTCACGTTCTTCAACAACATGGCATGTACCGACCTTTTGACACTTTCGTCACGTTCTTCAACAACATGGCATGTACCGACCTTTCGACATTTTCGTCACGTTCTTCAACAACATTGCATGTACTGATCATTTTACATTTTCGTCACGTTCTTCAACAACATGGCATGTACCGACCTTTTTGCATTTTCGTCACGGTCTTCAACAACATGGCATGTACCGACCTTCTTACATTTTCGTCACGTTCTTCAACAACATGGCATGTACCGACCTTTTTACATTTTCGTTACATTCTTCAACAACATGGCATGTACCGACCTTTTTACATTTTCGTCACGTTCTTCAACAACATGGCATGTACCGACCTTTTTATATTTTCGTCACGTTCTTCAACAACATGGCATGTACCGACCTTTTGACATTTTCGTCACGGTCTTCAACAACATGGCATGTACCGACCTTTTTACATTTTCGTCACGTTCTTCAACAACATGGCATGTACCGACCTTTTTACATTTTCGTCACGGTCTTCAACAACATGGCATGTACCGACCTTTTTACATTTTGGTCACGTTCTTCAACAACATGGCATGTACCGACCTTTTGACATTTTCGTCACGTTCTTCAACAACATGGCATGTACTGACCATTTTACATTTTCGTCACGTTCTTCAACAACGTGGCATGCACCGACCTTTTGACATTTTCGTCACGTTCTTCAACAACATGGCATGTACCGACCCTTTGACATTTTCGTCACGTTCTTCAACAACATGGCATGTACCGACCTTTTGACATTTTCGTCACGTTCTTCAACAACATGGCATGTACCGACCTTTTTACATTTTCGTCACGTTCTTCAACAACATGGCATGTACTGACCATTTTACATTTTCGTCACGTTCTTCAACAACATGGCATGTACCGACCCTTTGACATTTTCGTCACGTTCTTCAACAACATGGCATGTACCGACCTTTTGACATTTTCGTCACATTCTTCAGCAACATGGCATGTACCGACCTTTTTACATTTTCATTACATTCTTCAACAACATGGCATGTACCGAGCTTTTGACATTTTCGTCACGGTCTTCAATAACATGGTATGTACCGACCTTTTGACATTTTCGTCACGTTCTTCAACAACATGGCATGTACCGACCTTTTGACATTTTCGTCACGTTCTTCAACAACATGGCATGTACCGACCTTTTTACATTTTCGTCACGTTCTTCAACAACATGGCATGTACCGACCTTTTAACATTTTCGTCACGTTCTTCAACAACATGGCATGTACCGACCTTTTTACATTTTCGTCACGTTCTTCAACAACATGGCATGTACCGACCTTTTTACATTTTCGTCACATTCTTAAACAACATGGCATGTACCGACCTTTTGACATTTTCGTCACATTCTTCAACAACATGGCATGTACCGACCTTTTGACATTTTCGTCACATTCTTCAACAACATGGCATGTACCGACCATTTGACATTTTCGTCACGTTCTTCAAGAACATGTCATGTACCGACCTTTTTACATCTTCGTCACGTTCTTCAACAACATGGCATGTACCGAGCTTTTTACATTTTCGTCACGTTCTTCAACAACATGGCATGTACCGACCTTTTTACATTTTCGTTACATTCTTCAACAACATGGCATGTACCGACCATTTGACATTTTCGTCACGTTCTTCAACAACATGGCATGTACCGACCTTTTGACATTTTCGTCACGTTCTTCAACAACATGGCATGTACCGACCTTTTGACATTTTCGTCACATTCTTCAGCAACATGGCATGTACCGACCTTTTTACATTTTCATTACATTCTTCAACAACATGGCATGTACCGAGCTTTTGACATTTTCGTCACGGTCTTCAATAACATGGCATGTACCGACCTTTTGACATTTTCGTCACGTTCTTCAACAACATGGCATGTACCGACCTTTTGACATTTTCGTCACGTTCTTCAACAACATGGCATGTACCGACCTTTTTACATTTTCGTCACATTCTTCAACAACATGGCATGTACCGACCTTTTGACATTTTCGTCACATTCTTCAACAACATGGCATGTACCGACCTTTTGACATTTTCGTCACATTCTTCAACAACATGGCATGTACCGACCATTTGACATTTTCGTCACGTTCTTCAAGAACATGTCATGTACCGACCTTTTTACATCTTCGTCACGTTCTTCAACAACATGGCATGTACCGAGCTTTTTACATTTTCGTCACGTTCTTCAACAACATGGCATGTACCGACCTTATTACATTTTCGTTACATTCTTCAACAACATGGCATGTACCGACCTTTTGACATTTTCGTCACGTTCTTCAACAACATGGCATGTACCGACCTTTTGACATTTTCGTCACGTTCTTCAACAACATGGCATGTACCGACCTTTTGACATTTTCGTCACGTTCTTCAACAACATGGCATGTACCGACCTTTTGACATTTTCGTCACGTTCTTCAACAACATGGCATGTACCGACCTTTTAACATTTTCGTCACGTTCTTCAACAACATGGCATGTACCGACCTTTCTACATTTTCGTCACGTTCTTCAACAACATGGCATGTACCGACCTTTTTACATTTTCGTTACATTCTTCAACAACATGGCATGTACCGACCTTTTTACATTTTCGTTACATTCTTCAACAACATGGCATGTACCGACCTTTTGATATTTTCGTCACGGTCTTCAACAACATGGCATGTACCGACCTTTTTACATTTTCGTCACATTCTTCAACAACATGGCATGTACCGACCTTTTTACATTTTCGTCACGTTCTTCAACAACATGGCATGTACCGACCTTCTTACATTTTCGTCACATTCTTCAACAACATGGCATGTACCGACCTTTTTACATTTTCATCACATTCTTCAACAACATGGCATACCGACCTTTTGACATTTTAGTCACGTTCTCCAACAACATGGCATGTACCGACCTTTTTACATTTTCGTCACGTTCTTCAACAACATGGCATGTACCGACCTTTTGACATTTTCGTCACGTTCTTCAAGAACATGGCATGTACCGACCTTTTTACATTTTCGTCACGTTCTTCAACAACATTGCATGTACTGACCATTTTACATTTTCGTCACGTTCTTCAACAACATGGCATGTACCGACCTTTTTGCATTTTCGTCACGGTCTTCAACAACATGGCATGTACCGACCTTCTTACATTTTCGTCACGTTCTTCAACAACATGGCATGTACCGACCATTTGACATTTTCGTTACATTCTTCAACAACATGGCATGTACCGACCTTTTTACATTTTCGTCACGTTCTTCAACAACATGGCATGTACCGACCTTTTTACATTTTCGTCACGTTCTTCAACAACATGGCATGTACCGACCTTTTGACATTTTCGTCACGTTCTTCAACAACATGGCATGTACCGACCTTTTTACATTTTCGTCACGTTCTTCAACAACATGGGATGTACCGACCTTTTTACATTTTCGTCACGGTCTTCAACAACATGGCATGTACCGACCTTTTTACATTTTCGTCACGTTCTTCAACAACATGGCATGTACCGACCTTTTTACATTTTCGTCACGTTCTTCAACAACATGGCATGTACCGACCTTTTTACATTTTCGTCACGTTCTTCAACAACATGGCATGTACTGACCATTTTACATTTTCGTCACGTTCTTCAACAACATGGCATGTACCGACCTTTTGACATTTTCGTCACGTTCTTCAACAACATGGCATGTACCGACCTTTTGACATTTTCGTCACATTCTTCAACAACATGGCATGTACCGACCTTTTTACATTTTCATTACATTCTTCAACAACATGGCATGTACCGAGCTTTTGACATTTTCGTCACGGTCTTCAATAACATGGCATGTACCGACCTTTTGACATTTTCGTCACGTTCTTCAACAACATGGCATGTACCGACCTTTTGACATTTTCGTCACGTTCTTCAACAACATGGCATGTACCGACCTTTTGACATTTTCGTCACGTTCTTCAACAACATGGCATGTACCGACCTTTTTACATTTTCGTCACGTTCTTCAACAACATGGCATGTACCGACCTTTTGACATTTTCGTCACATTCTTCAACAACATGGCATGTACCGACCTTTTTACATTTTCATTACATTCTTCAACAACATGGCATGTACCGAGCTTTTGACATTTTCGTCACGGTCTTCAATAACATGGCATGTACCGACCTTTTGACATTTTCGTCACGTTCTTCAACAACATGGCATGTACCGACCTTTTGACATTTTCGTCACATTCTTCAACAACATGGCATGTACCGACCTTTTGACATTTTCGTCACATTCTTCAACAACATGGCATGTACCGACCATTTGACATTTTCGTCACGTTCTTCAACAACATGGCATGTACCGAGCTTTTTACATTTTCGTCACGTTCTTCAAGAACATGGCATGTACCGACCTTTTTACATCTTCGTCACGTTCTTCAACAACATGGCATGTACCGACCTTTTTACATTTTCGTCACGTTCTTCAACAACATGGCATGTACCGACCTTTTTACATTTTCGTTACATTCTTCAACAACATGGCATGTACCGACCTTTTGACATTTTCGTCACGTTCTTCAACAACATGGCATGTACCGACCTTTTTACATTTTCGTCACATTCTTCAACAACATGGATATACCAATATTGCACGGCTTTAAATTAATTTAAATAGCTACTTTGTCTTTGAAATTGTGAAATCTATATAGTCATCTTACTCGAAATCACAACGTTTCTTGCAAATTAAATTCATCAGAGGTAGACGAGGCAGAATAAGATACTATAAAATCATTGCATTACGCATCATGCACTTGTTAAGACGTACAGCAGCTTCTTTTGGTAATCTACGTTAACAATGTTCTAGAGTACTCTCACATTGCACCACCATGTCATGAACATATGTAAGGCTGTATACCTTGAGCTGAGACACATCAGCTCAATTCGCAAATATCTTTCAGTTGATGCCACTAAAACGCTTGTGTGATCATTAGTACTTTCAACACTGGACTATTGTAACTCAATTCTGTCTGGTTCATCTCAATATCTACACCAGAAACTTCAAAAAGTTCAAAACACAGCTGCTCGGATCATGCTTAGAGTACTACGGTCAGAGCACACCTCCCCACTGCTCTGTACCCTGCACTGGCTATCCATTCGATCCAGAATCAAACACAAAATTTGTAATCTGTGCTACGTTTCACTGTCGGACTCTAGTCCAACATACCTATCCGATCTCACCCACGTGTACACACTAGCAAGATACTTACGATCCTCTTCTGACAATCGTATACTCATTATTCCCACTATGAAAACAAAGTCATATGGACAACGTTCTTTTGCATACCAAGGCCCAGCAACGTGGATTGAATTGCCCACTGAACTTAGACACAAAGACACAGTGATCACATTCAAGGGGGCTCTCAAAACTCACTTATTTCGACTGCAAGAACAAACTTAAAGACCTAATAATGTTTCCTATCTTTTATATTCTCAGCATGTTTTTTATTTTTTAATGTTTTTCTAATTTCATGGTGTTTACTTTTGTAATAATATTATTATGTTTTTTATCTTATAGGTGTTATCTAATGTTGTAAAGCGCTTAGAGCTTCTAAAGATTAGGCGCTATAAAACGTCCATGTTATTATTATTATTATTATTATTAGAGAAATATATACGCACTTTGTTAAGGTTATTAACTGAGATTTGAAACGTTTTGGACCTGATGTTATATGACGCAGTATGTCTGACCTTATGATGGCAATCGATGCCACATGAATGAGGACCCGGTATCGTTCGTGCTCCATCAATAACCGTGCTAATATACTTCAAAAACAAGCATATTAATCGATCTGTTCTGCTATATGTGTAACACAATTGTAACAAACAAATTATTTCTAAGTTTTAATAAACTTTGTAAATGATAGTCATTTGATAAATGAAACCTGAACACCGCGCAGTAATACAAGCAATTTTACTGTTATGGAAGCGCAA
The DNA here is from genome assembly GCA_028554795.2 of Sinohyriopsis cumingii. Lineage (NCBI taxonomy): Eukaryota > Metazoa > Mollusca > Bivalvia > Unionida > Unionidae > Sinohyriopsis > Sinohyriopsis cumingii. The sequence goes on from CM068828.1 coordinate 69,656,044, forward strand.
GCTTACGTGGGGTTATTCCCATTCAATACTGGATGAAACTACATTTGTTCCTGTAGCCAAAGAAACATAGCGAAATGTTGACATTGGGACAAAACGAAGCAATATATAAATGAAAACTGAAGCTTCCAAAGACGAGTCAGAACAATTCAATCTACGGTTATCGCTGCGATTGTCTCTGTGGTGTTATTATGGTGGCGGGTTAATTTGACTGTTTCATGCCTCGTAGTTCTTGCTCTTTCGTTGCAGTCCATTAGTCTTGTATAATATCTCGAAAAAGGATATATATTCAGTTTGGGACACGATTGTTTTTTGCCATTATGTTCTGAGTATAAGATAAAACAATGCTATGCAAAGCTGACTACAGTGCACTCTTTTGCTTGCAAGAGCAGTTGTTGACTGGAACAAAGTATCAAAGGTCAGTCTGCTGCTCTTATTTACGTATACATTTATAAGATGTTTAGACATCCAGTCGCATATAGTTACCACAATATTAGCCAAAATCAATTAACATGAGACGAATTTATACACCACATGGATTAAGCAAAATCCAGTAGACTTTTCACAGTTACACGGATCTTTCAGATATACGTTTCTCATAGTATATGTTTACCCCAATACAATTACGGATTATGAGTAAAACAAAATTTGTAAAGAATCTGGTATCCGGGTTTGTTTTAATTATGTACTTGTTTGTATGATTGTTTTTCGTGTGTTTATGTGACATTAAAATATAAAGTTAGATTTGACTCTAATACTCACTCTTCATTGCGAACTAGTTAAGTGGAACACCTTGAAGTGTTGCATTAAAAAGAAAAACAAATAATGCCCACCATTTATATTAAACGAAAAGAAGATTTTCCCTACCTACAATGTATGTGTGTATGTATGTATGTATGTATGTATGTATGTATGTATGTATGTATGTATGTAGGTATGCATGTATGTAATCAACCATTTTTACATTAACTCAGCTCTTCCAAATGTTTCAAAGATCTTTCAAATGTGTCTTCCACCACTGTCAGCCCCATGATTGTTTTCCCAAATACTCCCTCGATCATCCTCTTCGGGACAGAAAATGCATGGTTATTTTTTTCGAGCACTTTGGGATGTTTTGGGGCATTGATGGGCACACATCATATTGCATCCTATAACGTTACCTATAAAAATGACAATAACGATGATAGTGCCAACGACTTATACGATGGCGAGGATACAGCGTTATCCCTACTTCACATGCGTGCAATTGAGCTCGAAAGGATAAGTATTTCATGCTGATTTAATCTGTCTGAATTTGAACCAATCGGTAACGCTCAGTGGTAGGTGTTAAGGCTCACAATAAGCACGTAAATTAATATTGCTTCGTTAATCAGTTACTGTAAAAGAAAACAATTACATGCATCTGCCGACTGCATGTTATTCAGGTACAAGATCAATTCCGCTATAATGATTGCTTATTCCCTTACACAGAAATGTACGTGATGTACACAACCAGACGGTTAACATTGTCCTCGATACCTGCAACTCTCGGTTTTCACTTTCTTGCAGATAAAGACAAGCACTGTTGTAGTTGTTGCTATTGAGATGACAGATAGACATAACTACCCGCCCCCACAGTATGTACACATGTTTGTGGGAGAAATTTGTAGAGTTATATGCATGAAAAAAAATATATTTACATTCGTCGGGGATTCGGGTCCGTGCATAAATATTTCGGGCTAACAATTATCTGGAGTTATCCAGGGGAAAAATCCAATCAATCGTCTTCCACAAGGCATCATACTAATGAGATGGACAAATCACCTTGGTTCTCGTGCATGCTGTTGTCCACACATCCAAAAACACGAGGTTCACCATTCTTTTACATCGATGATAATATGAGTCGGGGACACCAGACTGCGCATACCATTTTCACTGTTGGACTATACATCCTTATATATATATATATATATATATATATATATATATATATATATATATATATATATATATATATATATATAACTGACAAACAATTAAATTTAAATAATTATATATTTAATCAGATATAATTAAACAAATATACGTAACACTTCCCCCATAACCAAAAAGATATATATATATATATATATATATATATATATATATATATATATATATATATATGTATATACGTAAAGCTTTCTTTTTACGACAGACTAATTATACATGAGGTTTAAAAGAATCATAACAATTACACAGTGTACACGAAATGATACATTGTTATACACGGAAAAGTGCGTCTGCTATTAAATTATATTTTCCCTTGACGTGCCTGATACGAAGATAGTATTCCTGTAATAACAAACTGACCCTTAGTAGTCTTTGATCTTTATTTTTCATCTTGCCGATGAAAGTAAAGGCGTTGTGGTCACTCAAAATAATCGAGGAAGGAGCTGAACTAAGGTAAATTTTAAAATGCTGTAATGCCAATATCAAAGCCAAACATTCTTTCTCGATTGTCGACTAACTCCTTTGGTGCTTTTTTAATTTCTTGGAAAGATAGCACACTCGATGATCAATACCACTTTCGTCTTCTTGAATCGAAACTGCTTCAACCCCAACATCACTTGCATCAACAGACAGTTTAAAAGATTGGTTGAAATTTGGAGCTGTAAGAACTGGTGCGCTTTTAAGTACGGCTTTCAACTTGCAGAAGGTTCCTGACTTTTTTCAGTCCAAAGGGACTTGTTTTTCTTACTCAATAAATTTGTTTGGGGTTCAGCAATTTATAGAAAAATTGGAACAAAAGTTTTGATAGTATTCGGCCATACCCAAAAATCGCATCAGCTGCTTTATATTAACAGGCACGGGAAATTCAGAGATAGCCTGAACCCCTAGCATATATAGGTTTAGCTTGTCCATGTCCCACGATGTGTCCTAGGAAAGTTACATAAGCACGGCCGAAATCACTTTTACATAAATTAATTGTCCAACATGCATCAGTGAGTCTGTCAAAGAATTTCCGAATTGCTGCTAAATGTACTTTCCACGTGTCGTTGTAGATGATAACATCATCGATGTAAGCATCACAATTATCTAGACCAGAGGTAATCATATTCATGAGACTTTGAAATGTACACGGCGACACTTTCATCTCAAACGGCATTACTTTATATTGGTAAAGTCCATCTGGAGTCAGGAATGCCAAAATTTCCTTTGCTCTTTTCGTTAGTAGAATCTGCCAAAATCTTTTTAAAAGGTCAAATCTGGTGACATACTTGGCATTCCCGACCGTATCGATATAGTCATTGGTTCTTGGGAATGATACTGTTTTTATCACACTATTTACCTTCCTTTAATCAGTACAAATACTGAAAATTTTATATGGATTTTGAACAAGTATATATGGTGAATTCCAGTCACTTTTTTTACTGGGCTCCATAAAATCATTCTCCAGCAAATATTGAATTTCTTTTTTCAAGTATTCCTGTTTGAGTGGGTTCATCCTGTGCGGGTGTTGTTTGACATGTTTAGAATTTACAATTTTAAGTCATGAAAAATTTTGCTAGTTCTTGTATGAAGATCTGGAAATAAGTACTCATATTCATATAATAACTGTTTAAGTTCATTTCGTTCTTGCTCTTGCAAATGTGAAAGTTTCTGGTCTAGATCTTTCATAATATTTGGATTCTGAATATTTGCAACTCTTATGTCATTAGAATCCGATGATATTCCTTCACTTAAATCTTCACAGAGTGGGAGTTCAATTACTGAACGCCAAATTCAAGCAATATAGTCTGGAAACTTTACCCTTGAACCGATTGGATAGAGTTAGAATGGCAAAATTGAGTAAAAGACTTTATCAAAGCTTTTACTATTATTATAGATTTTATATTCCTCAAGGGTATTGCCTCTGGAAACCTTGTTGACGCACACATATTGATCAACATATATTGGTCACCTGACTTGGTCTTAGGTAAAGGACTAGCACAGTCTACCATAATTCTACTAAATGATTCGTGAAAGGCTGGAATAGGTTGTAAATGTGCCTTGGGAATTTTCTGATTTGGTTTTCCTATCATTTTACAGGTATGACAAGATCTACAATATTTACCAACATCACGTTTGATCTTTGGCCAATAAAAGTGAGTTAAGATCTTGTGATAAGTTTAATTGATCCCTAAATGGTCAGCCAATGGACTTTTATGGGCCAGACTAAGTATTTCATCTCTGTAAGGTTTTGGAACTACAATTTGATAGTTCACTGTCCATTCGTCGTCAGCAGGTACATCGGGAGGTCTCCATTTTCTCATACGAATTCCTTTTTAAATGAAATAACAGACAGGAACTTCAGTAGCTTCCGTTTTTCTAATCGCCTTCTGAAACAAACAGGAGATCTCGGGATCTATTTCCTGTTCAACGACAAGTGATTGTCGTTTATCTCCCTGATTAGAATAAAGAGAATGGGTCGTTAAAAGAGTATCACTGTGAGCAATACCTTCTGGTTGATCCAAACAAGGAGTTTAAGTGACATCATCAAAAGCCTGACCAATACATGTGTCAGCTAGAGGAATCCTTTCCTTATCAACATCATTCTCAAGAGCTTTCTTTGCCATAGCTCTGGTAACTACACAAGCTGAAAATACATCAGGGAATTCTTTTTCCATTCGATCTATTTTCTGACCCAAGCAAGGCTTGTCAGTTACAAGTGGATTAACCACAACCTTGTCTCCAGATAGGTAGTTGCCTAATAATAAATGTATTGCCCTCAACATGTAAAACAGAGACTGTTCCGACGGTCACGGGCCTTGAGGCTAAGTCTGATGACAAATTTACACGATCGAGAGGAACATTAACAAAGCCACACTCTACTCCCTGCATAAAAACACTCTCATTAGAAGACTTCTCACAAAAAGGCGAAGTACCTGACAATAAAAGACTCTGAGAAAATCATGTGTCTCTAAACATTTTAATAGGGATATGATTGGCCGAATTACCCAAGAGTTATATAGAACCCTTCGGTATGAATGGTTCATAATTCTCCATAATCAAATCAGAATGGGGTTTTGTTAGACCCAACAAATTGCTTCCAATACCGGGACTGTGACCTTTACCTGTTTGAAATAAGAGAATTTGGAATAGGTTTGTCTTGATTCTGACGAATATTTGTTAATTTATAGCAATCATATATAACGTTTATCTTTTTGGTGCAATAGGTACACGTAGGCAGAGACAGTGATCTTGAATCAAGCTTCTCTGAAGTTTTATTTCTAGAAGTTGTGCCAGTCTGAGTTTTAGAAGGGCTTGTATTAGGCTGAAATACATTTCGGATAAAAGACTGTTGAGTAGAAGTCTTATTTACAAAAGGAACATTATGAGCATTTTCCAAGATTTCAGTCTGATGCTCATCAAGATAAGACTTAATATCATTATGGACACAGTTCTTGAAATCTTAAAGTAATGCAAGTTGTTTGAGACTTTCATAATCTCGTTCATCTTTCTTGGCTAAGCACCATCTATCAAATAACTGCTCTTTTACTCTAGCAAATTCGACATGAGTTTGTCCAGATTCTTTTCTATAGTTTCTGAATATTTGCCGAAAAGCTTCAGGGACTAACTTATAACCATTTAGGATGCATTCTTTGAAAACATCATAGTTGCCACTTTGGTCATCTGACAGTGAATTCCGATATCACTAGCTTTACCACTGAATACACATTGCAAGTCCAATGCACCTTGACAACATCAAATTTTCAGCAATTTTTTCAAAACGAAGAAAATATATGTCTACTTCTTCTTCCAGAAAAGGAGGTACTAACTTGATATTTCTTAAAACATGAAAAATAGGGGAGTATTTCTCTCTCCCTGCTTTCTTTTTGCAACTCCATTCGTCTTACTTCCAGCTCTCTTTCAATTTGTATCTTTTCGATCTGAAACTGAACCTGTCTTATATCTAATTCCAACATTTTTAGCTGCTGCTCCATTTTTCAAAAGATCCAACTACTCGTGAGCAAAACTCAAAAGAATTCTCTGCTTTTGATTATAATTTAGTAAAAGCTTGCCGATCTCTCTAAGATTTCAAAAACATGGGGAATTCAAATTTATTATGTTACTTGTTTAGGTTCGAATAACCAGTAACACAAGAAAGAGTGAAAGCAACTAGCTTTGAAAAAATACATTAATTTATTTCTCTGAAAAAATTCTGTGAAAATGAAAAAGTATGAACTTACGATTTCATAGAATGATTGTCAAATATAATGCAAGAATAATCCAAGAATAAAATGTTTGTAATCCTAATAACAACATGTTCTACTGACTTAACGTTCGAATCCCGACGAAGAATCCAAGATGGAAGACGATGACATATGCTGGAATATGTAATGTTAAAGTCTACAGTTCCTGTAGAAACAAGAATTATCTCTTTGGATTCTGATAGCTGAATAATTGTTTATAATAAAAAAAAAACTGTTCTTGTTCCACAATATTACATGAGCACACGTATTTTCCAGAACAAAATAACAGAATTAATTATATCAAATGCAAGTAATTTTAAATAACTCCAAACCAACTAATTGAAATAACTCCAAACAGCACAACATACAACAAACAGTTTAAAAGCCCAGCTTCTACTGAGATTATTTCTCCAAACCATGGGTTAAATCGTATTCTAAGCGTAAACAAGGGATCATGTGACCATCTTCTGGAAGCTTATAGAAAGCAAATACCTGTTATAGGTCACGTACACCCAGTGATTTCTTATGTCACGTGTTTAGTTTCGAATAAACAATAACACAAGAAAGAGTGAAAACAATAAGCTTTGAAAAAATACAATCATTTATTTCCCTGGAAAAATTCTGAATCCAAAAATAATCAAAGAATAACATTTTTGTAGTCCTAATAACACAATTTTCTACTGATTTCACGTTCGAACCCCGACGGAGAATCCAAGACGGAAGACGATGACGTATGCTGCAATCTGTATTGTTGAAGCATACGGTTCATTGTAGAAACAAGAATTATCACTGCGGTTTCTGATAGCTGAATAAATATTTATTAAAAAATCTGTTCTTGTTCCACAATACTACCTGAGGACAATTTTTTCACAGAAAAATAACAGAATTAATCCTTTTCAGTCCAAATAATGTGAAATAACTCCAAACCAAGTAATTTGTAATAACTCTAAACAGGACAGCATACAACTAATAGTTTAACAGCCCAGCTTCTACTGAGATTAATTCTCTAAACCATTAGTTAAATCGTATTCTAAACGTAAACAAGGGATCACGTGATCATCTTCTGGACTATTAATAAAAGCAAGTACCTGTTGTAGGTCACGTACACCCAGGGTAACCCTGACAAATACCAATCATTTTAAAATAAAATAGAAATTGTTTACAATGGTTACTACAAATATTGAAAAATGGGCAGGATTTAGATCAACACCTGGTGTTTATAAACTAACAGTCAAAGTCAAACTATTTTTGAAAAAAAAAGTTTCATCTCTGGTGAATAAATTTACATTATATAATAATGCAATAAAAATAAAAGAAATAAAAATGTAAATCTGACAAATAATTAAATTAAAATAAATATATATTAAATCAGATATAATTAAATCAAATATACATAACAGAATATATCAATTTCGTTTAGCCTTCGTGTAACGATAAAGATACCGATGCTGCTTATGTCCTGTTCTCGTCTGTTTTGCGTGCTCGCATTTGGGGTATAGTCTATTTATTTATTAATTTATTTTGTACGGGTGGCGATGATTTCTACATCGATCCATAATATCATTATTTAGTTTTTAGATTTCTTAAGCGTTATTTGGTGTTTACCTGCCTGAACGTTCCGTTTAAATATGCCGACACAAAAAATGTAACTTGTTTCGGTAGATATGCCCCATTTGGTGGATATTTTATGAAAACTATTTCGTCAATTTGGTAAAAATGATGAACTGATGAAATGTGTTTCAGAACCTTTGTCAGCGATTATTATGAAGCTATTAAGTTGTACCCGGTATCGACAACGGTTAGTATGTACCTGTAAGTTGTATCCTCTATTCACAAAGGTTAGTATGTACCTGTAAGTTGTATCCGCTATTGGCAACGTCTAGTATGTACATGTAAGTTGTATCCTCTATTGGCAACGGTTAGCATGTGGCTCTAAGTTGTACTATCTTTTAAAACTGAATCTTTCCACATGTCTAGGCAATTATGTGTTTTGAAAGCGACATCGTTTTCAACGATTTTGACATTTTGGTCATATGCTATTCTGCAGCGCACCCGCTATGTATTATCCATCAATACCAACACATGTCTTATATATCCCCTCTTTGTTCCAAACCCTCTGAAGACTACAGGGTAAATTTCGTCCTCAACAGTATATTCCTTTCCTTTGCATAGCCATGTGTTACACCCAACAATGAATTATAATTTCAACCTCCAATATTATCTAAGTGCGTCTTTCTCAGCTAAGCTTCTTTCCTTCACCTATACTCTAAATTAGCCACGTGCATAGACTACAGTGGTATCATTCTGTTCTACGATGAATTTCTTTCTCTCCATCTTCGAGTTGTTTTCTAAAAAATCAACGCTGCTTTTACATACATCAAATAGAAAATAAATTGTTTCCTTACATGAATATTGTTTCTGTATGTTTTACATTGCATAGTATTGACACAATACTTTATGAAGATTTATTGGAAAACATTTTTTAAATTCTCTGAAATGAATGAACCGGAATCATTCATAAAAGCGAAAGTACACACAGAGTGTTATGCAGATAAAGATTATAGTTTGTTCTTGACCGTTGTCCATGATTGATGATAGAGTTTTATTGCGTCACTGATTGGTGTCTCTAGACGTTTACTTGTTTTTTAGTTCAAACTCTAGCCTTGACATTTAAAGGTTCTAGAAGCTAACGTATTCACAGTTTTGGCGTAATTTTCCATTAAAATCATTGAGTATTTTTTCTCAGAAGAAGCTATTGTGACATAGGTCACTTGAGATGTATATTAGGTTGAGATCAGCAAGAGTATACATACCTTCTTTAATTTCAGTCTATATGAGCATTTTCTGTTGTTTTCAAATATAATTTAAGAGCAATCATTTAGTTCATTAGAACATTATTCTTTAGAATTACAACGTGCTCATTAACGTTTGGATTAAACACTATTTTGGATTATAGAGTTTTCATTCAATGACATTCAGGATTATATCATTCTGATACAACAAGACTATCGAGACATGGGTACATTCAAGGTTTTTGGTGCATAATCACTTTCAAGATTGAAATTCATTCCGAGCACGGAATATGTTTTTGACATGTGATAAAACTTTCAGGATTGTTTGGGATTTATTCACAATACTGAAAATTCCTTTTACATATTCACTCTTGTCTTCTTGGCAAATAAAGTATGTGTTGAATTGCAATAAGCTTGTTGGTTTTTCTTTTTCTGTTATTTTGTTTATGAACTAAGAGAAAACAAGCGAAAATGTTGACATTCACACCGACAAACATATAGTAGTCACATTCTTTTCTTCAAATATAATCCTACTGACAATGACGTCTACTGAGCTACTTAAATTTTATATCACTTTGCTTGAGCAAGTAATGAGACATAACTATCCTGCAGAAATTGTTTTACCCATCGGTCTGCAAACGATCGAGAATTCATTTAATATAGATAATGACTTATACAACATTGTTCTGCTTTATCATTTCCCCATTCATCTACATGTTCTTAAATTCTTAAATGTGAAATTCCAATTTTTATATCATGGCATGCAACACTTTAATACATGTTCCTATGTGAGTTACGAAGGCATCAATAAACAAGCATTTTATATTTGGTTACCTAGAGCAGTAAATAGATCAAAATTGTACTTCCTCTTCAGGAATGAAATTTATTTCTGAAGAACTCTTATTCGCCACATTTTACGTACATTATATGGTGATTGGAAATGACTAAAAGAAATAGTAGAATATGACTAAAATATTTAATTAAGTAAGACTGGGTCATCCGAAAACCTAACGTTCTCTACGCTTAGATTCGGGAGCAAATGTGGTGCTTAACAAGAAAACAAAATTATTTTCAATTGTATTTAACATTGTGGTTTAAAAACGAAATGTTAATGTTACTCATGTCGTCATTATTCGTTCAAACACTAGCTTTTCAGCAAAGATAAAAATATCGAGTATTATTTGAAGTACCAGAAGCATTCTTCTTTATCGTCAAAGCAAATACTTTTGCATAATATATTTCATACATATCTTTCAGAATTGCCAAAGTTGCATCACGTCTTCAGTAGGTATAGCAAGTTTACATCTTTATTAATGATTCGATTTCAACCACCCCGTGTCTTAATTAATGAAACGGAGTACTTTGTGCGTTACTTTTGAACATTTTCATGACATTAATTAACAACATGAAAATACCGATTTTAGGATCCAGATATTACAAGAGTTTAAAAACGATTGCAAGTAATTTAGAGCTCTACTTCGATTTTTGAAATTGTTAGATCTCAATAATCGTCTTACCTCAAAATCACAGTGATTAATGTATTTGTTATCTTTTGACCTATATTAATATATGCATTTTGCCACTTGACAGGTCATTTCTCCTAAATTATGGTATACTATTGCTTTTTGTTTATAAGAAAGCCATTTATGCTCATAATTTGTAGTATATATATATATATATATATATATATATATATATATATATATATATATATATATATATATATATATATATATATATATATATATACACACATATATACACACATATATATATATATATATATATATATATATATATATATATATATATATATATATATATATATATATATATATATATATATATATATATATATAAACAGTTCTTCCTAATATATCTGTTTGTACTAGAAGTCATATTCGAAACACTTCTGAAAATCGTTAAGGTAAAATCGAATCGCTGTCAATTATTGTCTCTGTTTACCGTCCAATTGCCATCTTTTCTTTTATTTTCCATACCTTCGAGGAGCACGAGGCAAGATAAGCGACTATATAATCACTGCAATAACGAGTCTGCTGTAATTTTCACTTTTGTTGAGGATGATCGAGGACCCCTTATTTTTTAAAACTCAGTCAATAACATTTGTACAACATACATAAAAGCAAGCATATTAATTATTCTGTTCTTTTATAAAAATAACACTTTAGAAACAAAACATTATGTCAAGGCTTGATTACAGATCTTCATTTAATGAATAAACTCTATTTTACTACTAAAGATGTACTCGTGTACATGGGGAGATTCCCATTCAACACTTAACGAAACAAAATGGGTTAAAGAGACTTGACTGTCATGTAATAGAGTAAACACAAAGAAATGTTGATATTAGGACAATAGTAATTACAAAGTCGCACGCATCCCACATGGAACATCATTGGATGCATCCTATGGCGTTAAGGATCCATCCGTTGGTCATCTCTGGCAGCATGAAGAAGGGCGCATTCATCATTATCCAGCTCTCTTTAGGGTGGGGTTGCTCGTTTTTCTTCTTTTTATATTGGTGTTCGTTGCAGTGGATGAAAGAGGAAAAGGACACTAGTTGAAAGACCAATAGTTCATCCAAACAAGTAGACAGTCTGAGATGATTTATGCAGACCATCAGGATACACGTAATTTCAGAATCTGACAGTAGGGTGTCAGTAATTTAAATTGCTTAATTTCTCGGGTTAATCTACTAATGCTGATTTCCAGAACATTCCAAACTCGTGTTCTCCCAAAATTCATTGGAATGTCGTTTGATATCTTCTTGAAATACAGATAAAGATATGAAATATCCTGTTCATTTGTCATATTCGCATGCAGCTAAACATGCCACGTTTGAAACCTTGTCTACAATAACTGTTATTTCCAATGGAAAACACTTAAGTCTCAAACTTCCTGTTCAGATTCGCGATCCAGTTACATCGGCTGCAAGCAAATCAACATGAATATATTTCGTGTCCTCACTTACTGTTCTTTTAATTTTTTTATTCGTTGTTTTTAATTTTTTTTGGGGGGGGATCTTCAGATGATATGCATATAAACCCTTATATAATTTATGGCTATTGAATGCCAAATAAAGAATAAAAAACATGAAGAAAAAAAAAAACGAAGAAATAAAAAACGCGTGTGTAATCTGGTTATTTGGGGGTCCATATGGATTCCATCAGAAGATAAATATATTGGTCAAATGTTTCTGAACACTCGTGCGCTGTTCATATCATTAGCAATCAATCATGCTTCTCTGGACATCTTCAAATCGCAGGTGAAGGCCATCCAACTACGTTAACCATTCAAGTTATATTTTTAACTGCACTGTACATAGATTCTTTTAACCGGTAAATGATGTTCTTGTTTCGCCCACGCAATTTTACGCGGTTCAGAAAAACACCGGTGGGTGATATTGTACCTAGACTACATGAAGATCATTTCTGGTATTGCTACTTAAAACTAATCAATATTGTGCTTATGCCAAGAGGCCCAAGAGACCCTTGAGTAACACATTCAGTGTACTACATTATTTTAGATAAAAGAGGTAATCGTTTGTTTTTCGATTTTGTGTATTGCCGTGATCCTCCCACTATAATGTATACATCTACGTCATAAGTAAATTCAAAAGTTCGGGTCATTACATATACATGTGAAGCAAATTGGCGGGGCAATTATTTACAGCTAACAACGCATCCACATTTCAATGTGTTACACCACTTCTATATTTTAACTCATTGCACAACAGCCACATTTCAACCCATTCAACCACATCCAGTTCAACTCATTACACCACACCAACATTTCAACCCATTCAACCACATCCAATTCAACTCATTACACAAAATCCACATATCATCTCGTAATATCACGTCCGAGTTGGACTCATTACATATATCCACAGTTTAACTGATTACAATTTAATAACACTGGACAACAAATTTTTACAAAAGTCATGTTACTGAAATAAAATTAGTCAATTCTTATCAATTTTTATGTGCTGAACACGAATATGACAGTCAAATTGCAAAATTGGCTCTAGTTTTTTTGTAATCTGCAAGAAATTAATGTTTACATAACGAAATGCATTCCAATAGTAAAAGGTCAACTGTAATAGCCTACCCATAAAAAATCAAGTCATTGACTACATCTTAGATTTCTTCGCCTGTCTCTTGTACAGCTGTTCGGGAGCATCTCTGAGGAGTGTCCAGCAGTAGTCAGCCAGCATTGTAGTGGACCATTTTCCCTGGTATCTTTGTTCCATTGTTGCGATATCTTGATGAAAACGTTCGCCGTGTTCATCACTAACAATACCACAGTTGCTAGGAAAGAAATCCAAATGGGAATGAAGGAAGTGAATCTTTAGAGACATTGCAGCCAAGTTTCTTATACTTCATCAACATGTCTTCTACTAGTTCCTTATAGTTTTCTGCCCTAACATTTCCGAGGAAGTTTGTAGAAACTAGGCGAAAAGCATTCCATGCTTGTTTCGCGTCACCTTCCAGCAAGTTGTTGAACCGGTCATCTTTGAAAAGCTCTCGAAGCTGAGGACCCACAAAAACTCCCTCTTTAATCTTTGCTTCGCTGAGTCGAGGGAATTTTTCATGCAGGTATCGGAATGCTGGCAAAGTCCGGTCAATGGCTTTCACGAAGTTCTTCATCAAACCTAGTTTGATGTGAAGGGGTGGTAGCAAGATTTTCTGAGCCTCAACCAGAGCTGGGTGTTGGATATTCTTCTCTCCAATGGCTACATTCTGCCTGTGAGTCCATTCCTTCCTCATGTAGTGCATTTCCCTTGCTCGGCTATCCCACTCGCATAAGAAACACATGTATTTTGTATATCCTTGCTGCAGTCCCATTAAAAGGGCAACTACCTTCAAATCACCACAGAGGTGCCAGCTGTACTTGTTATACTCAATGGAATTCAGTAGCTGCCTTAAGTTATCGTATGTCTCTTTCATGTGGACAGCATACGCTACTGGAATAGATGGAAGAATGTTTCCATTGTGCAAAAGCACAGCCTTGAGACTCAGTTTCGAAGAGTCCACAAATAGTCTCCATTCTTGTGGGTCATGAGTGATTTTTAAAGCATTCATGAGGCCCTCAATATCGGAACAGAATATCAGATTACTTTCCTTTCTGAAGAAAGGCTCCAATTGCTGGTGGCGCTTTCGATATGCAGTAATTGTGACATCTTCTAGAAGATTCCATTGTTGGAGTCTTGATCCTAGCAATTCTGCCTTGTTCTTTGATAAGTCCAAATCATGAATCAGGTCATTTAGTTCTTCCTGTGTTATTCTGTGTTGGGTTGATGATGCACCACAGTGAAAATCTGGATCACTGCATGCTGATGGACCAGGAGAAGAACAGGTCGACTCACCTTTGTCTTCGTCAGATGAATCAAGAGAATATTCTGCTGGAGGTTCTGGAATAGGAAGTCCCTCACCATGTGGAACTGGTCTCAATGCAGACGGAATGTTTGGGTAGACTATTCTCGACTTCTTTCGCTTCGTTATTCCGCCGGAAAGAGGAGGAACCAAGCAGAAGTAACAGTCATTTAGGTGGTTGCTTGGCTCTCTCCACACCATTGGGACTGCAAACGGCATTGATGACCGTTTGCAATTCAACCACTGTGAAAGCTGTGTTGTACATGTAGCACAGCATATATGCGGAGCCCAAGGCTTGTCTTGGTCACCAACCTTGCATCCGAAGTAAAGATGATATGCCTTCTTCACTTGAGAATTGATACTTTTCTTCTGGTTGGCAAATGTCACTTCCCCACAAATATAGCAAAAATTGTCCGCGGTATTAACACACTTTCGAGGCATTACTGTTCTTTATTGTACGTAAATGGATAAAATAATAAGTTTTATGTAACAGTAGCTTGAACTGTCTCGCACAACGTCTAAAATATTTTAAATGCTGAACCTATCTGATTGGGCTTTATATAGTACACTGCTTACGTCAGCTTCAGCAGCCGCCTGGCATTAGTATAATAGGCCTACACATGTATAGTACACTGCTGACGTCAACTTACTTCAGCAGCCGCATGGCATTAGTATTGCATTGCATCAGAAAATGATGCAATCAACTGTGGATGATGTGAGCATGATGGTATTATGCAATGTTACATCATTATTCCGGATGTTGCTGCAGTCCTACTGGAGAAATTTACACAGTGAAACATAGAAAATGAGGTATATGAATATCTTCAAAACGAGAGCCAATACAAATTTTTCACGGTTATATTCGCGTTCGGCACACCAAAATACTACAGATTAGGGCCTTTTCAAGTCAGTAATGATTTCACTGTTGACCAGTGTAATTGCTATTAACATTAAGCAATTGCTTATGAAGATCAACCTTTCAACTGTTTTGTTTCTAATCTGCTCTAGTCGTGTTGGGATAATTTATTTATTTAATTAATTAGTACTTAGTTAATTATTCACTTAGAAATAAAACAATGTTCTTGAAAGTCGTTAAGTAAGGGTTCAATGGTTATATTCAACACCAGTTTCCTGATACTACTTTAAATGCAGGGAAGATTTACATTGGTCAGAACCCAACCATGTGATCAGACACAGTGGGTTTATTCTGTATAAACTGTACGGAGAATTACTTTATACTTCTATAAGTGGAGTTGCCAAGCAACTAATTTAATTACTGAATCGAAAGTCATACACACTGTTCGCGTTTAAAACGAATTAAAAACCCTTGGTTTATATTTTTTTTAGAAAATGTAATTAATTTATTTGATAGAATCGAATAATAAATCGGTGTAATTTTTCTGAAGATAAATAATTCTTTCCTTGTTTAGATCGGAGAATAAAAACAGTGAAACTCAAAATCTGCGAAGAAGAACATTGGGGTTATGTTGTACAGCCCTTTCACCGCAGCTGGTTACTAATGAATTTAAAACTATAGGTAAATGATACAGGGATTGGGATGAGGGAGTTAAAAGACTAACATTATAACAATTGGATTACAATCCTGCAGTGTAAGACGCCGACCTTGATAGTTTCGACGCGGGGGTGGATAGGTACAAATCCCGTTAGTCCCACATCGTAACTATCATAGTCGATGTCTTGCACTGTTTGACTATTGGACCCCATCACTTTAATCATTTATCGATAGTCTTAATTTCATTTGTAAATAGCCCATGTAAGTAGCCTAAACTGTTAATAAACACGAAAATAGATTCAAAGAAACGAAAATTTGTTACTCACGTGACTGAACAATAATGATTCGGGCAAGTCACAATGAAATCATAAAAGCATAAATCCAAGAAACATTCGTATGTCGAACAAAACAACACAATATTTGCTTTGAGCATTGAACTTCTACTCAGATCTCTAGTTTAGATAATATATTAAGATCATGCTTAGATCGCCTACCATTAGTATAATTATTTGTTGGATGTGGACGTGGCTATTACGTTGCAAATGGAGAATCCCGTTTTATGCATAATTACTTAACAGACGCCATCAACAACAATTCGTACGCTTAAATAAGGTTCTATAACTGATAGAAAATATATCTTAAAAAACTATAATAAAAAAAAAAACAAATTAACAAAATTAATAACATTTTAAAGAGATTCAGTTATAAGAATTTAATGTTGTTTTTTCTGATTTTGTAATGGAATAGTATAGGCTGCTGACTGACGCGGCTTACAGCTGTGTGAGTCGGCAACTGACAGTTTAAATCTCGAGAAACAAGCTTTTCCTTACCAATGAAAGTTTTAATAATATCATTAAATTATTGTTTTGGGGTCAAAGGACCATTTCTAAAGACAGATTATTATTTATTAAATCGGTTTTAGCTTTCTAAACTATATACAATAGTTTTGCGAAATTTGCCGGGAAAAGACGATGAGCCATTACTAAACGTATACAATTGAATCGTTCACTCGATGACTAGAATTCTGGAAAATATCTGCTATTCATAGACAGACAGGCCGATAGACTGATTGGTGGGTTAATTGATGTGTAGGTAGGTGGTTAGGTAGCTAGGATGGTAGGTATGTAGGTAAGTAGGCCTGTAGGTAGGCAGGAAGTTAGGTAGAGAAATAAATATACAAGTCATCCACCATTCGAAACAAATAGGCTGAGAGAATGACAGACGAATGCACAGATACATACACTAGAAATAAAAATAAAGACAAACAGTGCACGGCTCTATTATCTCCGCAAAGGAGATGACATGATGACAAGATAAATAGGCAAAAATTCAATGGTAATCTGAAACAATATGACGTTTACCGTTGAAGCTATTTTTGCTTAAAAGTAATTATTACAGTATGCGACATTTATAGCCGAAAGTTGAATGTTCGACAGTAACTGTCACATATTCCAATATTTACTAGCAGAACAGTTTTCATAGTCACCGATGTAACATTTACCGGCTTGTCTGTGCGTTATGGTTGTATTTTTCTTATCAATGCGTACATTTGTACCTTAATAGTATGTATTAATTATATAACATTATGGACATTAAAATAAACTAAATAATAATGATAATAATCGTCATCATCATTATCTTCATCGCCATCATCATCATAATCATTATCAAAGAGATATATATATAGAGAGAGAGAGGAACAACACTAGATCTGAGAAGGGTCCGTATACTTTAAATGTATAGTTGTTTAAATACTGTTCAATTTTAAAGTAAAGAGTATTTTAAATCTGTTTTCATTCCAGCTCTATAATCTCTACTTATTACACCAATCTTTTGTCGAAATGTTTTTCTGCTCAATAAAATAATGGTAACTAACTTATTTGTCCAGGAAAACTATTTATTACTGAGCACCAGTGAAACTAATATATTGGTTATTAAAATTAGCCTCTAATATTTAAGACAAAATAACAAATTATATTTTTGCACTTTAAAGGAGATAAAATTAGGATTCAAAATCAGTTTCGTGTGCGTATTCCTCACCATTTGCATTATTATTATTAATACTGGTATTGCTTTAGTTCTTCTTCTTCTCCTTCTTATTCTTCTTCTTCTTTATTGTCGTTTTTGCTGTTGAAACGTTTCTTCTTAAGTATTTGCTGTCTTATACATTAAAGTTATACATTGCCTTAAGATTGTGGTTTACTAAGCTCATGGGATTTAAACTAAGATCAGTTCAGAACATCAAACATCTAAAGGAGTATATGTTTACTTTGAGACAATCATTATCACCAATTATACTAATTAATTTCAATTGATATCTCTGTCTTAGGAACCTCTGATAAACGTTTCTACAAGTTGTCCCTAGACGATTTGCACATTTCAGTAATTTGTCGCGTACCTCTCTGCATCAGAGTGATAGATACCACGAACAAGGCAATATCCACTCGATAAAATTTGCGTTCAGAACTTGTAGCATCATAAATAACAGAACAATGATGTTTGTTACATTCCACCGTACTGAAGAGCATTTGATCCGCGCTATCTCGGACTACTCTGTATATTGAAAATATAGTAATAATGTTATGATTGAATGATAACAAAGTAAATTACCGTATATAATAGCTTACAAGTCTAGTCCAACTGCAACACAACAAAGATCCTGATCTTCGGTACCATAATGTTGCTGCAGATCAGGGTTTATATTCTTTGTTCTATTAAATACTCTTATCAAACTGCCCAGACCAAGATCTGCTGTCGGACTATGCGACGACAGACCTGGGTCTGTACAGTTTGTAGATGGACTTAACTTCTAAGCGAGTATATGCGGTATCTAATGTCTGCGTAATCGACGTGCATGGTTCACATACTGCAAACTTCAGACAAATAATTGCATAAACCAAGTGCGAAATATTAAACGTAACGTAAAGGGAATTTAAAAATATCTAACGCCCGAAAAAATTTAGGGGGCAACATAAGTCATTCCTAACATCCAACTTAAAAACAGGTTGTTGTGTTGATTTTTCCTTCTTCCTTTTCAATTGAATGGATTTATTTTTGTCATATGAAACGTTCAGTATATTTGACCTCACGAGGTGTATAAATAGAACATTTACATAAGTCCAAGAAAACAACAACCTTATAGTTCACTCCGTATCAGTCGCGTCCAATTGCAAACAAAATACTTTAGTCTGCCGTCACATTATACTCCAGCAGATCAAGGTCTGTGGTGTATGTTGTTTGTTCAACTGAGTGCTTCTTACAAATTCTAATACCTAAATATTTTGCGACGGAAGATCTGAACCTGTAAAATTTACATTTGGATGACTTTCAAGCGAACCGCCCCGGCAGCCGAATGTTTAGAGCGTCCGCCTTGGATGCGCGACGTCGTGGGTTCGAAACTCGGCTAAGTCATACCGAAGACTTACACAAATGATACTAACAGCTGCCTCGTTGGGCGCTCGGCATTAAGAGATTGGTGTTAGGACTGTTTGGCCTGGTGTCATGACAATGTGACTGGGTGGGACATCATGATACCTGTCTGCGGCATGATCTGAATGCCTCAGTGCTAGAAATCACTATAAACTGTCACACTGCAGACATCGTAGCCATATGACTCCAAAATTGTTAAAGCTACCTTAAAAATCCAAATCACAGACACACACACACATACACTTTCAAGCGCGTACGATATGTATCGCACAATTATTGGAAACCTTTACTATCCTAATGAACATACGACGCCTTGCTTGGATTTTTCTTTCACGTCCTGCTTGACTAATCTGTTAATTTTCTCAAAACGATTGCTTGAACCACATTACAAAGCAATATAGTATTGGCAGTAATGAATGGTAGTTCAAATGATTTAATAATAGCGTACAGCGTGCTCCTCTGTGAGCTTTTGATGTCTACTTATTACCGAAGAGACGGAAATTTTAACACTTGAATTTGTTTTACATCAAAACCTCACACTGTATTTTATTTTTAAGATTGCGTGGAATGTTCGGATTATATAGATGACACTGCATGAAGAATGGAAACAAGAGGGCAAGGAATTTATTGTGAACAAGTACCATTAGGATGAGTGTTTGCTTTGCAACTTACAAAGGAACGTGTGTGTATTTAGCCCAACTTCAAGTTGACTAAGACACTGTATAGTTTTCGTGAACTCTTAATCTGTGTCCAAATTAAATTCTACTAATAATTATATTAGTTATACTGACCATGTATTAGGGTCAATACATGACTGCTTATTCACTTTGTTAGGCACATATGAACTAGATCTCAGTCTATATGGAATAACACTAATATATACTCATACGCAGAATTTATTATGTGTTGTTTTCTCAAACTTATATGACTGCTCTGGTGGCCTAGTGGATTGAGAGTCCGACTCGGATACGGGAGGTCGCGGGTTCGATCCCCTGCCGAGTCATACCAAAGACTTACAAAAAAATGGTACTAACAACTACTTGGCTTGGCGCTCAGCACTAAGAGGTTAGTGTTAGGACTGGCCGGCCTGATGTCAGGATATTGAGACTGGGTGGGACATGATGCTACATGTCTGCGGCATGACGCCCCAGTGCTAGACATCACTATAAACTGCCACACTGCGGACATCGCAAAGATATGACTGAAAAAGTGTTAAAATTATGACACAAAACCCATATCACACACTCACACATATAAATTTTATTGAATCATAATTATGAAAATATATTTCATTGTTATAACTCATTGAAAAATAAATCTGATTGGAAAGTTTATTTGGATATAGTTTCCTGCTACTTGTGTTTTAATGTAAATCGTAATTTGTTATTGTTAATATGGTGCAGTTACGCAAATTTCCAGCAAACGAAACGAAGTCATCGCATTATTTTTTATTAGACCACATCTACATTTTTCGTTCACTGTTTAGGAATGTTCCTAGGAAAATACAATCAGACATGCTATCTTGGGTGATTGAGGTCTGTTTGTCATCTGTGCAACCCATGTATTTCTTTATTGTAGAATGAGAGCACTGAGTATCATTTAAAGTTTAAATTATCGTTAATCTGATCAAATATTCGTTTAACATTGCAACGAATTTTAAATACTCGGTTAACTATATCTGTCGGATGTAATGTTTACCCTCAAGGCAGACGGTGTGACGCAGCTTAAGCACGTGTATCTTTATTTTCACATAATTTATATAATTTCCTACATACTTTGTTTTTACATAACATCCGCTATGGATGGTTCGTTGGAGTTTATCTGCTGTTTTAATATATCATACATCACATTATGGGAACGGAACCAAAGTACCTTTTCCAAAGAGAGACTCAGGAAAACTGACCTGGGTTGGACTAGGCGGGTATAGAACCCGCAGTCATTGCATGACGAGTTAGACGCTCTACAGATAAACTACCGTGGCTCGCAACACTTTAGATCGATGACAAATTAACATCTGAAGTTGCTAAGATAAACGATTTGATGATTTGTATTCAGACTGTATCATACTCAACAACGCTACTCTCTGAAACATTCATTTCCCATCAAGTACTCCAAGGTTCCCGATGAAATCATAGCAATAGAACTAGTTTGATTTAGGGGTTTGGTTTTATTTTCAAGACGCTGACTTAACGTTGTTGCACTTGCCTTTCGTTTTCTGATCAATACCATTCATCCCCTGTTCACGTTTTGAAATAAATCGACGTATGAAATGGAGAAAAAAAATTGTGATACAAAAGTATACTTCCAGTAATAATAATAATAATAATAATGAGGACTTTGTATAGCGCCTAATCTATAGAAGCTCTAAGCGCTTTACAACATCAGACAACACTTATAAGATAAAAACATATATAATGATATGATTACAAACACAAACACCATGAATTTAGAAAACATAGGAAAAAACAGGCTGAGAATATTTAAGGTAGGAAACATTATTAGGTGGGGCCCCGAGTGGCCGAGTGGTCTAAAGCGCTATCCGTTACGGATCACTGCCATCTCACCGATGTCTGCGTGGGTTCGAGTTGAGGATTCGACTAATGTGGGTATGTGAGAAAGCTCGCCAGTAGCTTCTCGTGGGTCGGTGGTTCTTTCCGGGGTTTTCCCGGCTTCTTCCTCCACCATTGATACTGGCCGCCATGTCTAGCCTATCGTGTGCTGAAAAATGGCGTTCAACCCAACAACAACAACAACAACATTGTTAGGTCTTTAAGTTTGTTCTTGCAGTCGAAATAAGTGAGTTTTGAGAGCACTCTTGAATGTGATCAATGTGTCTTTGTGTCTAAGTTCAGTGGGGAATGCATTCCACGTTGCTGGGCCCTGGTATGCAAAAGAATGCTGTACATATGACTTTGTTTTCATAGTGGGAATAATGAGTGTAAGATTGTCAGAAGAGGAGCGAAAGTATCTTGCTGGTGTCTACACATGGGTGAGGTCGGATAGGTGTGTTGGGCTAGAGTCCGTCAGTGAAACGTAGCACAGAGAACAAATTTTGTGTTTGATTCTGGATCGAATGGATAGCCAGTGTAGGATACAGAACAGCGGGAGGTGTGCTCTGATCGTGGTACTCTAAGTATGATCCGAGCAGCTGTGTTTTGAACATTTTGAATTTTTTGGAGTAGATATTGAGATGAACCAGACAGAATTGAGTTACAATAGTTCAGTCTTGAAAGTACTAATGAACATACAAGTGTTTTAGTGGCATCAACTGAAAGATATTTGCGAATGGAGCTGATGCGTCTCAGCTCAAAATATGCAGCCTTGCATATGTTCATGACATGTTGGTGCATTGTGAGAGTACTGTCCAGAGCAACATCTAGGTTTCGTACTGATTGTGTGAATTTAATGCTGGTGTTGCTGATATTTTTTGTTTGAGGTAAAGGATGTGAATGAGAAAGTCTTTGTGTTGTAATCAGAATGGCCAGGGTTTTATCATCATTCATCTGCAGCTTGTTACATGTCATCCATGATTTCACATCAGGAATGCGCCTCTCTACACCTTGGATGGTAGCATCAATGTCAGTTGGGTGGCTAGATTTGTATATTTGGGTGTCATCAGCGTACAATTGGTGAGACACTGAATGATGATTTATGACACTTGAGAGCGGCTGAGTGTATAGAACAAAGAGAAGAGGTCCAAGAACAGACCCCTGTGGAACACCACAACATAGATCAACTGGGCTGGAGTGTATTCCATCTGCAGACACAATTTATGTCCTGCTGACCAAGTAGGACTTGAACCACAGTAAGGCTGTATCATGAATGCCAAATACATGCTGGAGACGGTGAAGCAATATATCATGGTCTATTGTGCAAAATGCTGCAGACAAATGAAGGAGGGTGAGGACTGTAATCTTTCCGCTATCCAAAGCAGAGAGAATGTCATTAACTACTTTTAGAAGAGTAGTTTCAGTACCTTTGCAAGGGCGATATGCAGATTGTACATTGCTAAAAAGACTGTTTGAATTCAGATGAGATACAAGCTGGGGTGAAACAACCTTTTCTAAGATTTTTTTATATGAATGGGAGATTAGAAACTAGGCGGTAGTTATTTAAATCGTTATGGTCTAGTGTTGGTTTCTTCAGCAAAGGCTTTACAATGGAAGTTTTGAAAAATGATGGGAATTCCCCGATGAGAGAGAGGTATTAATAACATCAGTTAGTGAAGGCAATACTGGATCTAAGCACTCAAGCGGCAGTGATGTTGGAATTGGATCAAGTTCACATGACTTTGGTGCACTCTTCATCAGGATTGTACTTACGAAATCCATAGAGACAGGTTCAAATGTTACTAATGGTTGCCGTTCAAATTCTGTATCCCATCTGTATGGTGACGACGAGTGAATTGAAATTGTGGTGTCAAGCTTGTCTCTAATGGTTTGTACTTTGTCACGGAAGAAATTTGCAAACATGTCCGGAAGGTCGAGTGGAGAGAAGGTAGCTGGAAGTGGTGTAGATTTGTTCCTTGATATTAGCTTGTTAGTAATCTCGAAGAGCTCTTTGCAGCTGGAACTTTCCATGATCTTAGTAGTATAGTGGGCTGATTTCGCTGCATGGACTATATTTGTGACATTCTTCTTAGCGGCTTCATAGATCTGCTTATGAATAGTGAGTCTGGTGGAAAGCCAAAACCGTTCAGCATGACGGCGGTCTCTTTTAACAGTGCGAAGCTGGTCCCTAGCACTGCTGTACCATGAAGAACACTTTTGAATTGATACTATGCACTTGGTAGCTGGGGCATGTTTGTCGAGCAATGAACGCAGGCAGTTATCGAGTTTTTCTGCTGTAGGAGGTAAGCAAGTTGTTAGGTTTTCTTGGATGTCATGCATTAGTTTGGTTCTATTTATCATACAGATTGACATGCACATAGTCAAACGCTTATAAAAAAAAAGGTCTACGTTGAAAAGAAGCCATTAGTGGTAATATCATCAAATTAAAGGACGCTTGTTAAGGTAGCTTTGTCTTAAGCATGCTATTTGCGAAATCGACTCTCAAGCGGGCGACAGCGCGAGAGAAGACGAGATTGGATTGACCTATCGGTTAGATCGATTGTCTACCTCCAAACAATATCGCAGTTCAGTTACATAGCTCTAGAAACTGAATGTGTGTCGATGATGAGCGGTCGTACCTTATCATTAGCAAATACCAACACGGGCTGTTTTCCTAATTTGTTAATAAACCTTGTTTTGAACTTTATTAGACTTAAAATTAATAAACGTTTTGGAAGATAAACGCTTGAGGAGGCTGATTTGATGGTCTACGCCTTGCATCAAAGTGTGTTGTTGATACCATATTTGAGCATTCATACGCCAGTACTTCAAAGAATAAAAACAACATATAACTGAGGTCAGAATTAACATGCACACATCATTTTGTAAAGGAATAATTGCATGTCGGGAAAGATGGTATGGCATATTTGCTTTTCCATGATATGGCTTGGTTGTCCGTAAAGACGTGGAATCGATAGCAAAATACGATGTTTTCTTGCAAAAAATGGAGGTTCTGCACATTGCATAATGAAATCAAACAATCGATTTTTTTTGTTTACAATATTTTTATATTGTGTTAACATGTCAAACATATTGCATTCATTCAATATAGATTGGTGTCAATGATGCGAAAATAGGGTCAGTCAATACAATTTTATTAAAATTATAATGCCATATTAAAATTATAAAGTTCAAATTACAATGCTGAAAAGACATCGGCGAATTGCTAGCTTTGGTTTGTGCCTTGCTAGTGAGTTTTCTTTAAGAGGAATCCGACTTATAAGAAAATCAATATGCTTCTGTTAGATACGAGCCTAATGAAACAAGGAACCGATTCTAACTCAGATGTCTACACTTATTAAGCAATAATGTCGACCAGAAGAAGGTTCCTAAAAGAGCCAGTCCTTCATGAGATCTGATTAGCATTTACCAGAAGGGGCATATGAACCGTGGTATTACATAATTAGAACGTTCCTTCTTTTAAAATGAGAAAATTTGAAGAAAAAACGCAGAATACGTAGTGTCTAAGTGCTAAAACCCGCAGAATAAAAGCTGCTTATGTGATAGTCTAATGATATGTGATGGTCTAATGATATGTGATGGTCTAATGTGACTAATCTAACTCCGCAGTCGAATTTCTGGAAAACTAGTTGAAATAAATATTCTTTTTTTCAGTACTGGGATGCTAAAATTAACACAGACAATGTTCTCTATTTGAGTCGTTGGATATTATTGTTAACACAGACAATGATCTCTTCGAAGGGTTGAATATTGGAATTAACACAGACACTGGGATATTGGAATTAACACAGACAATGGGATATTGGAGTTAACACAGACAATGTCCTTTTCCAGCATTGGGATATTTTAAATACCACTAGCAATGTTTCAAAGTTTTAGTCGATTCAAACCATAAAAATGTTCCCTGTTAGTGTTATTTATACTGACTGGAAAACAGCATTTGGTCTCATTTGTTACCATGAAGTGGGTGAATTTACTAAATCTGCATTGGATTTGTATTGATTTGCGTTTCATTTACATTTGAAATGCATTGGAAATTCATCCAGTTTATAGTCCGTTCTCACTAATTCAGCTTCATCTGACATGGCTTGTGTTTCTCTTACAGTCCTAGAACTGTTTATGATTTTGTGTTATCGCTTCCCATCAGTGTTTATTTTCGTTTTAGCTCATTTTGGATCTTCCCTCGTTTTCATGAATGATAATATTGCAAGCCATTTGCTATAGTATCTTCTTTTACTGCTCTAATAAAATGGCAAATTTGTAAAACGCAAAATAATATGTTGAACTTGGATAAAATACGCTATAACCACAACCACGATAAATGTAAACATAGAGCTGTAGATTAGTTATTAACAAACCTACACACCGTTTTCTTGAATTCAATGAATTGTTCAGTGGGCTATAAAATAATATATTGAATTCAACATAAGTCCGTAATCGTTTTCTTACTTTCCCACCACCTAACTACCTGTGCATAACGATTCACATTCAAACATCTTGACAAATGTCATTTATCGAACAAATTTGAACAAAGAAAAAAGTCATTTATCAGTCGCATTTTGAACAGAAATCAAACTTTTAAAGACGCGAATTTTCCCTATATTTTGTATGATTCTGTATTTGCTGAAAGAACAGAATACTGTTGAAACATGAGCGTAAGAAATAACGATGTGCTAAATATGATAACGCGTATTGGCGGTTCCGTGGTTTTGAATGATGAAAGACTGCTGGATGTTAGATGTTATTTATTGCATTAGATGTTTCCATAGGAACCTTTTTGTGTTTTTAAAGTTCTTAAAACAGTGTCATTTTGAACGTCTGCAATCGGCTTTTCCACTTGCTAATTTGTCAAGGGTTGCTGATTAGGGGCTTTTTTGTGCAAGTCTCCAACACTGATAACAGATTTAGCTGAACAGCAACTCTGTTTTCTTTTATTCACTAATGGGATTTGGTATCAATCTCTTATCATTTGCATTTGTCAATCCAGTGTAAATTTTCGGAGTTACTGCTATAATAAGTCCTGAGGGAACTTAAAGCGAATCGAGAATTTTAAATCTATGGCATGCATAGAGTGATCTCTTCATTTTCTTGATATTTTAAAGTATATTCGTGTTGTCCTCCGCGCTGTCTTTTGTTTTGTCTTTGTCTTTTCGGGGAGGGCTTGTAGTCTTGTGTGGAGTTTTCATCCACCAGGTGCTGCGTCAAATCACACGTTTTATAAGCTGGCCTAATCCTTGAAAACACACACACACACACACACACACACACACACACACACACACACCTCTAGGGATTCAGGTGGGATTTAGTATATCATGAAGCTGTGCACATCGCAAGAGGGAATAATCATCTGAAAATCAAAAAAACTGAAACATTCAAAACGATTAAATATTAAAGGAATATTAATACAGCATGGTTAATCAAGAAATTTGTCGAAATCAATTTTTCCAATGTAATTGTAGATTGAATTCCAGATTGTATTTATACCTCACAGTTATATTCAATCAAATGCAATCTGTTAAATAATAATAATAATAATAATAATAATAATAATAATAATAATAATAATTATTATTATTATTATTATTATTATTATTATTATTATTATTATTGTTGTTGTTGTTGTTGTTGTTGTTGTTGGTAATGGATGTTATTGTGGCTTCTCGTTTATTTTGAAATGCAATCGTCATGTTTGCGTTCGTTAAGCGTTCTGTTTGCCTGCCTTTTTCTTTTCGCGGGTAGCATTATCAAGTTTAAGGACAATCTTTTGTTATTCAAACTTGAAAACTTAGACACATTCTTTTATAATAATACAGTGCGTATACATATTCAACACCATTCAGTATATATGCATGGGAAACAGTTTATAATGTCCCAATATTACGAAACAGACTTATAAGCGAGTATCATCAAAATATTCCAGATTTCGAACTAAGACTATGTACGTATGGCGCGAAGCTTAATGAATATATTTTGGAGACACATGAAACTGATGCAAGCACTGCTTCTCTCACCTTAAAACGATTGCCAGTCCTGTTTGTCATTTGTGTAAATTTCTCTAAGTATCGGTGTGAAGATTTGTGTGTATTTGTGATTTTGTGCTTAAATGAAGGGTGAGGGAGCAAGAAATATGCAGAAAGTTATCGTGAAGAAATACCTTATTTATCCGAGATTACATTACACCCTTCACGCTGAGGCATACAAATGGCATAGTATATTATTATAGGGTCTATGGAAATCCTATGTTAAAAGGGGTACATGGCTTATAGAAAAATGCTACCTATGTAACAAACAGTGAGCTTGCGGAAAACAACATTCACTCTCATTTAGGCCGAAGACATGTTCGATTTTGTTGAAGCTCTTGTTGTTATTATTTTGGTTTTGGTGAAAAAATTACAACTATATTGACCCACATATATGTTTACGCTGAAACATAGCAAATGTTCTTTCATCAATATTGTTAGAATTTTGCCAACCCGAGCACTGATTGATGTTTAACACGATGAGTCTGTTTGAAGGTAAAAAAGGAACACTGAAACAATTTGGCTTTGTAAAATGGGAATTATAACGAGTAAAGACTGTATGTTCTCTAATGAAAATGTATTATTCGCACAAAACTTTTGCTGCTTACGTTACAGATAGTATGTATCCAAAATGCATTCACTCTCAGTTCGTCTGACTGGAATTTGTTTGTTTGGGGTTGATAATTTCTTTGCATTGGGTGACAAATTGACAAATTTGCCACCTTTAAGGTTAGCATCCTGTATTCGTCAGTTGGTGATAAATAAAAATAACTCTAACCTGACCACTGTCTCTTCACTTGTTACAAAAATGTTTATGGTACTCTAAGTGAAAATGCAATTTCTTTTAGAGTACAACTTTTAGAGAGAGATTCTGACTACAGTAAATTTTATTTCCATTGACTTGCTATAAAAAGAAAACATTTGAAAAAACATACATCTGTTCTACATATTTTTATGCAATCAGCCGCAGTTTTGACAACGGAAAGTCATTGTTACATGCAAGACAGAGAGACCAACAGACATACAGACAGCGTGTGTTTGAATATCTCATTTGTACTTTAAGAAACAAATATAGTCATAGAGGCACGTTTTGGGGGCTATTCTCCTAATTAAGAATTAACGTAAAATCTCGAAGCAGATCAGCAAAAGCATATTATCTTAATTAAAAATTAACGTAAAATTTCGAAACAGATCACTAAAATCATATTCTCTTCGATTCTTCGGCTGTGTTTTCTGCTTGCCTGTCCCTGAATTTATTTCTCTTCCGTCTTTGAATCTCTCCAGAAATCTTACTGGAATTGCACTTACAAATGACCCCGAGTGGCCTAGTGGTCTAAAGCGCTCTCCATTACGGATCACTGCCATCTCACCTCTGTCTGCGTAGGTTCGTGTCTCAGATTCGGTCAATGTGGGTATTTGAGAAAGCTTGCCAGTAGCTTCTCGAGGGTCGGTGGTTCTTTCCGGGGATTTCCCGGGTTCTTCCTCCACTATTAATACTGGCCGTCATGTATAGCCTATCGTGTGCTGAAAAATAGCGTTAAGCCCTAAAACAAGAACAACAACTTACAAATGACTCTCTGGAAGCCCCAAACAAGAAGCATGATCTATTCTGACTCTTCAATCTTTATAGTGTTACGTCCTAGACTATGAAACAAGACCAGGTATGACCCAACAAGTATTCAATTTTCCAAAATACAAATTTCTTTCCCTAAAATATATAATCAAACAATGTGAAAGAATTAAAAATAAGTTACGTTGTGAATTCCTAGAATATTTCCTAAATGTACTTTCAATTTCTCAATAACCCGGAAACGATTCCAATATATTCCGAATGAACGTTATGATGTGATTATGTGCCAATATGCTAGCACCACTAATATCCAAAGTTTTAATGTCAAGGTAATCCAGAGAAAGTTTAATGTAACTAATGTGCTGGATTGTTTCAGGTAATCTAATGAAATCAAATAAATAAACAAGTCCTGGAATAGTTTCACAGTTGTGCATCAAGGTACTGTATGTTTAGAATAGATGTGTTTCGTCTCTTCCATTTGAACGAAAATATTATAAAAATCAAATTTCCTCTCACGGCTCTTAAAAAACTGAAGAGAACTGAAAGAAAGAGATCGCGATACTTTAATTCTCGTATACAGTTACCTAACGCGCCCTAAATAAACAAATCTGAATCGCTTGAAAAGATTCCGGAACATTGAAATATCTTGTTCTAATAATAAAAAATATCTTGGTTTTCAACAGTACTTTATTATTATTATTATTATTATTATTATTATTATTATTATTATTATTATTATTTCTATTAGCCAATTAGCGAATTGGGCAGGCATGACATATCCAAAGTACAAATGTACTCCCTAGATTATGCTATATTGACCTAACCTTCATTCAACTAATGCGTGGCGTACTTTGACAGAATTAGTTGTTGACAAGAACTTGACAATCGACCTTGATTTATGAATTTTCACAACAAATGGTACATGTACACACGCGATATGACATCACATTTAAAGCGCGTTCTACAGTTTCAGATTACCAATCATAATAATATTGTTAATAACGCAAATGCGTTAAATAAAAACTACTTATAACATATAGATAAGAATATTTTGAATGTATTCTATTTGATAGACAGGCTATCTGTAATGGAAGAAACCGTAACATGTCAAGTCTTATAACATGTTCGTATGAGCGTCTCGTCACAAAATATCAAATATAAAATAAACAGTTTGTGTCTTCAGGCTTGTTCTTTCTCTTTATTATGAGTGTATTCAGATACCTTTCATTCATATATGCATTCCAGAGCCCAAGCTTGAATGGATCAGAGAAAGAGAGAGAGAGAGAGAGAGAGAGAGATTAAGGGTAATTTTTTTAATGACTCTTTCTAGATACCTGACTAGATATTTCGTTCATTTATTCAGTACGAATCTCGCATCTTTAAAAATTAAAGATTTCATTAAAATATGTTATAAAAACCTATTATGTGCAACTGTCTATTTTCTTTTTTTGTGTCGCACTAACATTAAACAATGGCTCATTCTTGTAAATTTATTTCTTTCATGCTTACGAAAAAGATGCCATTTGAATTTTCAAAGTTCACAAGATTACAGACATGGTTCAGTAAAGTAAAGCTATAATGTTTAATCGCATATAAGTCGAGTCAAACTGCAAGCAACAAAAATCTTAATCTGCCGTAGCATGATACCCCTGCCGATTAGGATCTATGCTGTTTGTTCCACTGAATACTCCCAACAAACAGACCCAGATCTGCCGACATATTATGCGACAGCAGATCTGGGTCTGTGCATTTTTGCAGTTGGACTCGACTTAAAAGCGATTAGATCTAAACATTACAAATCAAAAATCAAAAACAAAAAATACACCAGCTCAGTCAATGCGTATGTTAAACCTATCAACCATTTTAATATTATCGTTCCCGTTAGAGACTAGAGAACCACGAGTTTAGCCAACAATGTAATATTTATCCAGTTAGTGAACAATCAAGTGAGAATCCGTTAAAGACTAAAAAGCCACGCGTGTGTTCGATCTACTGCGCAATGTTAATCCCATTTAGACCCTATACTGGGCCCACGCATGGTATGTGTGAGGTTCTTTCCATAGCAGATCAATTTCTACTAGTTCTGATATTTCTACATCATAAAACAATTCTGTTTTATTATGATCTGTACCCGAGCATAAATACGTTAATACAGATTTCCTGGCCAGTCCTTCTTGATTCAGTCTTGACCGCGATTTGTAACGTAAGCCAAAGTATTGTCACTAAGGACTGGCAAACTTGTAAACAAGATAGATAACAACATACTTTAAGAACCATACTTGCCACACTCCGAATTCTGATTGTGAGTTAGAAAATAGACTAACTCTGGTCTGCAATGTGCCTGGGTATAATTTTCACTCAGAGTACCATAAGCAAAATATTTGTAACAAGTGAAGAAACCTTGGAAGAGAAATTCGGTAAGTGTTTGGTTCTCAGCATGTATCAACACTGATGAATTAACATTGCACGACGTTAGATTATTTTGGCAAAAATACAAAATGACTGCAGGAAAACTTGAAATGTGTAACTCAAAAGTGAAGAGAGACAAACTCATGTCAACCAGCTCGACAGTGCAGTGGTTATAGTTGGTTGTTGTTGTTGTTGTGGAGTTTAACGCCATTTTTCAGCACACGATAGGCTATATATGGCGGCCAGTATTAATGGTGGAGGAAGAACCCGGGAAAACCCCAGAAAGAACCACCGACCCACGAGAATAGTTGTTTGTTAGTTTGTGATTTTGTTGGTGTTGTTTTTGTTGTTGTTATTATTATTATTTTGTGTGTTTTTTGTGTTTCCTGGGAAAAGTGTGTTTGTTTTTGTTTTTCTTGGGTATATTTTGGGTGAAGTGGGATTAGGAGGGATTTTTGTTTTTGTTTTCTTTTTGTTCTGTCGTTTTGTTGGGGGGGGGGGAGTCAAATATTCTTCCGGTAACATAGTTAGCAATTATTTTATGAGAATCTGAACTTTATCTTAGAAGTAATACAGACCCAGCATATTAAATGTCCGTCAAACAGACCGAACATGTTACATTGTTACATTTCTCTACTCGTCATGTTAAACATAAAAAGTCAGTCAGTGCAAGGACTGGCAAACGTTGTAACAATATTGACGAATGAATATTTTGCGTCATAATGAATCATTTTAGCAAACACAGTGCTGGCTGAGAGTAAAGCTACCAAATCTGTAAACCATACCGAAGACAAAAACTAAACCAAACTAAGAATGAATTGGGGATTGATTGCAAGTGTGTTGTCTGTAACATACGTACCAATATTTAGTGAGGATCTTATATTTCCCTTAGAACTAATACGGGATTAATATATTTGTCCATGATAGAACTAATACGGGATTAATATATTTGTCCATGATAAATTTCCATACAGCCAATACTCCTTTTATTCTGTTAACATAGGATTCACACAGGACCCGAAGTGAATCACTATACTACTCTTGAAGGAGAAACAAAATTAGTTTTTCACTTAAGTTTTATTGGTCTTTTCTCAGACTCTTTTTTCTAGCAAATGCTATAAAACATTATAATTGTAACAACCGATTTTAATATTCATGCACGACAATTATCTCTGTCTGCAAACTATCTAAAATTAATTTTCATCCGTTTTTAATTATGTTTGTACAAAAATTATAATCAGAGTGTTAAAAATATAATTCACATAACGAATGATTACTTTTCTCGTAAATGCGTAATTATAAATAAATAATAGGTGATTTTTTTTCTTGAAATATTTTCACCGATTATTTCAAAAGTGCACCAGTGAACGAATATTTTTGTATATTTTCCCGTAAACACTTCATGTACTTAGATCAACTATAATATAAATACAAATTTTACATTTGTCGTATATGATTTGTGTTCCACCTTGTAGTCAATAATTCCAAATCAAAATTTCACAATCTATATTCTTTATACGTTTTGCTTCTATTACTATATCAAGATAGAGAAAGTTTCACTCGTAATCATCGCTATATAATTTATTATAATGTGGATAACATCTCTATATTTGCGGTCCTTTCCTTACAGAAATGCTACTTGAACTTGTTTCATTTCTGCTTCTTTATACGATATCCACCCTAGTTTCGAAAACGGCTCTAAATTAAATTATGCTCTGTTAATTAAAAAAACATGCCAAATACCAGCGTTAAAAGTCAAGTATTGCTTTGTATGTGTGTGTATGTCATTTGAATTTGTAACGTAGTTTTAACACTTTTTCAGTCATATCGCTGCGATGTCTGCAGTATGACAGTTTATAGCGATGTCTAACACTGAAACATCATGCTGCAGACATTTTTCATCATCTCCCACCCATTTTCTTTATTCTGACACTAGACCGACCAGTCCTTGCGCCTAACGAGGTAGCTGCTAGTACCATTCGTAAAAGTTTCGGTAAACTCGGCCACGGTTAGATTTCTCGTCAAAGAAGTCATGTTACTTTTCACAAGAACACCAAGTATATATATGCATTTCGCATTCTGACCTCATAAGTTCTAATTTGTACAGAGACAGTAAACAGTGTCTGATCTCCATCTAAAGGGAACATGGCCGAGAGTGGTTCTATCAGTACTACATGCTATCGAAGACAAGGAAAAACTGAAGTCAATAAAGACAAAAGAAATATTCAGAAATCTAGGTACTGATTTCGTTATTAAATCTGACGGCAGTCTTGGCTTATCGATTTATCACTGCCATCAGTCCCATTCCAGAAGAACTGGTCTATGAATGTTTGATCCCGTTCTCTTATTTAATGCTTTACAATGTCAAAAGTAGTATTTATTATTCATTTATCAAGCGCACTGGGGAAAGAAGCAATCCATGCACGGCGAGATTGTGTTGTCTTGGAAATAGAGTAATGACGTCTCCATGTTTCGGCTGTTTTCTTTGTTTGGGTGGAGTTTTGGGGGCTTATTTTCTTTTCTTTTCTTTTCTTTATTTTTTATTTCTTTGCTTTGTTTTGTGGTTTTAAGGGTCAGGGATGACTATTAACCGAGTTTAGAAAGATCCAAATCAAAGAAAGTATGCAAGCTATTCAGCCGTTGGTAAAATATTAATTGTTGCTCCCTCAGTAGGATGCAGTGGTCACAATTGTGCGTAATCGTGATGAAATCGAACCCTAACAATAAGGAGAGTAATTAGGTCCTCTGCGTTGTGTCAATTCTGGCCAAAATTAAACCTTGTATTTCTTCTTCCTGAGTGCTTTGTCCACACTTGACAGATGCGGTTAGACTTGTAATGAATCAAACAACTATTTGGTTTAAACAAATAAAGCTAGCGTTCATTTAAGCATTCCTGTAAAGTCAGCGATTCTAGCTGGAGAAGGATTTATCAGTGAAAATAATTGAAATTGAATTCTCATTTTTACGGGACTTGGGGAATTGTGGACGTTGAAGAACAACTTTCGTTTTACCTGATCATATAAATATGTGTCATATTCTATCTATATTAAACGGCCAATAAAGCATATCGTGGTCAAAATTATACATAATGACATATATTTTGCTTTCTATATGTTCCTAATATCTCTAGAACAAGTTTTCCTAATCTCACCTTTAACACTACTGAACTTTTAAATCCTTTTGAACTTTTACGCCTCTGATCAAGTGGTTTGTTTTTTATACCGTCTTTAGTCATGATTTTTATCCTGCCCCACTCCTACGCCCAGAACTCTCCATCGTTTTATATGACTTAAGTACATAATTTATCGTTGTCAAGGTCAATGATGAAAGTAAGTGTGAAAATAAACTGTTCTGTTTGCATCAATCATGTATGAGCAAATCAAAATTGAATCTAAACTGTTATGTAGATAAATGTTTGTCTTAGATAAACTCATTTATTCTTGCTGGTTTTTTTTTTCTTAAGTATTTCTACTTGAAATGAACGATGTAGGATACCATGACATTCAGCGCCATTGGATATATTTGTTATAACTGTTCGATATTTTTAGTTACAGTGCGAACGAATTACACAAACTTTGTAACGTAGCTTGTATTATTGTGACTCTAGAAACGCAAACCAAAGATATAGAAACGTCATAATGTGTTTACAAACCTAAAGCAGTTTTATGTACGTTTTTTGAAGCCAGAATTCAACTTGCTTTAATTGAACCAGAATGCCAAATAATATATTCTGAACATTTTTAACCTATAATGCTTCTACCATCGAACACGAATCTCTTCCTTGTTTTACATTTTACTGAATGACCTTGTATGTAAGGAATAGAAAATAACCTGTGGTAAAAAAGGCATTAGAATTTTTTCAATTTTGCAAATGCAGACTATATTAGGTTCATAAGCTCCGAGTGCCACGATCTTCAAAATATTTAGAAAAATGTGTATTGCTTATGGTCCCTTCTTTTACAGAATAAATGCCTAGTCTTTTAACACGTTTAGATTGGAAATGATGTTTATACAACCGTAGACTAAACCGGATTAAGCACACACACAAGTACACACACACATATGTATATATATACGTATATACATCACGAATTCAAGACGTTTTTAAGTGCCCATGACCATATGTTGTATTAGTTGATTTGAGCATATGTTGCATTAGTTGATTTGA
Source organism: Sinohyriopsis cumingii (assembly GCA_028554795.2). NCBI lineage: Eukaryota > Metazoa > Mollusca > Bivalvia > Unionida > Unionidae > Sinohyriopsis > Sinohyriopsis cumingii. The sequence goes on from CM068828.1 coordinate 69,692,105, forward strand.
CCATATGTTGTATTAGTTGATTTGACCGTATGTTGTATTAGTTGATTTGACCATATATTGTATTAGTTGATTTGATCATATGTTGTATTAGTTGATTTGATCATATGTTGTATTAGTTGATTTGATCATATGATTCTTGGTAATTAATATCATTCTTATTTTGACTTTGATTTTTCTTAGATTTTATTTCTAACTTAAGTTTGTTCGAACGACCGCTCTTCCACCATCTATAGACCATTGTTTTTTTTCTTTCAGATGAACGTCTCTTCATGAAAGACTTAGATTACAGCCATATACAAATATTTGTGTGCTCTCACATAGAGACAATGGTGTATATCGCTAAAGACACGAACTGATTTTAAGCATGCTCTTCACCAGAGTTAAGATTTTACATTGCTGTCTAGACGTCATTTCCTCCCGACAAGTATATTATTCTATCATCATGCAATAATAATGATTATGGAAGCCGTTTAGAAGTTAGTCAATTATTCGAATGACAACTATACAGCTTACAGAGTATAAAACGTGCTTTTCATACCAATGGAGACTTGAAGAAACATCAAGGTTTCTATTAGTTTTCAACCATCTAATTTAGCTTGCATGGTGTTATTCTGTAACCGTGGAGACCAGTACGCCGTACAGAAAGAAATTAGAATGACTGATACCATCCCATTGTGCGCCGATAAATCAGGGTTTACGCAGTTCAGATTAGCACAAGCAGCTTGGATCCCTATTTACTTGAAACGATGTCTGCAATGTGGCAGTTTATCGTGATACCTAGCACTGAGAGCATCATGCCGCAGACATATAGTATCATGTCCCACCCAGTCACATTATTCTGACACCAGGCCGACCAGTCCTATCACCAACCTCTTAACTCCGATTGCCAATCGAGGCAGCTGTTAGTACCATTTTTATTAGTCTTTGTTATGACTCAGCAGGAGTTCGAACTCGCGACCTCACGCATTCGAGAGTAGTATATGATGACTGTTTAGGGTCTGTGGAAATCGCAGTCAGAAAGGTCGAGCTCTCTCTAGCCTGTGGTTTGGTGTAAGTACTATCCATTTAATACATAAACATTTGGACATGAAACAATTCCATTTACGAGTTATTTAGTCCTTGGTTCTAGAAAACTACTTTTTCAAATTAAAGTTCACGGGTTTCTAAAAAATAAATCACATCTTATAAAACGTATTTAAATTAAATGTTCATTTTTAAAAAAGCTAAAGCAAAACAAGTAACAATCAAAGAGATGATACGTGCTTAAGCTCTCATAAACAGCAACAAGAGAAAAGTGAAGACAACAGGCTTTGTAAAATTTAACAAATAAATATTTTTTCCCTAGAAAAACAAGGTGAAAATGGAAAAAAGAACTTACGGTTTTAAGAATAAAATCCAAACATAACCCAGGAATATTCCAAGAATTAAAAATTATAAGTCCTAGTAACCTATTTTCTAATGAATCTAAGTTCAAGTCCCGGCGAAATCCAAATTGGAATTCGATGACATATAATATAGCCAGTATATGACTGATGTGTCTCCAGTTCTTTATTGTACCACATGATATAATATTTCGGTGTTTGAATTCCGAATAAAATTTCAGTGACTGTCTTTGTCCAAGAATTCTGGATGAGCACTTAAAGATTCCCAGGGGAAATAACCTCTTCCAATTAAAATATTTTGGAGAAAAAATAAAATACAACTCAAACTGGTCACAACAGAAAGAAACACCTTCATATCTAAGTATTTAAAAGAGCAAACTGAGATCATTTCTCAAAACATCGGTGTTAAAATTAGCCACTGCGCAAAACAGATGCCCGGATGAGGTCATATGATCACTTTATAAGAGCCTTAAGATACAGACTAATTTCAGGAAAATGTTAAATTGCAGTAAATAGGTAGACTTATCGGTAAGTAGCTCAAGAGCAGTCATTGTCTTCTTCCCATGGTGATAGGACGTATGCTATGCGAATGATCACTTTTACATCGGTGAGGTCAAATTTTTCTCTCATCGTCTGCACGTCTTTAATAGTCGTTAAAAGTTTTGAAGAATTTAATTCTGCAGGTGTGCTAAGCCCGATAAATACAGGCGAGTTCTCACTGTCGTGATACATATTTAGGCTCAAGCGACCGCCATCTTTGATTTGGTACTGATGTTTAAGATCCTCTAACAGCGAGTCAAGTAGCTCCATAATGAAACCTGCTACTTCCCCGGGTGGAACGTCAGACGAGATGTCTTTAACTTTCACCGTGTTGGCGTAAGTTATCGTCCTACATTTTCTCGAAGTGGCTGTCTGAGTCATTTGGATGCTAAAAGACTGTAGGTCTACTGAATCCTTACCCTTCTTGGATGCATTGTAGCTGTGGCAGTAAGGGTGTGAAAGATTAAATGATATTTGTTCCTTCTTTTGATTCATCTTCCTCGTCGCTTGTCTCGAAATGAAGTGTTAGTCTTGGAAGTCGTCCCCTTTTTAGAGTGGGTGATATCAGCATGTCCCTAAGGTAAAGTCTTGTGGAAAGGAAGTTGCATTGGTTGCACGTAGTTTGTCGTGGCGTTAGTATATTAACAACTAAGATGTGGTACTAAACTGATGATGTGATTGTGAGGCACAGCATCACACCCGAGTTTCTCGTTGGACTTGAGTCTTACACTCAATACTTGCTGTTTGAAAGGATTCGTCTTTCTCGATTGAAGTTGGTAGTTACAATGAACCATCGGTCTTGGACGTTCTCCCTTTTTATATACTGACCGATATCGAGATGACCGTACGGCAACATGAGGTGGTTGGGAAGCAGATCTCTCTTCTGGTACAAAATTGGATAGACTGTTATCTAAAGGTCGACACTAGATATGGTGTGTGCGTAAACGTTTTCATCCTGTCCAGACTGCAAGGCTTCTTTCAATACGCAAATGTTCGACTGTTGTCATAACTGAGAGTCTATACTTTCATTTTACACTCCGTTTGTTCTTTTCCTTGTGGGTTCCTGTAAGCCGCAATGATGACATTTCCAAATTCGTCGGCTTCTACAAAGTCCGGTTGTTCTTAGTAATTGACTAAATTTAGTACACTTCTAACAGTTGGTATTCTTGGTTCAGAGCTTTGAACAATTCCACGCTGACCGACGTTCCTATCAATGTTTACACGGCTGGTCTTGGTTACATGTTTCGGTACAATTGCGACACAAAGGAAACACCGGTTGCCTGGAAATGATTTTGGCTCCTTTCAAAGTCACTTTAGGACGTTCGATACTTTATTTAGGATGGTATCTCAAAATAAACTATCCATCGTATTCAGAGAAATTGTGAGCCTTTACGATGACATTGTGAAAACCATCTCCGTGACGTTCGATGTCATCTCGGCTCCACGTCTCATCGATGGGGTGATAGAACCCATGGACGAAATCGAATAACGTGTTCGGTCCCCGAAAGATTTTTCCAGGAATTTTGCTGCAATGACTAAAGAGTGGCTCTTACATTCACGCTCGATGTGCAACACAGAAATAAGTAACGTGCATGCATTCGAAATCGAAAAAGATGAAATGATATATTATAGTTTTCTTTGAAACTAGTGAATTCGGGATTTGTATGAACTAAATTATCTAAAGTACAGTGAACGTCAAGGATGATAACCCAAGTCGTCTGTCCCTTGATGCATGTATTTACATCAGAAGATATATGGCCTCTAAAACATAAAGACAGAAGTCAAGCATGATTAGAATGAACACAAAGAGAGCAAACTGTAGTAACAAAGATACATTTTCCCTCACGTCCACGTAACTTATAGTTTCAATCCACTTGCAAGACAAACTTGATACCTTTTGCAGAGCTTGAAATTAAAAAGACTGAACAAACTAAATCACTCTACTATATATATTTTCTTTCGTAGCAACATACTAAATAACATAAATACCGTCACAACAATAAACAATATTACATCTTATATATAATAAAGAAATACATAAAAAGTAGAATTAAATATTACGACTAACCAGAAATGCTTCCCACTTTGTGAAGGTATTTGGATGTTATCTGCCATGCACCAACAACTTGAAAAATGTATAGACAGAGAGAAACCTTAATTCAAAATTAATTTTGTCCAAAATTGTTTGTGTCCATAGGGAACATACCTAAGCAATAATAAAGTCTGGAAAGGGAAGATACACATAAAAGCTTTGATATTTCCGACAAAATGAGGGAATAGTCTTACAATTCTTAACCAGTTGTATATGCTTGAACTGGTTTGTGGGATAAAGAAGTACCGATTGTGGTCACGTTGCAAGTGTGTGCGTGTTTTGGAAAATGGTAAATGTCGGATAGATAATTTTCTCGTGACACTTTTGAAGTGAAGAGTCTGTGCAAGTGTCAAAAGCTATAGTCACATAACCTATATAGGGCTTGTAAATATTTCCACGGTAGAAAATGTGAAGTATCGCAGGTTATTATCACATACAGAACTGGAACAAAGGTGCATACCACATATTGTTTAGGCACCTCCGCTCAACTTCACATCTTACTTGCTCTGTCTCATATTTTGGTCTGAGGAAAGATCGCGTTGAAGGTACAGCAACAGTGGTAAGAGCAGTAGGAGACATCGTCGCTGCTATCGTAAAAGAGTAGTTCTATTAAAAATTGGTTTAGTTATTTGTTTAAAATTCAAATAAATAAAAACGTGTGTTAAATCAGGGTTGGTAGACATCGTGGTCAACGACAAAGTAAAAGTAAGTGACAGAGAGATTGAGACATCGTAGTCGATTGGCGTTGTTTCCTGGAGTACGTACGTGTCCTAACGGCACAGTGCCGTCTCTAGTTCTCTTCATGACACCAACTGTCTTTGCATCTTTTTTCTTTCGTGGAAGGATTTTAATCGAGTGTCGTGAAGATGCATGAGGTGTTTAAGACGTACCATTGTCGTTCGCGTAAGTCACTCAGGGTTCCTAGCTGTTGAACTTGCCCTTGTGAAATATACTAAGTCATTGCCACAACAAGAGGTAGAGAGCGATACATACAGAGAAAATGAACTTTGTTAACTTATTTTTGAATCAGCAATCGAGATGAAACGATTGCATAATTTCAGTGAGAGAGAAGAAGTTTAAAGGCAGCGACGTGACATATCACCTCACACACGAAAAGACGTGTTCGCTCAAATCGACGAGATGAGAGAACTTAAACCAACACCGTCCACGTCTTCGAGAGCCTATTCCAAACAAATGTCCACCATCACAACTAAACCCTGAAAAGTACTACCAAGATCAAGAGACGGAAAAGCTAACCCTTGACATTGCACCCTCATGAAGTGCGCGACCTCTGTTGTTTCGAGGCAAAGATTTCAAAGACGGAAATACATTCACATCTATCATCACGATGAACATTTCGATGCCATTACCAGTACCACTGCATTCCTGGGATACGGCCATTATTGCAAGAAATGTGACTATGGCTATAACAATCAAGAGCAGCACAATCATTGTGGATCGAAATGCTCAGGATGTTTAGCTCTAACCATATCTTGACGAAGGACAAGAACGAGTGCATTGCCCTGCTTTTAAACGAACTTTTCTCAGCTTTGCCTGTTACCAACAACATCTGAAGATACAAGGTTCACATCAGAAAGTGCTTGTCAACTCTTGAGATTGTCCCTTACTTGTAGACAATGCATACGTACCAATTGTGCCATGGCACAGGAATGCCCAGGAAAGAAACGCTGTCACGCTTTTCGCCAACTCCTGGACTTGAAAGTCGAAAGCTACATTCACAAATATTATTCCAAACAAGAGGAGGACGATCACCAGAAGAAACATAATTGCATCGTTATCGATTTTGAATGCATGCAAGAGACCGGCATTCATATTCTTACTTTCTTTGAGGCTCATCGAGTGTGCGAGTTGTGCATCCAAGAGCCTGTCTTTAGTCATTGCCCCCCCCCCCCCCCCCGCAGCAAATTTCCTGGAGTACGTGAAAAATCTGTTTTGTTCCCAATGGATCTTATACCCGATCGATGAAACGTGGAGCAAAGAGGACATCAAACGTTACTGAGATTGTCGTCGCCTTGTCATGATAATGGCTCACAATTATTCGGGATCCGATAGACAGTTTCTTTTGAGATACTATCTGGAACAAATTACCGAACGTCCTAAGGTGACTTTGAACGGAGCCAAAATCATTTCCATGCGCGTGGGACAAGTACCGTTTAAAGATTTTACTTCGATATGCCATTGAGTCGAATGCCTTAAACGTTTACAATGACACTAGTTCAATACCGATACCAATCAACGCGACGTTCCACCGCATTTGCCTGAGGCTCATTACTATGACCTCGACAACATGCGTTCCGAATAACGAGAAACTTTCTACGCTTGGTACCAGACTCACCCTCGGTACTTCGTCGACTTTCAGGAAGAAATGCTGAAGTATTGGAACATTTCAGCAACTGTTCATAGAACAATGAGGAATCGATCCATTGAAAGAAGCCTGCACTATTACCAAAGCGTGTTCCTTAGTGTACCGCCAGCGATTCATGCCCGAAAACACACTGGCTGTCATAAGCCTTCAAACGATGAACTTTGTGAAACGTCGATGCTCGGTCAAAGCCTTACGCTGGCTACAATACCTGTCCGACAAGAAAGACAAAAGGACCCAATAATAAAGCAAATGAGGAGGCGAAAATACCATCGGGACGTATTCAGTGGGTGGCTGGTTCTTAGAAAACTTCAAAATAGTGTAGGAGTTTAACGGATGCTTATTTCACGGATGTCTCATATGCTACCCTCAAAATGACACTAAGTGTCAGTTTTTACAACGGACCATGAAAGACTTCTACGAGGCTACTTGTCAGCAGCGCTTGAAGTTAGAACAGCAAGGATACCAAGTGGTGAAAATGTGGGAACATGAGTACGATCAGCGTTTGAAAACAGATCTCGTGTTTAAAGTTACAAGTTGGTGGACCCACTGAACCCGAGGGACCGTTTGTACAGAAGACGGACAAATAAAACCTGTTGGGTGTACGAAGAGAAAGAAGAAGAAATCAGATACTTTGATGTGTGTTCGCTCTATTCTTACTTGTGCAAATATTGACACTTTCCCAAAGGGCACCATCAATTGTTGACGGAACACATCGACATGGATAACATTCGACAATACGAAGGATTGATCAAGTGCAAAGTCTTTCCTCCAACAGACTTGTACCATCCTGTTTCACCTCAAAATTTGTCAGCGAAAACTAGTGTTTCGCTTGTGCCGTACTTGTGCCAAAACTTGTAACGAAGAACATGCCTTGACAGGAACGTTGGTCACCGTGAACCGTGTTTACCCTACAGAGATTATTTAACAGAACCTTCCCGCTACTTCCAGATGATTCACGACAAAACCAAATACATGAAACAAGTGGAGGTCATTCGTGAGGACTTGATCTTAATCAATTACGAAGAAGAGAAGGACTTTGTAGAAGCCGAAGAATTTAGAAATGGCATCATTGTGGATTGCATGACAGCTCCTGCTTGATTAAATTTTAAGAATCTTTCGAACTCCTGTACTTTGATACAGACAGTTGCATTTACATCGACCAATTGGGACAACGTCCTAAAACTTACGGCTACGAATACCGTGACCCACACGGAAAAGCACAAACGGAGTGTAACATGAAAGGATTGACTCTCAATTATCGCAATATTCGACGGGTCAACTTGTGCGAGTTGAAAGAAGCCTTGCAGTCTGGAAAGGATGAAAATTTTAAAGTGACCACCGGTGAACAGAACATGATTGTACGTTTACGCACACACTTAATTGAATTTCGACCCCTGGAAAAAGTCTATCAAATCGTGTACCAGAATTGAGTTCTGCTTCCCAGCCACTTCACTTTGCCGTACGGCCACGTTGATATTGTTCAGCTTATAGAAAGGGGGAACGTCCGAAATCGATAGCTCATTTTAACTACCAACGTCAATCGAGAAAGATAAATCCTTTCAAACAGCAAGTATCGAGCATAAGACTCAAGTCCAACGAGAAACTCGGGTGTGATGCTATGCCTCACGATCACCTCACCAAGGCAGCACCACATCTTAATTGTTTATGCACTAACGCCACGACAACCAGTGCAACTTCCATTCCACCCGTCTTTACATTATCGACATGCTGATATCGCCCAGTACAAAATAGGGACGACTTCCAAGACCAACACTTCATTGCGAGGACAAGCGACGAGAATGCTGAATCACTTTACGCTGATGACAAAAAATAGTAGGAACAAACATCATTGACCTCTTTCACCACAATGCCGTCACATCAAAGGGCGCCTAAGAAGGGAAAGGATTCGGTAAACTTAAAGGAGTATGTTAGAGTCCAAATGACTCAGTCAGCGACTTCGAGAAAATTTAGGACGAAAACTTATACCAACACGGTGAAATTAAAAAAGAACGCGTCTGACGTTCCACCGGAGAAAGTAGCAGGTTTAATGACAGACCTACTTGACCCAATTTTAGAGGAACACAAACGTCAGTACCAATTCAAAGATGGAGGTAGCTTGAGCCTATCTATGTATCACGACAGTTTGAACTCGGCTGTATTTCTCGCGTTTAGTACACCTGCATAATTAAATTCTTCCAAACTTTTGAGGACTATAGAAGACGTGCATAAGATGAGAGAAAATTTTGACATCACCGATGTAAAAGTGACCATTTGTATGGCATACGTTGTTTCACCATGGGAATAATACGACGATTGCACTTAATTTGCTTACCGATAAGTATACCTAACGCGACGGACATAACATCAGATTTACAAATGAAATGGTGTACTTGATGGGAAATGGTGTACTTGATGAGACACTAGTGGTAGGTGACCAGATTTCAAATAACGTGTGTGACGGATATAGAGAGAAACATGAACTCAGTCCTATTTGAAGGTTTATTACTTGTTTTGTTTTAGCTTTTTTTATATAAATGAACATTTCATATAAATACAATGTATATGAAGTGATTTTTAGAAAGGCATGAACTTTAATTTTAAAAAGTAGTTTACTTTAACTAGGAACTAAATAACTCGTAAATAGGTGTGTTTCATGTCCAAATGATTCTCTATGAAATGGATAGTGCTTAGACCAAAGAGAGCCAATGTGTATAATTGAATAAACATTTTGTATCCATAGAATAGTCTTTACTTTTTCGAGTCTCTATTCGATCTTTGAGCCATTTGGTCCTCTTTTCTTCTTTGTTTGAATATATATAAATTGTTCGTTTCAGTTTGTCTATGTTTGTCCATATCAGCCTTTGTCCCTATAATCACATTTCACCAGATAAATAGATTTGACCCTATAAACGCCATGACGTTAACCATGTTCAATTCCCCAGATGACATTGCCATGTTAAATTTCCATTGTTCCTATACATGCTTACCCATGTTAAATTCCCATTGACCCCATATTGCCGGGACACCTTTTTGACTGGGACTTCCATTGATCTTATTCAACCCCAAGACTTTGTCCCCTGTTAAATTTCCCATAGACCCTAAACAGCCTAACGACCTTTTTGACTGGGATTTCCATAGACCCTAAACAGTCCCCATTTACTACTTCCGAGTCTAACCACTAGAAAACATGAGTAATCTTTATATGGATAAATACGATAAAATCAATAACTAACGTCATTTATGACAATTTTCCATTAATTCGTTAATGTGCATGCGACAGCTTTTGCGTTATGCAGTAAACTAAAGCGCATTGTATTAACGCCCAGTAGGAACAAACATTAATCAAGTAAATCACCGCGTCCGCATGGAAAGTCGCTTTATATTTTACCAGGATATATTAAACTATTCCGGGTTTGTTTGTTTTTATACTTTCTAGTCTCCAGACATTAGAATAGTAACTGATAACATAGGAGGTAAGGTAAATATACAATGAGACAGAAAAAAAGAACAATCCTTTGTTCATACCAGTTTAAATTTGGGAATATCTACAAAATTGATGCTTATTATCCTTCCTGCCTTGTATTTAAATCTTCAGTTGGACAAAGATAAATATTGACCTCCGAAATGTTCAACATGAAATTACCAGTACAGAATATCTTACTGTAGTACTTCGGACTCTTCTGCGATGACAGGACGCGATCTAGGACGTGATCTAGCAAAAAGGTTTCAGTTATCTAACTACAACACAAAATCATGAAAGAAAATTAAAACATTCATTCTACGTTTCAACGTCGATAGCTACCACCATATTTCCATTAAGGTTTTCTTTTTCCTGATCTAGTATCTCAGAAAATATTTGTATTTACATTTTAAGGTATGATTTAGTTTAACGAATATTTCCGAGTTGAAAGTCTTATTATAAGAACATCACTTATTTAGATTTCAACTACAGGTAAAACCAATTAAACCAACATTATAGGTAATCCAGGACGTGGGCCAAAGCTAAGTTATCCACTGGTAGGCTAAACGTATAAAAGTTTTATCTAACAACGATGCAAAAGAAAACTTTATTTTTCTTTTTGTTAATGGTATATTTTATCACAAATATGAGTGTTGGAGTACTCGTGCCTGCGAATTAGCCGGCGCGCAACATAAAAGAGCAGACGATACACTCTTGTAAAATTAACAGTCCATCTCCCCGCCCACCCCCTTCTCTCTCTCTCTCTCTCTCTCTCTCTCTCTCTGAGATAAACACATGTGTTATAACTAGCAGATTACACATGTATTTTTTACGTAAAAATCACGAAGACTACGATCGCTTTAAAATACTTTTGACGTTAAAGGACACTAGATCAAAATGAATATTATGCTACGCTAATACTTGAATATACCAATCTTGTTTAGTTGTCTTGAAATTTCATGCAATTTATTAGTATAAATTTTCTAAGCGGAAAATGCAGTAGCTTCTCTTTATTGTAATATTTTATTCTTTGCAGGCCGAAATGATATTGTCTTCTATATTCATGTCCGCGGCATGTAAAGACAGTACCTTGCCAAACATAATTCGTTTTCACAACGATGCATATGTATGATAGATAAGAGTCAATGCTGAATGTTGCTGTCCAGATGCGTCATCAGCAATTACAAATTAAAATATTTCTAACAGAGTAACTAAACAGTTAACGTACACTTTCACATTTCAGTTGACGGGTATCAAACTGAAGACCTCAGATAAGAAAGCAAATGTGCCACCCATACCCTAAACCTATTTTGTATCCATTTATTGTAAACACTTGTTAAATTTTCAAATAGGGTTCGGGTCCCTTCTTGTCAAAGTACATTGTCTCGATTCGTTTGTGGAATATCCCATCCTATTCTTTCTAACAATACTTGACTATCATGTAACAGGTTCATCTGGTGATTCAAACCGCATTGTGTTACTTAACGTTCAGATTACCAACTGCGTAATTCCCCTTCTGAAAATAAACAAGTTTGAACATTTAAGTGGATTTCTTGATAGATACCTTCCGATTTCTCTCTTGGTACCAGAACAAAGTTATTACAAATATATAGCACCTGCTGACGGAACATGGAGGAAAGTGTAAACGTATTTAAAGAGCAAAGTTACTAAATGCCTAGTTTGTTGTAAAATATAATTTTCGGCATATGTTGGTATTTTAATGAAGTGGGTGTGTGTGTGTGTGTGTGTGTGTGTGTGTGTGATTTGGATTTTTAACGTAGCTTTAACAGTTTTTCAGTCATATCGCTACGATGTCTGTAGTATGGCAGTTTATAGTGATGTCTAGCACTTGGTCATCATTCCGCATGATGTCCTACCCAGTCATATTATCATGGCACCAGAAAATCAGTCCTGACACTAACCTTTTAATGAATCTGCCTGGGTTCGAACCCGCGACCTCCTCATCTGAGGTGGACGCTCTAAACACTAGGCCAACGGAGCTGTCTTTAATGCGGTCAAATTCGTCGCTGTGAACACAAACTAGGCTCGGGAAGACGGTATAATTGAAAACGTTGCTGAATTTAGTTTTTAACTGTATACCATGAATGGGTAAACATTATGATACTACAGTGTTTGATGGAGAAATAAAAATCAAATTTTACCAACTGACGGAGAAATTGTTTTTATAGACTGAGGGTGAAAAAACAAATTTGACAATTTTTTAGATTTAAATCTTTTTTTTTTTTTGTAATACAGAGACCTCCAAAACAACACATATTCAAAGAAAATCTGTTTCGATCCGACAAATGCTCTTAGCGAAAAATGAAATGCTAAATGCACATTTATCAGACTGCAATTTAGAAAACATTACATTTCACTTTGAATAGAACAAAGATTATGGAATAAACGACTCGTTCGCAGCAAATATGAAGCACTTGATCCGGCGGAACTATCTAAACACATAATCACAGCATCACGATCTTTACATTGTGGCCTTGACTAATACACAATAATGAATACAATATACTTAAATGTTCTTTATAATTTTTCAGAAAATATACTTATCACAACAAAATCCATATCGACGTGAATAATAGACATTATCGTTGTTGTCATATTTTGCATCCTTGCAATGGGTTACAACAAATAATGCGCAATTCAAGAATCTTAACCGTCATAGTCCATTAATATGCAAGATGTTGACGAAAGATGGAATTTTTTATATATCTTAATATCGATTACGATAATTATTGAATATGCAGATTTTGTACGCAGAACGGAAATTAAACGAATACCTGTTTTTCATTGATACCTTTGATTGACTAATAAATGACCCACCCACACCCCAAAAGTGATGCTTCACCATGATCAATATTATGGAGGTCAAATTTAAATTAACTAATTTGCTACGAAAATTGTTATTGCATAGCCTAAGGATGAGAATTTTAGATATTTAATGGGGCATTTCGCTAAGCTTGATAATCAATATTGTGACTGCCAGTAGGCACGATACTAATTGCATGTCAAATATATTGATCAAGCAGCAGTTTCACTTTTTTGTTCATTATTTTTTGTTTTCTATGAGATTTTATGCTGTCTTGCCCATGACATTTCAGATAATATTGAGCTTTATGTGCCAACTAGACAAAGTAGAAGGCTTGTGCAATAGCTCTAATGTTCTTGTACAACTGTGCGTTTGTTTTTCATCCCAGCAAAGCGAACGGAGAATTTCTTCACATTTGAGATATCCTTAAATCTTAATCAGCGATGTTTTTATGTAGCTCGGACTCTTGTTAATTTGGTTCGCTTGACCGACTGGCCGACTGACCCTGCCTTAGCCATATTTGCACAGGTGAGAACTAATAATATTGCAAAATGAGAGGTGTTTGTCCAAACTTAAGTAATAAACATAAAACTAATGTCGACCTATTTGACTATCTTTGTGTTATGTTCCAACTACATTGTTCCAGTATTTAAACTTCCACTCCGTTGTCGTTCAAACTGACTGCTATACCCAAAATGCCAACAACCGTATTGTCAAATGTTAATAATTCTGTGCCCACTAGGAATTTTATATCGATATATGTTTCACTGAAAGGAAATAATGATTTGATTTTGCTTTGGTGTTCTAGGACACCGCAATACAAAATGGTTATTTTGGTGCCATGGCAATTTGATTAAATTGCCGTGCCTTAGGACGACCATATTAGCCAACGCAAGCTGATCCGGTGGTAGACTTTGAACTCTCTCATCGTTACACTCATTACGTCACTTCATAAAAATTGTTTGCCAAACCCTCGCTAACACTTAGCAGCGAGACGACGCAGCATCATTGATTTATTCTGTCTTTAAGGTTATTCTAACACTTAGCATCGTGGGAAATCAACATCATTGAGTTATTCTGTCCTTAAGGTTATTCCTTAAATACAAGCTTCGACTCTTGCTGATTTGACATGAAATTTATAAAATTTAGTAAAATAGTAAATAGAGGGTATTTTCTTTTCTAAACTCAGTACAGGATTTGTATCATCTTGTGGTAAGAGAAACATGATATTTCAACGACTGGTCATATTTTTCCATACGTTTCTATAGTTCACACTTTAGCGCACAAAATACAAGATGGCATTCACCGTAAATATATGTTGCATGAATAAGGAGTCAACAAGTCAGATTCGGATTTGATATAATCTAAACAATCTACATCTTAGGGACTCAGTCTAAAAGGGCCTCTTCAGATTTTGTAAAATTGTTGGTTTTATTATAATTTATATTTAAGTGATAATTCAACCTTTAATTTTTTGCATAATATGTTCACTATTATTATCTATGCAATATGTTTTACATAAATTACATAACTTACATTGTAATAATTAGTATACAATTGCCAAGTTCAGTTGTTTCACAACCTTATTCTCTGTTAACACTTACCAAATAGGGGCTCTACAGTTCCCACTACATAGGGCCTCACCGTTTCTAAATCCGTCCCATCACCAAGTTGAGGATAAATTCCAAATAAAATGAATACTCATATATTATACGCAGGTATTTTACATTCGTGATATGAATGGTTTTCTGGAAGAACTGCTAGATATTTACACAGTAATACTAATTCCTCATTTTGCTTTGGTGGCAAGCATAAATTTATCCCGTATGGTCGGTATTTAAACACATGATACGACCCTCGAGGATATGTCACACACTTATCCAGTATGGTGATTATTTAAACACTTGATACATTTCTCGTGCGAATATCACACACTTATTCTGTCTGGTTGGTATTTAAACACATGATACGCTCCTCATGGATGCGTCACACATTTATCATGTATGGTTGGTATTTAAACACATGATACGCTCCTCATGGATGCGTCACACACTTATCATGTATGGTTGGTATTTAACACATGATACGTTCCTCGTGGAAGAGTCATACATTTATCCCGTGTGGTGGGTATTTAAACACTTGATAGTTCTTCGTGGATGAGTCATACATTATCTTATATATTGGGTATTTCAAAGCTTCTTTGATAAGTTCCTCGTGAATAAAACTGAACATGATATTGGTTATGTGACTCCGTGTAAGACTTTGTTAACATACTTTGCAAAACTTAAATTTCAAGCAAAGACATCATTTTCTTTACAGATATGTTCACCACATGCGTTAAATAAAGAATGTCTGCGTTCTTTTAAAATGCAAAAAATTATTAAATTTTGGACATCTCATACTTTAAGAACCCTTGTTTAAAAATGAAATAGTTTCTGTATTGCCTAATTGTTTGGCATCATATAGTATAGCTTAATTTAATAAATTTCACGGCAGGGAAATCAAGACCGGGCAAAATACATTATTTTCAACGCGATTCACACCTCGGCTTATCTTATATGACACAACGTGAGCAACGAGATTCTTGCCATCCATTTATTTTCCGATAGATTACCTGTCAGGAATATCCGTCAGCTTACGCGAGACGAATTTTCTTATGACATCTTATTTGCAAAGCAAACAATGAACCATATGTTACTTTCGAGTTAAATTTTAAATACCTGTCTGAATATTAATAAATAGCGACGCAGGCCTAACGTTTATGCCGTTTATAAAGCAATACAGACCTAACGTTTAAACGTTTATGCCGTTTATAAAGCAATACAGGCCTAACGTTTATGCCGTTTATAAAGCAATACAGGCCAAACGTGTATACCGTTTATGAAGCAATACATATAAAATTAGTATCCCACTTATAAAGCGACGCAGACCTTACGTGTGTGATCTTTATAAAGCAGTATAGGCATAACCTGTATACCGTTTATAAAGCAATACAGGCCAAGTGTGTATGCCATTTATTGAGCAATACAGACCTAACATGTATGCCGTTTATGAAGCAATACATATAAAACGAGTATGTCGTTTATAAAGCAATACAGGCCTAACGTGTATGCCGTTTGTGAAGCAATATATATCAAACGAGTATGTCATTTATAAAGCAAAACAGGCCTAACGTGTTAGCTGTTTATTAATCATCTTATATACATATATTAGAGGTGCGCGGTATTACCGATATACCAGTATACCTGTCATAAGGCACTATTTATTTTCAATGGTACGTATCATAGTACCTTTCCCCTGTGTCAGTGCTTGCGTAACTTCCGTCAGGAAGGAATGTACTGAAATTCATGAGTAATCTTGTCAGAAATTTAATATTAAAAGCATGTTTACATTTTTCATGACAAAATAAATCCATTATTATCTTTTTGTGTAAATAAATTTACAACAATAGATGTTTATCAGAAAATATTTTCGAATATTGCAAATATAATTATATTTATCAATCTTGAGACACTTGTTTGGCACGCGCCAAATATGTCAACATGTCGACCGAATTGGATGTTGTGAAAAATATTAGAACTAAATCAATTTTGCGAAAAAAATAGGATTAAAAATGCAGTAGATGTGGGGAGGGAATCATTATGTACTAGTGTATGTCAATGTCTTAAGTACTTAATTGAACAGAGACAGTTTTTATAAGAACACTTGTCACAGTAAGTATTCGAGAAGAGCTATCATTTTATGTCTGATTATTACGTAATTTATCTAGCTGACTAAATATTTTATCGCATGTGGAACGGTGTGTCTTATGACTGCTGTCTCTCGCTCATAAACATATGCCCAGGTGTTGGCATCCTACTCAAATTTTATCCTGCCTATTGTATCAATAGTGTAGCTAGTATTTTCTAGGCTTCATTGTAAAAACTCTTTTTGACAAGCAAGCTCTGAAATGTCCGTACAATGTCTTTTGTAAGGATCCAGCTATAGTGCAAACTTAATCATCCCACTTTCAGTACAGTTTTTAGATGTCAATTTATACAACAATTAAATAAACATAGCAAATTAATTTTCTATAAGGTACAGACCATTTAGGTTTCGGGGTGGGAGCACTGAGTTTCTCGATTCGTGATATTTTATTATCGGTTGCCTCAAGCTAAATAACTTTTTTAAATGATAAATGGATAGAATTTGGTGTTGATAAATGGATACATTATGGTGTTGATAAATGGATAGAATATGGTGTTGATAAATGGATACGATATGGTGTTTATAAATGGGTACGATATGGTGTTGATAAATGGGTACGATATGGTGTTGATAAATGGATACGATATGGTGTTGATAAATGGATACGATATGGTGTTAATAAATGGGTACGATATGGTGTTAGTTTGCTTTCAGTCAGAACAAGATAACAAAAAATCAAAATAAAAAAGTTCCATGCCTCAAAAACTTAAATTTATTAATCATCTTGCACTGGAACGTATTTAAAGTTTTAAAAAATTTATTTCAAAATCTAGAAGTTGCTATACCTAATCCTTTTGTTTTCTTTTCTTTTGGTTCTGGTGGGTGGGGGTGGGTCCCGTTTGGCGTTCTCGAGAATAAGGGCAACATTTTTCATGACAGAACTGTCACCATATTTGTTTCCTTTATTTCACTGAGTGCATTGCCATCCATTCATAATTTTAGGAACTTCCAGTAATCATATATCATCAAGGTGGTATTACGTTACAAATGTTAGAATGTTTCTGTTAAGAAGTACATTACCATAGCAAAAGATGTGGAATCTAGGGGAAAATTAGTTCATATTTTACGACTCCTAAACATATCATTGTAATAAAGGCTGAAGTATTGTTTGTAGTATTTATTGTGGAAGATGGACTTCCAATATGTGTGGCATTTCTTTTGCCGTTTTGCAGAAGATGAACCTAGTATACATCTTCTTTGTGATCTTTTAGTTGAACAGTTATGTGATCTGGCAGTGAGATCTGCCAAACATGAAGTAATAACAAAATTTAAAGACATATACACATTGTCTTGTCTGACAGGCCATATACCAAGAAGATGTAAAACGACATTCAGCCAGATAGAATATTTATGTGACATATTTAACTTGTGTTGACTTACTGACAGAAGTAAATTAGAAGAAGTATTCCAGTACCACCAAATAGATGTCTTGCTACCAGAGATCACTGAAGGTTCTCGAATTGATAGAGTCTGGGGATTGATTTGTCTGTTAAGAAGCGCAACTACTGGACAGCAAAACTGTTGAAGCAACATATAATTCTAATTCTAAATGTAAGATAGCAAAGCTGTAATGGCGATATATCATTCTAACTCTAAATGTAAGATAGCAAAGCTGTAATGGCGATATATCATTCTGACTGTTAGATAGCAAAGCTGTAATGGCGATATATCATTCTAACTCTAAATGTAAGATAGCAAAGCTGTAATGGCGATATATCATTCTAACTGATTGTAAGATAGCAAAGCTGTAATGGCGATATATCATTCTAACTGATTGTAAGGTAGCAAATCTGTAATGGCGATATATCATTCTAACTGATTGTAAGATAGCAAAGCTGTAATGGCAATATATCATTCTAACTCTGATTGTTAGATGATATTCTGCGTTGTGAACAAGAACAACACAGAATTTAGATGAAGCTTCTCTACTGATACACTAAGCAGTATCAAGACAAAAAAACCGACGATGTCAGCAACTGACATTTGTCGTTATGATGTAGTCAAGACTTGCTAAATAAATATAAACGTACAACTAGAGACAATGTGTCTGTTAATTATATCACAGTAGAATATTTTAGCTATGAGAAGTGGTTTAGTGCTTAAACGTGTTGGAATTCTTCCTAATGCTTTTCAAATTTGTATTACTGTAAGGTATGATTTTATCATTGGTATTACTTTATGTGCATGTGATTAGGAGGTAAATACTTATGTTATGAAAATATTTTCATAACCTATATTCATAAGTTATATATTTTAATTATTTGTGCTACACTATATATTGTTTGATTACGATGTTATGCTACAGCTGTTCCTTAATTAATGTAATATGATTGGATGTACTAAATCAAACCAATCTCTTTTAGTGAAAAATGTTAATTATAAGTCACCCTGTGAATAAAACTGATAATCTATTTCGTGGGTCGGTTGTATGACTCACTGTTTTATCTCCAGAAGTTGGCAGCTACGATAATAAAGACCCCTCTTCGCTAGCCAAGGTTTCGATATGTTAACCCTACATACACCATCGCGGATCGACTAGATATCTCAGTGCTTTGTCTCTGCAAATTTTATTGGATTATAGTATGTAATGCCAAATATCCAATGGCGTGTAATGGTGTTGCTTCGTACATCGTCCGCAAATGTATGAGGCAAATGACTTTATAATAATACTTTGTAAGTTTAACATCGAGCGTATGAATACGTAGCAGAGATACTCCATAACAGAGAATCGTTTAGTTACGAGACCATTCCAGTCGTGTGCTTCCCTTATTTCGATCAGCTAGAAAAAGTGTTCAAATTTAAACAACTTGGTTTTGATTTGTTGCGGCCGCCGCATCCAATGAAATTCAAAGACTCGAAACATCGAAATATCTGATCGAACCGCCAAGGTGTTGGAACCTTGGCTAGAAAAGATGGCTGTAAATTAAAAAGAATAGAAACATGATTCAGAATTTAAGAAACAGATATAAAGCGCTTGGAAAAGCCTCTTATGAATAAATATATAGTCAGGGAGGTTTAAACTGTTTATGAATTCAATTTGTAACTTTAGATTACCTGAGTGCTCTATGTGTATTTGTACACGTCTGTGATCTCTCATGGCTGTCAATCATACATTTCTGATTGGTCTATCTCACTACAAGCGCACACTAATGGAAAGAATCGACATACTAAATTGACAGATGCTTATTCTTCAGGACTCATTTAAAGACTTAAAGTGAAGAGTAATGGCACAATGACTGGCAAAGGCTTATTCTCCTGAAGTCATTCAGAGACTAGCAACGAAGCGTAAAGACAGACTGACTGACAGAAGTTTATTCTCTAGAAGTCGTTCACAGACTGGCAATGAGGAGTGTCTGGGGGGGGGGTGATTTTTAACGTAGCTCTAACAATTTTTCAGTCATATCGCTACCACATCTGCAGTGTGACAGTTTATAATGATGTCTAGCACTGGAGCATCATGCCGCAGACATGTAGCATCATGTCCCACCCAGTCATATTATCCTGATATCAGGCCGACCAGTCCTAACACTAACCTCTTTTTGCTAAGGGTCAAGTGAGGCAGCTGTTAGTACCAGTTTTACAGTCGTTTGGTATGACTCGACCCGGGTTCAAACCCGCGAACTCCCTCATTCGAGGCGGATGTTCTAACCACTTAGGCCACCGGAACGGTTTCAGAAAATGCGTCAAATGTCGTTAATTTCATAGAAGCAGGAAAATCTACCATATGCAAATGGTCCATTGCGTGATAATGTGGTTACTTTGAAAACGTAATTTTTCTTCGTATACTTCTAGCGATGATCAGTCATCAATGAATTCAGTAATATCAAGCAATATAATGAGTACCTTTGAAGCAAACCGGTTTTACTAAATGGAGTGGCAGTAAAGATCCACATTGCAATTATATTATAAGATCTTTGGCAGAGTTGGTAATTTAAGATTTGCAAGGGTTGATAATTTCGGGGATTATAACACACCGTTTTTTCAAAATGATTCAAGTTAGATGGATAAAATGATGCATGTTTGAATATTCAAGGACTTGCTGTTATCTAGAATTTAATCTGTCGTAGATCTAATTTAAACTTCCCTGCTACAAAATGTTAGTCGTTCCTTCGAGAGATCCTTTCCCTCTATTGAAATCCAGACTAATAAAACCCTGATTGAAAGGAGCCAGTATTTGCACAAAATACAATATATAATCAAGTATTATATGGTACGAAGGCAGTTGACCATTTCAATTTTGTTATATCTTACAGGATGAGCATTGCCAATAATTGATGGTGAATGACGATGTTCAGTTTTCGTCATCGCTGTGATACATACTTTTCCGTCAGATATTTTAGCTGTATGTGGACAATTTTAATTAATGTAGACGACGACAACGGCTGCAATAACAGGAAATGGAGGCGAAGATGTGTTATCTGCAGAACGACGACCAAAGACTCTTACAAATAAATATTAACATTCCACTTGTGATCAGATGTATCCGTTATTTGTTGTTGTTGTGGGGTTTAACGCCATTTTTCAGCACGATAGGTTATACATGGCGGCCAGTATTAATGGTGGAGGAAGAACCCGGAAAACCCCGGAAAGAACCACCGACCCACGAGAAGCTACTGGCAAGCTTTCTCACATGCCCACATTGGCTGAATCTTAGACTCGAACCGCCGCAGACAGAGGTGAGATGGCAGTGATCCGTAACGAAGAGTGCTTTAGACCACTCGGCCACTCGGGGCCCCTCCGTTATTTGTATGTGGTGCATTACTTTTCATGTTGCTATTAATATACCACTTGTAAACATTAGCAAAACATAAATTTTCTCTAGTTTGAGCTTAAGGTGTGTCTTTAGTTACATCTTATATGTGTAATGGAATCATATAATCGGTTTTATCCTTTACGTATAATCTGCAAATGAACGCTGAAGGTTATTGCATTATTTGTTGTCATTTAAGATCCTTTAATGAACTGAGCAACATACTGATTCTCTCGACGTTGAATCAACATGCATCTTTATGGAATACGTTATAAGCAAATGGAGGAGGATTGATTAAATGTTCCTTTCTTATATTTAATGGTAGGGTTCTTTCACACCTGTTGCTATAATAATTTCTAGATAAATTTGTATTGTTCTGTTCCGTGCCTTAGTGCCTTACTTCTCTGCTGGTTGTATTTCCTTCTGTGTTGGATCTACACTATCATATATATTATATAGCACTTTCTATGAGAGTTATCGAATTTCCGAAAAGCATTTGTGCCTAAAACTGTATACCTGTTCAACATCTCTGACACCTGTCTTAATTCAATTTATTCTTATCACTGTCTTTATAATATTGATTCTTTCTCCAAGACATTAGGTTATCTTTACTGATTTATTTTAAAATTTTGCCACCTTTACGGTAATCGCACTTATTTCCACTTTTAATCAGGCCTAATTTGCGGAGTCAGTAGTCTCATTTCTGTGCATAAAACCTTGTTCAGTATCAAAGAATACTCTCTCTCTCTCTCTCTCACACACACACACACTGTTTCCTTGCATATATGGCATCGTCAACTTACTGCTTTATGTTGTATGCATTGCTTGCAGGAAATTTTACTACAGGTAAGAGAGTTTAACATAAAATTGATTTGAGGCGTTTCTTCTTTTATTTTAATTAAATCATGCTGCACTTCCATAACATATTTTTACCCATAATCCTGAAAGAATAGATTAAAATACATAAATTAAGTTTACACGATTGTGCAGACTCGTGCTCGTAATTGAGACATATATCAGTTCATCGTCCTTTTTAAGTCCTCTAAACTTACCCGGATGCTAAATTGGGCCGAATTTCATCCTTCATGTCGTAAATAATATATCATTAATCAGCTTCATGGATATATAGACGTATAAATTGATTCTTACCGCAAACAACATAGACCCTTACCTACCTTTGCATATAGTGATGGCAGATCAGGGTCTATACTGTCTGTTCTACAGTTTAATCCTGACAAAATGCATATACCAAGATAAAGCGGTTCAATATGCAATAGCAGATATGTGTCTATGCAGTTTGCACTTGAGCCCGATTACTAAGCGCATATCAACAGTAATAACAACTCTTGCTTTTCATAACCGACCTGGTTGACTAAAACTGAAAGTTCTGTTGTATGATTGCTCTTGACACGGCACAAATACATCTATTATATATCATTCGTCTATTGTTATTATGACAGAGCAATGCGTACGTGTAATCGATTTTATGATCTGTGTACCTATTGACGACTTGAGATTAAAATGTAGCCGTTGTAATTTTCTAATATCTAGCCAGTATGCAGTAAATTATTTTCAAAATTACGCGGTATTTTAGGATCAAAGAGTTGATACTACGTATACCGTTGAGACAGAAGGGGCATAGCAATACGTTGTGAACTGGTCTTCTCTTTGCACTAGCGTTTATCCTCCATTTAGCACAGAATGAGCATGTATATTATGCCTAAAAAGGACCCCATGAGTAGCGACATATCAACGTCTATATAACTGACGCTCTGAATTGCTTTCATTATCCATTTGCCCGTTTCCTAACGAATGGAAATATATAAATAACCTTTATATACTAAGCCGTGCAGTTGAAACCTGTATGACCAGTTAAATGTAACGTGATTAACATATCGATTACATAACTTGTTGGCACCAAATATCAAAGTAATTCTTCAATTGCAGAATTTAATATCAGTACATCTTTATCTTTAAAAACCTGTCAGTTCCACTGTTATGCTGAACATTTATCGTCATGGCTTTAATTAGATGGTTGATATGTTTGAACTAAATATTATTACTGAAATCTTTATTAACAAAGGTTATTTAAATAAGTAAAATTAGAAACAAAACGAGAAGACAGTTTTACAATTGTCTCAAAAACGATTTCTGTGACAAGGTTTCCCCAGTGGAGGACAACGAGCAATAAGATGCGATCTGATTGGTCAATCGGCTGAAATCGATTTTCACCTCCTAATGCATGCTGGTCGAATTTATAGCAGAAGATATTAACTCAACAGGACGGAGCACTCTCAATACCAAATATGTCGTAATTCGTAAACTAATGAAATCAACTTTCTGATAATATTTTACTGTCATACTTTCAAAACAATCATTTACTTTGAAATGCCTTTCAAGATAAAAGAATATACGGTGCACAGCAATTTGAGATTCATAAAGGAATTATATATTTGTGACGAAAGAGTGAATCATCAACATAGTAACTGTTTGAAAGACCGAAAATGTGAATCATCTATATTTTAGTTCGTTCAGAGAGATGTTAGTTAGCAAAAAGGAGTTGATGATGCTGAGCCAACACAACAAAAGATGCAAGTGGACAAAAAACCTTTTGTGATGGGTATGACATGTATCTAATGATGACGAATGTTTGAGACACGTGATGATTTTATGGTCATTCGAGGAGCTTTGTGATATCTACTGGAATAATATAATCGATTTCTCGTTGGTTCATACCTCTGTGAATAAAACATAAAAGAGTGTTTCGCCACTGTAGGAAAAATCACATCCGTTACTTACGAGGAGCATATACGCTGATAACCTTCGGTTTGTTTTTTAACTTCATTTCTTTTAAAGCTTTGATTAAGGTCTGGTTATTTTGTATATGCGATATTAAAATTCTTCCAGGTTGTGACCTACCAGTTAAAATTCCCAATCAAGCAATAGATGATAGAAAAATCAATATCATTCCACAAAATTGAAAGGTTTGTTTGTAAATCTAAGACAATATAACACTATTCGACATACTGCAAGGAAATAAATCAATCTTTTGTAGCATCTGAAATACATTGCTGATTCCACAAGGCAGGACCTGATTTAGTCAAGAATGCAACGTATGCTCTATTCCCTGTAATACATATTTCTACGGAATGACCGTTACGTTTTATAATTTTGGCTTTAGACTATGCTAGTTTGCAATTCTGTACAACATGCCGACCTATATGGTCCGTTTTCTTGCTATTATCAGTCGATTATGGATATTGTTTTGGATGCAAACTCTGTTTCAATGTTTTATCGAAGGATATGAAGATTTGGGCAATAAAACTGTCCATGTTGGTGTTTTTCTTGAGGACTGTGCAAAACAAAATTGGACCTCAATGGAGAACGAGGACCTATTGTCATTTAAATTGGAACATTATGAAATAATATTAATGGACATATGTCTTGACAATAAAGCCGACTTTGATTTAAATGGTGTTTTTAAGAACTCGTCTATTCACTGCTTGACAGGCACTGTAAATATTGAATGGCATGAAATATTAACAAGTTTGGCCCGGCTATGTAACAAATCGTACGTTTCTCCGCTTGCTGCTACAATAGATACTGTTGGCTCTTATGTATTTTCTATAGGAAGTAGTCCAAGTACAACGTCATCCGCCTTAGTTCAGATTTTAAACTATTTCTCGTGGCAAAACATTCTTCTAATTGTTCAAAGGCATCAATACTGGATTGAATTTGGCTGGACAATGATGATTTCATCAAGTGAGGATCGTTTTATTCCTACAGTAAAATACATGGACGAACCACAGAATGATTCGTCTTCTGTCTTGTCATCCACCGAAAGGATTTTAGCATCACTGACTTCTGAACAGAAAGGTAAGTGTAAAATATATTTTTGATTTTTTAACTCTGTAATATTTTTTCTAATAGTTTTGTGGGAAGTACAAATCCACAATTAACGATGCCTCGAATGTGTCCTCGACAATGACAAAAGAAGATGGCTTTTCTTCCGCTGTTGAAAATTATTAAAATCACTTGTAAGCATTCTAAACAATGGAAGGTGTATGAATGGGTACACATCAAAATACAGGCAATTCACGATATATGGTGAGGAATTGTATCATTCAGCAACTACTTAAAATTATGTTTTTCTTTGAAAAATTTCCATACCTAAAATTATTCAATATATATATATATGTGTGTGTGTGTGTGTGTGTGTGTGTGTGTGTGTGTGTGTGTGGTAGGTGGTGTGTGTGTGTGTGTGTATGAGTGAGCATATTATTTCCGCATCGTAAATTAGGTAAAACGAAACTAAATTTTAGTTAAATTAATATAGCTTTCTTTTTTTATTAAGTTGAAATGAACAACACTGTAAACGACAATAAGATTAAAAACTATGATACGAAAAAATAATGAAGACACACATCAGTTGAAACTGTTCTTTTACTACATACATATCCCGTTTGTCTCTGGCCAATCTCAATGCAAATTATGAGCCGAATTTTAAGATAACTGCCTCTATAGACTGTATACATTTTGAAAAATTGACAGTGAAAAACAAAGCTACCGTAACCTCGGAGTAATTTATTACAAATCCTTATCGAAAAGATTCTTAATTGTTTTGTGAAAAGCTTACCGAATTAAAGAGTTACTTGTACTGCACATGATTCCGTTCATATTTTCATTTCGATGTTTAACAATAACTCTGTCTAGACGATGTCAGTTTGAAGATGATATTGTCACTCGGGAACATAACTCTATCACGCACACGTTTACCTGTAATTTGGAGATTTTTATATCGTGCCTCAATCAAAAGTTGCTATTCCAAGAGAACGTTCTGAATTTCGTCAATCAAACTACAAACAGAGTGATTAAAGTCAATGGCTACTGATTTCGTTGATCGCCTACCATAAAACATAACTGGGTCCACTTTCAATACATCTTGAGGAAGGGGACGGGTGGGAAGACTAGTCATGGCGACAAGTTTACAAGAAGTGAAAATGACCTTTTTTCTTATAATATTTTTCTTATTAGAATTACTACGATCAGAAAAAACGTTAGAATTATCGATTTATCAGTGGAATGAAGCACTATCGAATGATTTAGCAACCCCTCCTATTACAGTGTGTCGAGGTAGAGGATTTGCTTCTTTCAGTTTAATTCGTCATATCTTAATTTACCCAAGCGATTAGTTTTATGTTCTAAGTGAAATGCATTAGACAGGTTAAGCCTCTTAAGAGTTTGATGGTTTACGGATTTGACGTCTTAAAATATAGTTTGATAGAAACACGTGGTTAATTGTATAAAAGTTGGAGAAAAAAACAAACAAAAATTAGTTGTCCATTTAAACAAATTTGCAGACGCCTTGTGGATATTTTTTCTCTTTAACTGTCAGAGTTTATATATTAGCAAATTATTAACACAGCTTTGAAAAATTGGTTTTATCAATATTATTATTATTATTATTATTATTATTATGATACGGTCTTTTTTTACATCTTTATCGAGCAAAACCCTTTTCGGCAAATCTTTCATTTTCATTTTAATGTCATTCATTTATTCGTCTGCAGTCTTTTCTGAATGCACAGAATATAATGTCGTGTTGATACGGTGACAGGTAGTTATTTCTCCAGTTGCTATTAAAACTCAAGTAACATCAGCTTTATACAATGAAGTAGGCGGAATATGTGATTTGCATTTGTGTCCCGGAAAACGGACAGAGATATAAATTATTTGTCTTTATTTTTTTGTTGTTGTCGCTTTAAAATTTTTGGGGTGTGTTTGTGTGTTCTCACAACTTAATTTAATTTAATGTATTTAGATGTATCCGATTTCATCAATCGTATTGTGTGAAGAAAATTATGGGTATTGGATCACGAAGATGAATCCGAAATGGACGTAATTGCAAAAAATAATATCTCACTTCCATTCTTTTACTGATATACACCCCTCCCCTACTAAAACATTTAAGCAAAACTTGAGTGCAAAACTTTAACATTGTTTTTTGATAACGCTGATACCGTCCTCAAGCCACAAGCCACATATATGTGTGTGTGTGTGTGTGTGTGAGATGATGATGATATTCTTTTATTCCTCCATTTTCTGAAGATTTTAAGACAAAAAAGAAATGCATTTAAATACATAGAATCACAAAAATAGTAGATTCGTTACTTATTGAATTATTTCCAATAGCAAACGAATAAATAAATTAAAATCATTACTAATCTAGATAGAGATATATATACGATAAAACATTTGAAAATGTATCCTCACAACAAAAATAGTTTCCTACTCTCTTTGCAATCCAGTACAAGTATTTCTTTCCTTATATTTTGAGTGAGTTCTCTATTGAATCGAATATATAATATCCTTTATCTTAATGAAATACTTGGTAGATAGTCTGATCATATTTAACCATGCCTCAAATTCTAAACGTTCTGATATATCATTTAAACCACCAAGTAGTATAATCAGTATAACATCATCGATCTGATCACAGAAATCACGGTAAATCACTGGAGGCATATACGAAAATAGACTTTCCATCAAGTGGTTTCTGTCGTCTGAGGTTAAGGCACAATTCATCGAAATGTGCAAAATACGGTCATGACTCATTTTGCCACATAGGGGACACAGTCCAGGTCTTCCTTGCATTCCTCCAATACGAATTAATGTCCCATATTCCATTTTTCTGCTTGAGTCAGTGTAAGCTATTTTCCATAGATGATGCATTTTTAATCCTGGATTAATTTTTAAAAATCTACCAAATCCCTCTGATGGATTTCTGATACTCATTTCATGTTTTCTCTCCTCTAATATCTGTATTCTTGTCCCAATTAAGTTTTTCCATGTTATTTTGTCTGGAAATTTTCCAGTGAAAATAAAGTCGTTGAGATAGTCTTCTAAATCATACTTTTTTAGTACAGTATTTACATCATATATAAAAGAGTTGTAGCTATGTTGGGGGTCAAAAATAAAATTTCCAACAGCCCAGAGGAAAACCTTTTTAGCCGTTAAATTTGCTGATGTTCTACACATGCGACCAAGGAATACGAGTTTTTGCTTATCTATGCGAGCTTCCATTGATATCATCCCCAAGCACGATGTCGTAGATCCAGTAGGCGATCTTTGAGGGAAACCTTGTACTCTCCGGGCGAAATATCGTTGTATTTTCTCCATTGATTCAATGCCCTGATATGACATATTAAACCAGAGTTCTGAGCCATACAAAGCAGATGGCAATATAACTCTTTCCCAGACTTTCACAGAGACTATAGGATTCATTCCATTTGCATTTAATCCAGTTGAGTATAGTGAGTTTGTTACACGTTTAGCTTTATCGTAGGAATAGATTATACGATCATTAGTTTTCATTGATTGCGAAAAGGTAACTCCTGCATATTTCACTTTTTTTGCTCTAGGAATATTCTGTGATCCCAGAGTAATTCCATTTGATGAGTACACTTCCTTTCTTTTACTAAATATCATCCAATTACTCTTGTTAGAGTTATATTTCAATTTCCACTTCTGTGCATACTGATAAGCTGTATTCACGAGTATTTGCAATCCATTCAGCGTAGAGCTTAGTAGAGTAGTGTCGTCTGCCAAAAGCATGCCAGGTATGTTCATCTGATTCACTGTTATCCCGCAATTAGTCATTACTAGCTCATTCAATAGGTCATTTATGTACACGAGAAATAAAAAAGCCGACATTACACGCCCTTGACCAACGCCTCTCCGTAATGGAAATGTGTTAGATATACATCCTCTACACGCTACACAGGCACTTGACTGTGTGTAGGAATGGGCGATTATTCTCCATATTTTTGCATTAATTCCTAATATTTTTAGTTTTTTTAATAGTCCACAATGCCACAGTCTATCGAATGCCTTTTCGTTATCCAGAAAAACAGCATATACATTAGAGTTATGATTATTAAAGTACATCAAACATTCTTGAAGAGTAAAAGCAGCGGAGATAGATCCAGCCTCCTTACGAAATCCAAATTGATAAGGATGTGGAAAGCTTATTTTGTCTAAATACTTTTGAATTCTAGTCATCAATATTTTTTCAAACAATTTTCCCAGACAAGATGTCAATGTTATACCACGATAATTCACTGGATCCTTTATATCTTTACCATTTTGTTTGTATATCGGTATAATCATCCCACATCTATATACATTAGGCAAATACTCATACTGGATCATGTAATTAAAAAGGGCAGTTAAAT
Source organism: Sinohyriopsis cumingii (assembly GCA_028554795.2). NCBI lineage: Eukaryota > Metazoa > Mollusca > Bivalvia > Unionida > Unionidae > Sinohyriopsis > Sinohyriopsis cumingii. The sequence goes on from CM068828.1 coordinate 69,721,520, forward strand.
GTCTGATTAAATATTTTCCACCATACTTTAAGTGTTCATTTGATATGCAATCAATGCCTGGTGATTTTTTTGTTTTTAGAGACTTGATATGCTGCAACACTTCTTCCTCTGTAATATTATTACATTTTATGTTATCATTCTCTAGTTTGCTTTCTTCGTACATATTCTTCATTTTGACACAATCATTATGTTCCTCATCTGTTGTACCACTTAATTCAGAAAAATATAGTTTCCATAGATTGACACATTCATCCAAAGTATTAGATTCTACTCCTCGAAATGCAATATTACCAATGTCCGATTTATCTTTTCTATTTTCCCGTATGACTGCATAGAATTCGTCTATTCCCATTTCTGCACTCTTTTCTATCTCTTCAAATATACACTCTTTATATACCTTTTTCTCTTGCCTATGTTTCTTTCTAAACTTTCTTTTCGCGTCCTTGTATCTTCTTTTGATGCTACACTCTGTGCTTCTATTTATTCCTGCTTTGATCCATTCTCCGCGCGCTTTTCTCATATTCTGATGTAAATTTTCAAGCCCACTTTTCTTCCAATATGGTTTCAAGTGCGATTTGAATTCGGACTTTGGAATATATCGGTCTGATGCAGTTATTACACTCTTAGTTATCAATTCATTATACTTCTCTATATCTTCTACCTTTTTACACTCATAGGTGAAATTCAAGAATGCACTAACATCAGATTTATACATGCTCATTTCTAATGGATTTGCCAAGTTCCATTTCATTCTTGGAGATACACATGTCTTTTTATTTTCCTTCAGTATATCTTTTGCAAGTGCCGCTGTAATAGGTAGGTGATCCGATATTGAGAAATCGATTTTGTCATTTACTATGTGTCTTTTTACAGCACCTCTAATTATTTCAGGTATTAATATATAATCAAGTGTGGACGTTCGTGACATGTCTTTTGATCTATACGTGATGTAATGTTCATGTGGTTTTATCACCAGCGTAGCAACTATGTTTCTCTGTTCTATTCTTTTTTTGAGAGCAAGATCTCTTCTTGATGGATTTTTACACACAAGATCTGCATTCATGTCGCCCGTAATTATGCATATATTTTCAGCAGAATACCTATCATACACATCAAAAACATTTTCACAAAATTTGTCATATGCATCATCAGTTCTAGTTGTCGAGGGAAAGTAGGTTGCAATCAAAATTATAGGTTCCAAGTCTCTCACTAGGATTTTCACCGCCATAATATTTGGGAACTCATTTTGTAAGGTGCTTGCTTTGCATAGTGATGATCTATAAAATACGGCAACCCCGCCACTACCTCTATAGCATTGTTGTATCTCTTCAGTAGGTAGCGCAACTACTTTGAAATCATCATGTAATTTATCTAAATACGTTAGATTCTTTGTACAAAGCCAATGTTCAGTGATAACAAATATATCTGTGTCTGGTAACAATTCAATTAATTTCTGCGTGCTAGACATTATACCACGTACATTCCATGTTGAAATAATGATCATAATTATAATTAAGAAGCAATTACTAGTCATATGGTTATGCTCATTAGGAATATATTTTGTAATTCTCATGCGTTTCATCAAGTAAGTAGCCTTCTCTCCATTTTCTGTTTGTTATCCATTCCCTACATTTTATTCCAGAACTCCAAAATGATTCATTATTCATCATCAGTTCAAAATCTTTATCCAGTACATTTAGTCGAAATGTATATATATTTGATCCATCCCAATGGGGTCGTTCCTTTATGAGGCGGACGAATGTTACTGTCACACCTTCCTCCTTGCACTGAGTTGCAATAGCTGTCCTTACTACATCTATATTTTTTCTCGATTTGACATTTGATAGCAGAATGCGTCTTATTTTGTTTCTTACAACTGGTTCAAACACATCCGGTTCTATATTCCTTTGATTGGGTCTGGTAATAATTGTCTCAATATGTCTATACGATGTATCTTCCTTTTTTTGTCTCTCCTCGTCATTCGGAATCATTCTTTGATCATTTGGTGATTTGTTGTGCCCTATTTGATCTTTATTTATGTTTTCATTTATATTTATGTTAGCTCTATCTTCATATCTTAATTTCTTTTGCTGATTGTAGGTTGATGTACTTGCATTGTGAGATGTTATTTCTGTGCGCTGATTATGATTCACATTTTCCGTTATGTTAGTCCGATCATTCCGTGAAAGTGGCGGGAAATCTTTCAATGTAAACATAGCGGGACCATTGCTAGGCAAATTTACTGGAAGAGCTCTAGCAGGCTCTTTATGTATTTCTTTTTGTCCATGTACTACATTTTCTTGATCAATAGATGGAGAGATAACATGTCTACTCTCCTTGTATGCTGATAGTTCATGATTTCCATGATTTTCTTTCATTTGCAAGTCTACGTTTCTATCACTTCCTTTGTTAGACTGATTGAATAAAAGTTTGTGTCTTGTACAAATTGTGTCTAACTTTCCCTCAATACAGTTAATCTTTTTCATGATCACATCTAGATGTTGATGTACATGAGAAGATAATTCTTTAATCTCATTTTCCCGGGTTGCCATTGATGACATCTGGAAATACATTCCTCTATTATCATTGATTAGTTTTTCTTCCTTTAATTTCAGTTGTTCTATATGAGAGTTCGCCTCTTTGAGTTTCTTCGTAGTTTCCACTAAGTCTGACTTTAAGTTTAGGATCTCATTTTCTGTCCGTGTGATAATATCACCCAACTGGTTTTCCAATCTGGAGAATTTTTCTTCAAACTTATCATTCATTATCGCTATCTGCGCAAATATTGTGCTCATTCTATCAGCATCTTCATCAGTTCTTTGTAAGGCGCTATCATTGACCGGAGCTTTCGGACTTTGTGATATACAATCACTGCGAATTGAGTTTATACGCTGGGATGATCTTGTTTCAGAATTATGTTTCAATGCCCATTTAGATATACATGCTTTCATGTCACTGTAATTATTTTCTCCTTCAATGAAATGGAATATAATATAAATATCTTCCGATAACTTATCCTCCACAGGAGCACTATTTGTTCGAGGTAAACGTTCTACTAATCGACCATCAGGACAATCATATCTCTTCCTTTTTGCTAGATCAAAGAGAGCTTGCCTAGAATCCCTGAGACCTTTGACATCAAGTGTTGATTTCAATCTTTTTTTGAAGGCACTTCTATTAAGAGTTCCAAATTTGGTTTTGATTTGCATGTATATGCCTTCATTAATTTCGTCTACATCTGAATCTTGTTCTGCTTGCGATGTCTGTGAGACAAATAGAGCATCATCATTGGTATCATCTTTGGTATCAGCATCAGTGACATTTTCAATGTTTCTCAGATTTCCCTTCGGTTTCCCCATATCATCCATCTCTGATAAGTTTAAATCCGGCCTTGAATTGGTGTTGTCCTCATTTTCATTATCTAACATGTCTTGAGCAACATCAAAACTATTTTGAGACTTTCTCTCAATGTCCACATCATCTATAATATCCTGCTGAGAGAGCATTTTTGTTCTTTTGTTCTGTAATTTGGAGATTTTTATATCGTGCCTCAATCAAAAGTTGCTATTCCAAGAGAACGTTCTGAATTTCGTCAATCAAACTACAAACAGAGTGATTAAAGTCAATGGCGACTGATTTCGTTGATCGCCTACCATAAAACATAACTGGGTCCACTTTCAATACATCTTGAGGAAGGGGACGGGTGGGAAGACTAGTCATGGCGACAAGTTTACAAGAAGTGAAAATGACCTTTTTTCTTATAATATTTTTCTTATTAGAATTACTACGATCAGAAAAAACGTTAGAATTATCGATTTATCAGTGGAATGAAGCACTATCGAATGATTTAGCAACCCCTCCTATTACAGTGTGTCGAGGTAGAGGATTTGCTTCTTTCAGTTTAACTCGTCATATCTTAATTTACCCAAGCGATTAGTTTTATGTTCTAAGTGAAATGCATTAGACAGGTTAAGCCTCTTAAGAGTTTGATGGTTTACGGATTTGACGTCTTAAAATATAGTTTGATAGAAACACGTGGTTAATTGTATAAAAGTTGGAGAAAAAAACAAACAAAAATTAGTTGTCCATTTAAACAAATTTGCAGACGCCTTGTGGATATTTTTTCTCTTTAACTATCAGAGTTTATATATTAGCAAATTATTAACACAGCTTTGAAAAATTGGTTTTATCAATATTATTATTATTATTATTATTATGATACGGTCTTTTTTTACATCTTTATCGAGCAAAACCCTTTTCGGCAAATCTTTCATTTTCATTTTAATGTCATTCATTTATTCGTCTGCAGTCTTTTCTGAATGCACAGAATATAATGTCGTGTTGATACGGTGACAGGTAGTTATTTCTCCAGTTGCTATTAAAACTCAAGTAACATCAGCTTTATACAATGAAGTAGGCGGAATATGTGATTTGCATTTGTGTCCCGGAAAACGGACAGAGATATAAATTATTTGTCTTTATTTTTTTGTTGTTGTCGCTTTAAAATTTTTGGGGTGTGTTTGTGTGTTCTCACAACTTAATTTAATTTAATGTATTTAGATGTATCCGATTTCATCAATCGTATTGTGTGAAGAAAATTATGGGTATTGGATCACGAAGATGAATCCGAAATGGACGTAATTGCAAAAAATAATATCTCACTTCCATTCTTTTACTGATATACACCCCTCCCCTACTAAAACATTTAAGCAAAACTTGAGTGCAAAACTTTAACATTGTTTTTTGATAACGCTGATACCGTCCTCAAGCCACAAGCCACATATATGTGTGTGTGTGTGTGTGTGTGTGTGAGAGAGAGAGAGAGAGAGAGAGAGAGAGAGAAAATTTTGGGGGTTTTGTTTGCTTTCTTTTACTATTACAATGAACGTGTCGTAATCTTAACTCAAAACTAGGGAGTAAACGTGCTTTTTCCTATATTGACTGTCAAATGAATATATTTGGCCACGAACGAATCACAAATATCATTAGTTATACACAAGTTCGAATATGTCAGTGTTAGTTTGATTATATATTTTTCTTCCTATTTAATTTTATTGAAATGGGAACACACTTCATACGATGTCTTCACCATAATTTTTGCTTGTAACGTCGCAGTGAGCAGTACAGATATATGTTACTTGGAAAAATGAATATTGATCAGGTTAAATACGCACAGTTAAATTCCAAGAATCAATGACAAGTTAATGAAAAAAGAAATGCAATTAATTTGGCACTGAATTTTAAAAAATGTGCTCTTCCACAGAGAACTAACTGCGGTATTCTGTATCAGTAATATCACATTTTCGCCTCGTGTTGCAATACACATCAATGAATGAAATTATGATGTATTATGGACTATTGTGAACTTATTCAAGGACCTAGCCTCATCGTAGAAGTTGTCGATTTTATTATGTTTGAGGCTGATGACATGACAAATTAACCGCAGTGCTATTGTGACTTTCCCATATGAAATTTAATTAATAGTATGATTATGGAACTCTCCGAATATTGAGGGAAAAAAAATGGAAAAGAAAAGAAAAAATAAATTACAAATCATCTAAACCATACTACTTTAGTGTGCTAATGTACCGCAAACATAAATGATTTCATAGAGAAATGCATCTTAACTGTAATGAATATATTTTACAACGTTTTAACTATTAGCCTTATAGGCAATATTTTAAGTAAATCATGGCGAACACACGCAAACTGATTTTTCCTAGTATTTATTTGGCAGTTGTGCACTTGGGTAGTGCGTTCCTCTCTCTCTCTCTCTCTCTCTCTCTTTAATGTCAGTTAACGCCTCACCTAATACAACGACAACGATAACATGTAATATCCAAAGTTAGTTTTCACCTAACTAAACATAATCGACACTATTTTACTAAGACTGCGATGATGTGCCGTTAAATCCCATATATAAATACTGTATTACATACCCTCTTTACCAGTATGGCCTAAACATTTTCACCCGGTTTCTAGCATCCATGGTTACACAGGTCTTGTCGATACAAAATATATCATACGTTCATGTTTCAGCGTTCGTGGTTTATCGTTATCGTTTATCGTTTGCATTTTGCTAGTATTACAGTTCATTTTCCGTTCGTTCAGTGTTTCATTTGCTTTTCAAAGGGACTTGTCAATGTTTTAGGGAACGTTGTGGTAGTGAATTGATGTTTGCGACATAAGTTTTTATCTGTGCCTTGCTATCATAATGGTTAGATCGTCCCCCTCGGATGCGGGTGGTCGAAAAAAGGCACACAAAATCAAACGATTGGACAAAAGGAATGACTGGGTCTTTCAGGTTTGTCCAGTCAGACGATTCCTTGATTAGGTCACATCAGATGTGTAATTGTCGACTGAACATTGATTAGATCTTACATATATGTCCATTCAGACTGAATATTGACTAGATCTTACATATATGTCCATTCAGACTGAACATTGACTAGATCTTACATATATGTCCATTCAGACTGAACATTGACTAGATCTTACATATATGTCCATTCAGACTGAATATTGACTAGATCTTACATATATGTCTATTCAGACTGAACATTGACTAGATCTTACATATATGTCCATTCAGACTGAACATTGACTAGATCTTACATATATGTCCATTCAGACTGAACATTGACTAGATCTTACATATATGTCCATTCAGACTGAACATTGACTAGATCTTACATATATGTCCATTCAGACTGAATATTGACTAGATTATTCCGATGTATTCATTCAAACTGAACATTGGCTAGGTCACTTCAAATGTTTTCAGTCATACCGTTAATTGATTAGGTGTGTTTAGATGTGTCCATTCAGACTGAACGTCGAGTAGGTGACTTCAAATGTGTCCATTCAGATTGAATATTGACTTGGTCCTTCAAATGTGTCCATTCAGACTGTTCATACTAGACAGGTAGGTATTATAGTTCTTAGCTGCTTAAGCCATCTTCAATCAGGACTTTTAATGTTAATGACAATACTATCAACAACTAGGAAAGTTAAAATGTGTTCTTTTCACCTTTACTTTGAAGTTATGTTTCAACAAATTAAAATATTATTGCAGTACATTCAAATTAGCATCGCACCTGAATTGTTCACTAGCTAGCATTGTTACGACTATATGGTTGTACAATAGGTAACAGAAGGGAGCAAAACCAAAAGGTTGAGTAAAATTCACAAATAATGTTTTCCTCTAAGTTTCAAAGTAAAACTTAAAGAGGAACTTAAAATATTGTGAGCTAAATCTCAATTAAGAATACATGATATATCACGAGTCCAAACCAATTGAGTTTTCTGAATGAATTACATTATTGAATGTGATGATATACCTATATTCTTGAATATAATCATGCACCAACATCCGTGAAGAATCGCAACGACATGATGAGGAATGTCTTTGAATGAATTTACAATAATTCCAAAGTAGTGCTTATGTCCCAAATGTCACTTAGTAATCCCAATGAATAAGATAATTAAATGATTTCTCTCAAATTAGATCTGACAGAACAGTAAATGATTCCACAGACTGAACTTAAAACAGAGATGAATAATTGTGTTTATTTCATCCTATCTATATTAATTTCACTTTACTTAAAAATTAGAGTTGTATAAATGCAATAATAAATTATTACCCATTTGAGACTGTCGATTACTTACGTTTCATTAAGAGTTCAAAAACCAAACCTTTCAGTTCTTGCGCGTGAAACAATAGTGTTTTATTTGAGTTGAAGTGGTATTGAACATTTAAATAACAAGGAACGTCTAAAGGTATATGTTTTCATATAACAGTTATTTGAATACAACCTTTCTCGGCCAAGGGCCACATTGCATTTTCTAAGACCACTCGATGGTCGCAAACACGACGCTACATGTTCTATCCAAGAGCGACTTGGTAATCGAAATGAACGTTAATAAATGTCGCAATCAACTACTGCCTGACATGGGGGTTTTATATAATTTTATTTTTAGTAGCCCAATGGATTTCTAATTTCTTAAATATAATTACTGTTCACGGGCAAAATTTCTGTATTGTTTTAATTTGCCCCGAGGGCCAGACAGAACACGTTCGCGGGCCAGATCTGGCCCTCAGGCCGCGGGTTGTGCACTCCTGTTTTAAACATTAAAACCCATTTCACTGACAGGATAATGTTTGACAATTAGACCACCGCTAAATTCCCTTTGTGTGTTTACAAAGTTCAATTGGTTAGGTCAGATAAGAGGAGTAATTGAAGTGCCCATTCATGGATATTCAGTGCAGACGCAGTATTGAGTTTGGTTGAAGAAATATCATTCCAGTTATTGTTCGTTTCTCTTTTTGAGTATTCATGGATGCGCAAACTGTGCTTAATGTAGAAGTCTTCCTGAGAATTAAGGAGATTATGCTAATTTGCATTCATCTTTCTGTATTTATTAATTGATTAGATGTTTTTGTGACCTGATATTTGCATATTTTTGTCTGGAGCAATGATGAGGATAACGTACTGACTGTTTGGAAGCCTTCATTTGTTGACATTCCTTTCAAGAGGGAGTTGAGGGTTTTTACTTCCACAGTTTAACAACGCTTTGTGCGATAGGGGGTGAGAAAAAAGGGTTGGAACCCATCCTTCGCATTGATTGATTCTCTTTATTTCAGAGCGCATTCCTTACCAAAACATATAATTCGCAGAAACTGCGCAGTAGCAAAAGTGTGTTTACCTTGGGGCTATCAAAAATATGAGATTCATTTGATCAAACCCTGCCATCTTGCAATCATAAGGTAGATAATTTAGCGTTTCATTTACAACACTTTAAAGATGCTTCATTTATTTAAAATGCTGAAACATGAGTTAGCATTGCAGTGTTCACAGAACGGTCTTCGTACAAGACCAGTACTCAATTTGCTTGGGCACGTCATCCAGATCTCGTAGTCTACATTTTCATGACTTTTTACGAGTCAAACGATCACGCAAGAAGCTACTTCTATAGGGAATTCGAGGACAAGTGCGTCTCACTGAATGCACTAATACGATATTGGCTGGCCACGTTAGGCTTCTCCCAGACGACGTATAAAAGATGGCTAACGATAACTCAGTTACATCGGGCTCGAGATTTGGGGATCATATGACAAAGCAGTGCCGCATTGCACTTTAGATTCTGTTTCTAAATACGGTTGAGGTGTCGGCATACTAAACTTGCAAATATGTTTTTCGATTGTTGTCTGAGAGAGTAATTATTATAATGTTCGATTCCTGGAAGGTGAGGTTCGAAACGAAGTCGAATGATATTACAGCCTCAGGATAAAGAGACTTTCATGCGCAATTTCCTAGTCATTTGACCTAATTCTGTGTTTTTGAAAAGCATGGGTTTCTCATCCTCCAAATGGTCTATTGTCAGTTACTAATTATAGGTATAGTTTAGAGACCATCCAGAGGAGGGGCATCCTATGCAACTTTAAACATATTCCCCCATTTGTCTAAGACGATGCATCATTGTTTCGGTGATATTTAACGATTAAATTTGTTCAGTGCATGACAAGAGCTATCCAGGTTTAACTCAGAAAAATATGAAGGCAACACTGTAAGGGAGAATATTTGCTGATGTATTCATCGAAGAAGTAAAGACTCCGACTATTTCTTGTCTTTAAGTCTACTATGTAATGACAAGTTCTTGTAACTCTAACTGATTATCTCAACATCAAGCATGAAGTGGGAACGGACAGAGGAGCTAGGACTACTTCCTGTTATGCGGGACAAGGTTTGTTTTCCATTTTCAGTCGTCTTTTATTTATTGCAACCACTGGTCTGAGTTTTCTAAGCTTCAAGTATACATTCCATGGTATATGTAAAATTTCATACTTCATCCAGTTTGTTAAAATATAAATGAACACTATTAAAACAATGTTTTATCTAGATGCTGGAATTCACATGGAGCATATATAAATGCAGCAAATGGAAAACTTGTAGGTGCATACAGTTGTAGGCATATACTGATTGATACGATTGTTTTGTTATAGATAGTCAAGAAATATGAAGATGATACCAACATTTGTTTAGTAGATATACGGAAATATTTCACGATTGAAGAAGAAGCAATGTATTGTTACGAATGGTGAAGCCACGAGTGACAATACACAATGTTTCCACATCTCGAGTTAAATGTTCGCGTACATAGACTCAAAAAATGTAGATTTACTTTTTATTATATAGATTTTTTAAAGGCAGAAATAGTTGATTTACATGGAATTGTGTTACCATTTCTGTGCCAATGCGCTTAACAGGTGCATTACTACATTGGTAAATAAAAGGTTCTAGATTTTTAAATAATTTTGGGACATCGACGTTTTTACACAGTTATATTGTACATATCATGCCACAGATTGTGTATTTTATATGAAAATTTCGAGACGTTTAGCTTTGTTAATACACTTTTGTGCGTGGTAATGTAGAAACATCACAGAGCGTTTGTATTTAACAAACTTCAGGGCATAACATCTCTAAATATTTTTTTTAATGATTATGCGTTTACCTGTAAGGATTTCTTGCATACTTCTACATTCAAACGTAAATACCTGTGTGGTCTTAGAACACTTGTATTCGACTTCCATAGCAGACGCTGCGTGTAAATTCAGTCAACGACAGTTTCAATGCTTTATGTAGAAAGATACATTATGAAAGATTAATATCCTTCAAGAGGCCTAGTAACCCAAAAACACACTTACTTAACAAACGAGGAAAAAATGGACTTGAGGAATTACGTGAACTTCAAAGAGAAAACAAATTTTGAACTAATATTTTTAAGGTGATTCTCATTTTCACAACGAAAAATGTACTTATCATATTAATTTGCGCTAGTAAACTGCTAAAAAAAATAATTTTTTGATCTGAAATTTTTCCAAAAGTTTGATATTTCCCTAAATATGTCACAACATCCCATTTTGCCGCCACGCTGGTATACAACATGCCAAACATAATATTAATGAATAATACATATAATTTTATTTGGACTATTCAAAATTATTTTTGTGATAAATCCAACTGTAAATACAAAGAACAATTGTTTCACTTATTGTGTCATTAAATATAAAAAAATGCTGTCAAATTCATATCAGGATTATTCGGGAATTTCTGTACAGTCCATACCGAAGGAGTAGAATTATGATGTAGGTTGAACTTAGAAGGTTATAATTTTTTAATAAGGTCATTAGAAGGCAAAGCAGTGCATGGAAACAAACAAGTTAGCCCACGCATATAAAAACACTTGTTTCCAAATCTGTTTACACAAGCCATAAATGAACAAATAAGGCATAGTTGTGAATCGCATAATACCAGAGAACACGCAAGGCATAATTGTTAACCGCATAATACCAGAGAACACACAAGGCGTAATTGTGATTCGTATGAAACCTGAGACCACATAAGGCTTAATTGAGAAGCGCATGGTTTCAGAGGACGCACAAGGCATAATTGTGAATTGCATGGTAACACAGCAATAAATGGGCATTACTGTGTCATAATAATCATATACAATTGGGCAAAGGCTAGTCGCAAATACTGTCCAGACGTACTCAATGATGGCGTGGTTTTGCACCAGGATATCTCTCCCGCACTCTTTTTATGCAACCTTGCGAAAACATGGCATACAAACTCTAAATCACCTTTTACACTAGATTTAGCTCATTTCGAATTCTAGCTTATTCCAAAATTGAAATAGTCGTTACAGAGAAACCATTACGAAAGCAGAAAACAACTATTGGATGCAGGGTTGCTATGAATGATGTCAGTTGACGCGATGTTGCACGTGCTCAAAACATTACTCACAAGATGGGAGAAGCCCATTAAGTCGAAAAGAAGTTAAACTGAGAAAGAATACCAAAGTTATTCTAAATACTCAAGCACTTATTACAGCTTTTGTAATACATGTACAGCCTTTTCATTAATCTTCATACACACGATAATCCTCTTTAAAAACTTTAATAAAATAATATTATGACCGTCAATATTAGTAAAATATATCTCTATCATAAGAAAAACATGTTTTTATGCCTGCTAACTCTTATTTGTGCAGCATGAAACTTGTAATACACAGTTATTTTAGGTATATGAGAAAATTAGAAATATGTTCGTGATTAAAGGAAATCAAGTTCAACAAATACCTTATATAATCACGTATGAGTCAAGTGTCTGTCTGTCTGTCTTTTTTCTATTTATTAGTCTTAACAAGCTACATCGATCCATATCAGCGGTCGCATTATGCAACATACAATCTGTGTGTGTGTGTGTGTGTGTGTGGTGTTTGTACGCGAGTCATGTAGGTGTTTTCATGAAATTAGTCATAAAACTTAAAGTAAGCGTCATTCGTTTGACACAGTGAGTCGAATTAAGGAACAACTGCATTATCATTCTTTGACTAACTACTGTTCTTTTGTTGTTTTGAGGTTTAACGCCATTTCTCAGAGCAATAAAAGCTATATGTGGACACGTGAGAAAGCTTGCCAGTAGCTTCCCGTGGGTTGGTGGTTCTGACCAAGGCTTTCCCGGGTTCACTCTCCACCAGCTATAGTTACCGCCATGAATATGCATATCTTGTGCCGAAGAATGGCGGTAAAGCAACCACAACAGCAACAGTTTTATTTATGTCTTATAATGTATCTTACAAATTTTATTTTAGGAAAGGAACCCTACATTTGCTGTGGTTCAGGAACATCAGGATTGGTTTCAGTTTCCAGTTGCGTAAATGAATATAATCACACGAAAGGTTATATTGTGTCATGACTAGTGGAGAAATGTGTCTTGCCCATGGCACACACACACACACACACACACACACACACACACACACATCACGGTTACTACCTGGTATTGCACATTGATGATATGTTATCTCTGGCCGTGACATCATAAAAAAAGTGATCTTAAGAGATTAACAGGGAGCTTGCTATGTACAGATCAAGTTTATGCTCTTGTTACGATCATGACAGTATAGGACGAAAAAGGAACTCATTTGTCTGCCTGTACACATCTTTATGACGTTCATATCGTACCACATAATACTAATTATGACCGTTCAATAAGGGAGGAAATAAAAGTTTTAGTAAAATATTAATGACTGTAGTTTAATAACTGAAAGTACAATTCTTTGTAAGAACAACGACAAATGTATCCATGCAAACAATTCCGTGGCATCGTTTCTGTCTAATGAGTTGCGTAAATATAGTTTTAGTTCCACGTTTTATATCGTAAACGCATGATGAAAAGAAAGAGTGGCTTTTGTTAAGAAAAGAATTTTATAACATTGTATTACCAGTGCACTGCAGTAGATATAATTGGCACATTATGAAAGGACAGCTTGAACCAAAGGCTTTCCTTGTCCTTGTGGAATATACAGGGTGTTGATAACGTTTTTTATTAAGTATTACAGCCTGGCTACAACTAGTATGTCCGAACATGTACATTCTGGACATTATGTCGACAGTGACATTCTCCATTTGATGACAGTTACGCATTGTACAGTCTTTTTTTTATATGATTACCTTATTACACCTTCCTGCAGGACAAGTTGCTGCATACGTATTACTTTATTACTGTTAGTCTTTGCTATTTAGTATTGCTATTTTGATTACCTTTGATGCCACAGATTCCAAAGTATATGTGACTTTCGTAGTCTGAGAAATTTTTGTTTACTGGTGTCATGGATACATAACTCCTCTTCCTCGTCAGCTGCAGGCGAAGTGTCGCGAGCAGCGGATGCCCCTCTACATTGCCTTCATAGACCTGACGAAGGCGTTTGACATGGTTAGTCGGAGTGGACTCTTCAGACTCCTGCAGAAGATCGGCTGCCCCCCACGTCTGCTTGCTGTCATTATGTCGTTCCACGAGAACATGCACAGCACAGTGTGCTTCAATGGCGCAACATCTGAAGCATTCCCAGTCATTAGCGGAGTCAAACAAGGCTGTGTCCTTGCACCGACGCTCTTTGCCATCTTCTTCTCCATGCTTCTCCAGTACGCATTCAAGGACTGCAGCGAGGGAGTGTACATCCATACCAGGGCTGACGGTAAGCTGTTCAACATCGCCCGTCTCCGTGCTAAGACTAAAGTCACAGAGGTACTCATCCGTGAATTGCTCTTTGTCGACGATGCAGCCTTGACATCACACACGGAAGATGGACTTCAGCAGCTGGTATGCTGCCTCTCCCATGCATGTAAGGAATTTGGACTGACCATCAGTTTGAAGAAAACAAATGTCATGGCATAGGACACAGACTCCCCTCCCTCTGTCTCCATCGATGGGTACAATTTGGAAGTTGTCGAGAACTTCACATACCTCGGGTCTAACATCTCCATCTCACTCTCCATTGATTCTGAGGTGGGCGTCAGGATTGCCAAGGCAGCAGCAGTGATGGCCAGACTTAACCAGAGGGTCTGGAGCAACCCCAACCTCACAGAGAAGACCAAACTGCGTGTCTACCAAGCGTGCGTGCTCAGCTCACTTCTCTACAGCAGCGAAACATGGACCACCTATGCAAGACACGAGAGGAAACTCAACAGCTTCCACCTGAGATGTCTGCGGCGCATTCTGCACATCCAGTGGCAGGACAAAGTACCCAACACAGAGGTTCTAGAACGTGCCAACATGAACAGCATGTTCTCCATACTCAGCGAGAGGCGCCTTCGCTGGCTCGGCCATGTCAAGAGAATGGACCCAGGTCGCATTCCCAAGGACCTGTTATATGGGGAGTTAGCAGAAGGTACACGACCAACTGGACGACCATATCTGCGCTACAAAGATGTTTGCAAGAAGGATATGAAGACAGCAAACATCAATGTCAATGACTGGGAGAGCTGTGCAAATAACCGTTCCAGCTGGCGTCTAGCTGTCAGGCAGGGAGTTCAAAACGCAGAGGAAAAGAGAAGAATAAAGCAAGCTGAAAAGAGAGCTAAAAAGAAGGATAAGCAAAAGCGTACTTTGGAGCTATGCCATCGTCTCCCGTAGACGGACGGATGCCATTATTGCTATTTTGATTACCTTTGATGCCACAGATTCCAAAGTATATGTGACTTTCGTAGTCTGAGAAGTTTTTGTTTACTGGTGTCAGGGATACATAACTCCTCTTCTTCGTTCAATTTGTTTTTTAAAAAAAGGAAATTTATCTTATTTTGGGGATATGTTGGCTTCTTGATTCTGTGAATTCTGGACAATCCACTGAATAATGAAGTTGCCACCAGTATTAGCAGGCAGATGATAGACAATATAATCGTTTTCTGGCTTCCATATCTATTTTTCTTCAAATGGGTTCCACAGCTTCGGGAAATGTCCGTAGCATTATATAATTTCAGCCCATCTGTTATTGATCCATTTTTAATATTCTCATTATTTCAATATCTTGTTTCTAAACATGAGATATATTATGGTCAAAATTGTATTAAATACTTATAGTAAGCGTCACATATTTCCTACAAAACATGAGGATAATGAATTTATAATAAGAGCATTAAATTTAATATGTTACTGACTTGATTCTTTCTGGGTTTAAATTTTGTTTTATCTTTTATGGGAGAATTTGTAATGAGCTGTATCATACTTCATTTCAGCGTACCCAGAATAACTATCATTTACTATGATTTACTATCAAATCATTTTAATCCTTGTGATACCAGTTTGGTTAATTGTAGAGAGGACTGTGGAGATACAAGTTTACACACAATACTATCAGCCTTGTTTGTTTGCATTTCGTTTTTGTTTCGTTTTATATTTTATTTTTTTTTTATTTTTTTTTTTTTTTTTGTTTTTGCTTTTCTTCATTTTGTTTCTTTTTGTTTTTTCTTCGTAGTGGAGGGGGAGCCGTTGGGGTTTTACCTTGTGTTGTCTCAGAAGAAATGAGCCAAAGCAATCGCAATGTAATTGACGGCCACCAATTTTATGCAATTCATAGGCACAAACATTTTCTTGGCAAACAAATTTATGATTCTCGTTATTTTCAAAATATCAGAATGAACAAGTCAAAAGAGTTTTTGCAAGACAGGTTTTTCATTACATCGATATTAAAAAGTCTGTATATTATCTACTATCAGTAAGGTCACAAAATCTCATTTCTTGTCCTAGCAAACAAATATTGCTAGATTTCTGAAAGCCTATATTCCATGAAGTATGGCCGAGATAATACTACAGGGTCTTCAATGATGCAATGTACAAGAGAAAAGACCATTTCTTTGAAACTGGAGAATCGCTTCTTGATATTGACTTTCACGCACTTGCTACAAAAGCGACATCAAAGAAAAAGTACAAATTATATCAGGTCGTAGGGAAATTGTGGCGTTTCCTGTTGTAACTCTTAATAGTTTAGACGTCTGAGTAATTAATTCGTGTTTAAGGTTCGTGCGCATCATTCATGTAGCAGAGTACGAGATACAATTACTTGTCTTTCATGTCAAAGAGTATGTTATACGATTTCTTTTTCCCAAGTGGAAAAGAATATAATGTAAAGAAGCGACGCAACTACTGCAAAATGGAACATATTCGTGGAGGATTTAATTCTTTTTGCAGTGATTATTTCATATTCTAATAAGCAACGTACCAGTACGATATTTTATATGTAGAAAATCAGGCCATTACATTACAATCTACAAATTTCTATTCCTACTAATATTTCAGATTTTACGATGATTGTAACACGTAGCCTGTGTCTTTTGAAGATGTTCCAATCACGAACTGTGGCCACTTAAACACACTAAAACTTTACATCCAAAAATATAACATTGTATACTAGCTAATTACGAGAACTACTGTTGCACGAGTTACTAAATATTTATTTGTTGTTTTTGTAAACAATAAACAACAAAATGTTTGATTATGGGTTTTTTAAAGCCATGTTAATAGTGTCAGTTGCGGCGCTCAGTTTAATGAGCCTCAGTTACAGTAATTTATGATCTGTCCGTGAATACTATCAATACAACACAACTATCGAGGGTCACGTCGATATGCATTTTTGGCGCCCTAGTGCAATGTGCTCATTGCGTGAACTCAGAGATTGCTGACGTTTCGCTTATGGTGGATATTTAATAAAACTAGGAAGAAGTAGCATTGGCTATTGTGCAGCCATTAATTTAAATACAGCCATTATAATCAATAATAAGCTGCCAATGCTTTGTTCTATTCTTTGGTACTTTCGATTTTTAATTGACCACAAACAAGAAATATATTACAGCGTGATAGAACGAGTCATTCGAGTTTTATATACGTTAGCTTACATTGGGTATTATATACGTTAGCTTACAGTGGGTAATAGATACGTTATATGTAGAAGAACAGCTCAGTATATGTCCTTTTCAACTCCTGAATTATTGTTCAGAGTACGAGTTATAATGCATATTGGCAAACTATGGCGCAGAATCATCACATAACTGGGCAAATTTGATTAAATACCAGGAGAATTGTTAGAGGTAATAAAAACATTTCGTAACTCATTTACCATGTATTATGAAATATGGAGCCTGGTGTCAAGTAAGTTAAGAGTGCCCTGGGCTTGCAATGGAATTTTGCTCAATGTATTTGAAGACTGAGTGAACAGCATGTGTATGGACTACTTCCGTACAAATAGGTGGGCATTAAAATGTTATAAATTCAATATTTTGATGACGGAGGTAATACAGAATAATACAGATCAACGGTTGTCTAGTGAATTAGGAAATAGTTGCAAAAATAGGTTTCTGAAACACACTGAAAACAGACTAATATTATTTTCTAAACTGCCTATCATCGAAATATTTCAATGTATTACTCGTTTGTGCGAGAAATAACCTTGATTTATTTGTTATAGTATTCTTTGTTTATTTTCACTTTCCACAATTACTGATGGGTATCGTTTCTAATGGGAAGCATTCTAAACTGTTGACGTCTTTATGTTTTCACCATAAAGAAGGCTGAAAAGAAACAGGAAAAGCCTGTAAATCGTGTGTATATATAATATGTATGCTGTATCAATGATATACGACGAGACGTAGAAATTTCTCATTATAAGAAAACAAGACTTGCCGAGTTTCCTTTTAATGAGAAATTTTTAAAACTATAAGGTAGGTTACTTGGTGCAATTTCAGTTTCCAAGTATTTTTATCTAGCCGAATTTCTTTTTCTCTTACACTCTAGATTTCTACGTATTTTCTCCCTTTTGCCTGAGAGGGGAGGGCGAAACGGAAAAAGAAATGATTGTGATCAAAGGGTGTACCATGCTAAATTCAACGAGGATTATTACCTTTTATCGTTATTTTCATACGTCACTAATGATTAATGAGTGGCAATTCATCATTGATATACATGAATAGACCCAACCACACACAGTTCCAAGAATGTTTATGCATGCGTATTATTGTGCAATGGTCGATTCAAAATTTGATATATCAAATTGATTTATACCAACACTTTTAAAGCTATTACCAGTTGATGTGGCATGTATATATATATATATATATATATATATATATATATATATATATATATATATATATATATATATATATATATATATATATATATATATATATATATATAATGGAATAAACTAGTTGCAACATAACAAAATTTAATTCCTTTAGAAACACAGTTAAATTTTTGGAAACATAACCGTTTTTAAATTTTATTTGTTTGTCTTGTCTATGTTTTGTATTTGATTTGAAAAAGACTAATTAAGAGCCGAAAAATTAAGTGAAATAGCAAAACTATTTCTTTCATTGATTTGTTATCAAATTACACAGAAATATATGCCAAATAAGATTCATTATATATATATATATATATATATATATATATATATATAGAGAGAGAGAGAGAGAGAGAGAGAGAGAGAGAGAGAGAGAGAACGAGATAGATAGATAGAGAAGTACTTCTTTCAGTAGCGCCAATACAAAAGAAGTATTTTCTCTATGTTATAACACTAACTGCGTATCAGCTGCAACTGATGTGATTTGTTTGATAACCTGTAAAAAATTTAACATGCAATATGATGAACAAACACTTCAACAAGTTTCTAATAGAATGAATAATCATCAGTTTTATACAAACTTGTATATAGATTATCAGTTCTCCTCTAATATTCATACATATATATGAAGTTTTTAAAACGTTATGGTATTCGTATTTCTCTCCAAGTGACATATATGTGTATGTGTACCATTCTCCCATCCGGGGCCCAAAATTGAAACCTCGATAATACGAAAGCTGAGTGTTAATGAGCGTAAATTTCAGTCAGAAGTAAAAATTATAGCAGACGATGATGAACACTGAAATATTTGTACCAATCGACTATTTTTGCAATCCATTGTGGGTATGCTTCGGCAATGCATTGTGTTTTAAAAATGCAATGTTGTACTTCAGTTCACGTACTGTATTAGTGAAGATGTTTTGAAGGAAAAGCCCAATACCAGTCATACCCATAGTACCTAGCAGAGAATTACCAACAATAACGCTAAAAAATGGTCGATTTAAATTGATATGGCGCTTAAGGAATCAATCAACCTAGACTTTAATACTAAAGGCGGAATCATAACATTTCTCAAAAACAAGAAGCCCATGATAAATGATTCGCCAAACGTCATGAGAGAGCAGCAATCAACATTGGTCTGATAATGATGCTTGACGCGGAAGTAACAGTTTCTTCGAGTGCTTCCGAAGAGAGCAGGAATCTTGTTTCTCTACAATTGAGAAAGGTGTTAAGAAAACATACAAACGACTGAAGCAAATACGATCACATATCTTTTATGCCCCTGTGCGCATGACCGAGAGAATTAGGACCACATTATGGTTAGTAATGCCTGATAACATTTCTCACCCATACGAAAGAGAAATCCATCTGTTTTGCAAACCTTATATTTACTCTCTCAGTCATTATCACAGACCTGCCAGCTCAGGCATAAAGTCCACGCACTAGGAACTATTTTTACTATCACAAAAAATAATTCGTTTATAAAGCATATTAAGGTCTCTCCAAGTTTAATACCGCCATAAACAAATCTAATTTGACACACACATACACATACATACATACACACACACACACACACACGTGGAGTTATTTGAAAGAGATCAGGCTCACGGTCAATACACATCCCTGCCACACAAAACCAAACTCTCTCAAGTGCGACTGCAAAGCCGGAAGAACAAAAAAATAGAAATGTGTTATATCACATTGGATTCTTCTAACGTTGTTTAACAGCCACAATCCACCCCAGTTAAATCAAATATAATAATTTGATTGCAAATGAAAACTCTTGCAGTTACCAACAACAGTCGTTCATGCATCAGTCCACATGCTATTCCACTGATTTCCAAGTAGCTTATCATTGCACTAGTGATAGCAACACTTGCCATATTTTCAGGACAGAAAATATAAATCTACAAACAAATCATGAATTAGAAATTTCCTGATGCCATTACACACTTCGCCAGAACTGTACCCAGTAGGTATATTGTACTGCACAGTAACGTACCATTGCGGGTTCTTCCTCCACCATTAATACTGGCCGCCATGTATAGTGTTGAAAAATGGCGTTAAACCCTACAACAACAACAACAACCATTGCCGACTAAAGAATGTTTTCCAAACAAGAATTGATGAAAGTTAAAACTTAACTATATGAAAAATATTAATAATTTATTATCAGTTTTATATGACATTCATCGCTTAAATGTGATGATACAGTAATAATATCAAATGATTTCATGTTTCAGTTTCTGATGCGTCACTCCATTGCCCTCATTAACAAATTCGTCTTATTGCGCAGTGTAAACTAAAGCACAAGCACCGAGAAGCTCACTGCGCAATACTTCCAGCACATAACAATTTTAACTTTTTCCTTGATTTTTCTTTTCTTTTCCACTTAGCTAATTATTAAGATTTTCATAAAGAGTACAAAACCTGATGACCTTTATTAAAAGCTTTTTGTGATAAAGCACATTCAGCAATAAACACGACGGTTGTCTAGACTGTTCAAAAATAGATTAGTTTCCAACTTATATATATATATATATATATACATACATACTCGTCTCGGCCATGCAACACTAACCCAGCACTGTTATGGAAGCCTTACATTATTTTTCTTAGCATTTATAAAGCTGAAAGAACGCAGGCCCATTGCAGATTTGAGACATTTTATATGTGTGTGGGGAGTGTGGGTTTTTGATTATATGACATTGATGATTGTATTTTGGACCTAACCTTGTCCAAAATCAAGCGCATTTTCTACCTGACGACAATCATTTAACTTTTTAATTATGTTAAGAACTAATACATAACTCATATTTTCTCTAGGAGTATGGGCTAGCTATTATTATTATTATTATTATTATTATTATTATTATTATTATTATTATTATTATTATTGTTGTTGTTGTTATTATTATTATTATTATTATTACTGCTGTTATTATTATTATTATTAGTAGTAGTAGTAGTAGTATTGCCATAGTTCAGGACATTGTGTTTAATGTGGTCTTTATTATTATTTTAGTAACCGACCTCTGACTATAAGTAATGTGTTATTTTGCAAAAAATTCCAGCAGTATATGAGATTTATTTAAACATACCGTAAGTTTTTTCTTACCGCTCCGGTGCCTAGTGGTTGGAGCTTCCGGACCGGATGCGGAATGTCGTGGGTTCGATTCCCGTCCTAGCCATATCAAAGACTTATAAAAATGGTACTAACAGGTGCCTCGCTTGGCGCTCATCATTAAGAGGTTAGTGTTAGGACAGGTGTCAGGATAATGTAACTGGATTGGACATCATGCTACATGTCTGCGGCATGATGCTCCAGTGCTAAACATCACTATAAACTGTCACACTGCAGACATCGTAGCGATATGACTGAAAAATTGGTACTTTAAAAATCCAAATCACACACATACACATGCACACACATAGTTCTTTTCACATATTTCACTTTGTAGTCAAAGGATATAAATTATTTGTTGAATTTTACAATGCTTGTTTCTTCTCACTCTTTTATATAACTTAATTTAAGACCATAGATTTATACATAACTTTCCGGGGCCCTGAGTGGCCGGGTGGTCTAAAGCGCTCACCGTTACGGATCACTGCCATCTCACCTCTTTCTGCGTGAGTTTGATTCTCAGCCTCGGCTAACGTTGCTACGTGAGAAAGCCTGCCAGTAGCTTCTCGTGGATCGGTGGTTCTTTCCGGGATTTTCCCCGGTTCTTCCTCCACCATTAATTCTGGCCGCCATGCATAGCCTATCGTGTGCTGAAAAATGGCGTTAAACCCTACAACAACAACAGCTTCTCGTGGGTCGGTGGTTCTTCCCGGGGTTTTCCAGAGTCCTTCCTCCACCAATTATACTGCTCGCCATGTATAGCCTGTCTTGTGCTGAAAATGCCGTTAAACCCTGCAGCAACAACAACAACAACATAACTTTCCAAATACCTATAGTAAATGGTAGCATCTGTTCCATGTTGGATAAGACTTTGTCAGCAATTAAAACAGTCGTTAAATATATTAAATAGTCATAACTAGAGAAAACTACAGTGAAATAGAATAATTTTACACATGTATTTCTACAGAATATCTCTCCGATGCCATTGTAAGAATAAAGAGTCGGTAACACTCCCAATAGTTTCCTGCTAAGTTTTGAGCTATCGTAAGAAATCTATAATATTCAAGAAACAACCATCCTGATTATTTTATTATCAAAACTCATTTACATTACATCAGAAAATATGCATCATTAATATACATACATACATACATACATACATACATACATACATACATACATACATACATGCATGCGTGCGTGCGTGCGTGCGTGCGTGCGTACGTACGTCCGTCCGTCCGTCCATCCATCCATCCATCCATCCATACATACATACATACATACATACATACACATGTATAAGATAAAACAAACCGTATTTCTAAAGTTGCTAAAGATATTTTCTATAATTGAAGATCACCGTAAAATTCAATCCAGTCCTTGATAAAAGTCTGTTTAACACAAATGTAAATGCTTTGTCCACACGTAACAAAAGGCCTTTGTCGCGTAATCTATTAAAAGCCCATTGTTTGGATTAACAAGATGATTTTCGAGTTTGCTCTAAGATTATCTCGGGTCATGTGAAAGTATTGAAGAGGAGAATTCAAATATGTCAATCACTTTCCTTCCTTGTAAAGTAAATATTAAATATATTAATAAAACAATTGAGTATAAATTTCAATACTCTGTCTTATTTATCGGCTATGAATGTTATTTTGACAAGAGTCGGGCTCTCTCCTTACAAAGAGCGACGTGTTTGATGAATTTTTTAAAAGAAATACTATAATTCAGGGTCAGATTATAACAGTAGATTTAATTTACAAACATTAGCAGTAAAGTTTTTCTCATATTCGTGGTCTTACAAAATGCTACAATAATTATAACGATAACATTTCAAATTACACATTGAATAAGTACCCCTCAGAGAGAGAGAGAGAGAGAGAGAGAGAGAGAGAGAGAAAGACCTTAACGGACACTGATTTGAAAAAAAAATTGTTCTAACATAGGTTATGGTTGTTTGGTTGTTTAGTTTTTAACACACGCTGACCATGACAGTTCTCTTAAATGAAGCGATTCAGTACACGTTGACCATCACAGTTCTCTTAAATGAAGCGATTCTGTACACGCTGATCACATCACAGTTATCATACATTAAGCGATACAGTACACGCTGACCATCACAGGTCTCATAAATGAAGCGATTCAGTACACGCTGACAATCACAGTTCTCATAAATGAAGCGATTCAGTACACGCTGACCATCACAGTTCTCATAAATGAAACGATTCAGTACACGCTGACCATCACAGTTTTCATACATTAAGCGATTCAGTACACGCTAACCGTCACAGTTATCGTAAATGAAGCATGAAGCGATTCAGTACACGCTGACCATCTCAGTTCTCATACATTAAGCGATTCAGTACAAGCTGACCATCAAAGATATCATAAATGAAGCGATTCAGTACACGCTGACCATCACAGTTCTCATAAATGAAGCGATTCAGCACACGCTACCCATCACATTTATCATAAATAAAGCGATTCAGTAGATGCTGACCATCACACATATAAATAAAGCAATTCAGTACACGCTGACCATCACAGTTCTCATAAATGAAGCGATTCATTACACACTGACCATCACATTTATCATAAATAAAGCGATGCAGTAGACGCTGACCATCACAGTTATCATACATTAAGCGATTCAGTAAACGCTGACCATCACAGTTCTCATAAATGAAGCGATTCAGTACACGCTGACCATCACAGTTATCATACATTAAGCGATTCAGGACTCGCTGACCATCACAGTTCTCATACATTAAGCGATTCAGTACAAGCTGACCATCACAGTTCTCATACATTAAGCGATTCAGTACACGCTGACCATCACAGTTATCATAAAGAAGAGATTCAGCCATCAGATAACGGTTGTCTTCGTGACTCGCTTTCTACAATTAACAGCTACAGCGTCGCAGATGCAAAATGTACGTGTCTTCAGGCTGAAATAAGATCGTTATTATACATTTAAAAGTACATTTGAACTGATGGATATTTTTGTCAAACTTTGTTTTTATATAAATCCTTTGGGATACGTGAATGGAATGTTTTCTATTTAAAGCCTAATGCGATAACAACGTCCAAACGAAAATATGAGCTGAAAAATTTACATGTACTTCATGCTGTATCATATGAGATATAAACGGCTGAATTTTACTAAATTTAAAACAGTCACAAAGTCAGTAAAATATCACCAAAGGTCAGCAAAATGTCACCAAAAGTCAGTTAAATAACACCAAAAGTCATTAAAAAGTCAGTTAAATATCACCAATGATCATTAAAAAGTCACCAAAAAGTCAATTAAATATCACCAAAGTAATTAAAAAGTCACCAAAAAGTCAGTTAAAAATCACCAAAAGTCCTTAAAAAGTCACCCAAAACTCATTAAAAGTTAAAAAAAGTCATTAAAATCGTCCCAAAAAAACCAATAACAAAACAGTGGTACTTAACGTTGATAAATATGGTATTTGGTCTGTCATGTTTCTTTCATTTCATTCATCTTTGATATCTCATGGGGTGATCTTTCCCCTTAATATATATATATATATATATATATATATATATATATATATATATATATATATATATATATATATATATATATATATATATATATATATATATATATATATATATATATATATATATATATATATATATATATATATATATATATATATATATATTAAAGTATAATATGATTATCTGGTTCATTCATTTATAAAGTTTCCTTGTGAACGCAGAGTCACTTAGGAAAATCACTCAGTTTTGTTGATCGTTTATAAATACACTAAGATCAAATGTATTGATCAACCACTATATCAAAACAAGTTTTGTCTAACACAAATAGAGTAACTTTCTTTGTGATTTGCCTATATCATTATTGCGAAAAGAAATCTACTTACTCATGCTGACAATCGTTACCTTTTGCATGCTTTCCCTCTCTTCATACATGTAAATACCATTTTCTAAAGTCAAGATAGTGTGTGTGTGTGTGTGTGTGTGTGTGTGTGTGTGTGTGTGTCTGAAATAATAAAATTTATTTCTATTTAGTACACTCATAATTTATTTCTGGTGCTTTTAAATTTGTGACGGTCCCAATGATAGACTCTGGCGCCCGCCAACCCCCATCCCCGGAAAAAATCAGTTCCGTATATTTTGGCGCCTATATGACAGGGCAGACCCTGTTTCCTGTAGCAGCTAGGAAAGAGATTATGTATCTACAAGACTTAACTCCACTCTTGTGTTGGCAGTGAATATTGGATGGCACTCTTTGTTACTCAGGATGGGTTGACACGTGCTGGTAGAGTCTGACAGAAAAGCCTAATATTAATTGTCAATTTTCCCGGCCAAACCCTAATTGGTAGAGTGATGATAATTATAATGTCTAGATGGCGATGAACGCATTGAAACAAATCAATCAGAAAGTTTGTAATCAGTTTGTGGTTGTATAATTGACAAGATTCTATCCAACGCAGCAATTAATCCGAGGCTTCCTATTCTGTTCTACAATAATTTGTTCAAGATGGATAAATGAGGATAAAAGTGCACTGAAGACACAGATAGTAAAAATTGGGGGGGGGGGGGGGGGTAACTGATTATTTATGATGTGTTGCCTACGTTATTTCCGCTCTTCTTTGCTATTTATTACGTCATCTGTTTTAAGCTTTAAGCGTAAGAAAACCTTACACTATTTCATAGAATGCGTCGTTTCACAATGATATTCGCAGGAAAATTTCGTACATCTAAGAACAATATTGGTGTAAGCTATTCTTTTCCATAGGAGGACAGTAATAACTTGTAAAAATGTAATAGGACGCCTGCAAGATACTTACAAAGGGCGACAACGAAGACGAAGATGACAAGAACGACAATTGCAACCCAATCACCAAACCAAAAAAATCTTTATTGACCATATTATATTAAATATACATATTATTTCTGATCAAAAATGGTAGGGTGCTTTTACATGCATGCGTGCGTGCGATTGTGTGTGTTCGTGTTTTTATGTATGTGCGCGCGTGTGTTAAAGCGTGTGTGAGAGAGAGACTGAATGAGACTGAATATATAGAATTATTTAACGAAAGCTGCTAATCCGTACCTCATTATATAAATGGCTACCTAATCACTTTAATATTTTTTCCACTTGTGTTTTCTAACTATAAATCAGCAGAGTAAACAACTCTGGATGGTAAATGTGACTTATTAGTAACAATAAAGTGTTATTTCAGTTTTTTTTCAATTATGCTTTGAATGTTTCCATTGTACGAACGGCATTATTAGATGTGATTTCACACCCCTCCCTGTTCATAGGCTAATTATACATCGGAATAAAATTACAGCAGGATGTGACGTAGATTGTATAGTCTCTCAACAACATGATTAACTTAGAATATCACTTTTTCTTATTCATATTTGTCCCTCTATAACAAACAATCTTATATTTATGGCTTACATTTTTTTATTTTTAACAATACATTAATACAAAATAAATGATATTCCATAAACTATTATGTTTGTGTTGCCAATTATTAGGATAGATCCATTTAAACACACAATGTCTCATTTCTTGCCCTCATTATTGTAACCACTATGCTCCACAAATTCGTAAATGTTTACTACATGACATAAATTGTAGAACTATAGGTGTGCTTGCAAAACACTTATAACATCCAATGATAAATGTTATCAAATAAATAAATGATAATGAAGTCTGATCGAATTAGATATATGTGTATATAAGCAAGTCAACCGAATTTCACTTGCTCCGTCGATTAGTGGGGACATAGTAATTCATTTCAGCCCATACGTACGTACGTACTTCTATAAGCCCGTCTGTCTGTCTGTATGTATCTGGTATATTTTAGACAGCATTGGGCAAGAACAGTTAAAAGTATATCAATAAACTTTCGCTAGAATTTTTGCAAGCATAGGTAACTGGTTACATTTTCAGGACATTTATATGTTTTTTTTACATATTTAAAACTGTTGGAACTTTACATTATAAACATAAATAATATTAGCAACATTACGTATAAAGCACTTGACGAAGAAAAATGAAATGTATTAGTCGTCTGTGTATTCCTATGTAGGTGACCTGTTTTATTTTTCGGAAAATTGAATGAATTTATTTAGTTATTTATTTTTTTATACATTCTAAAAATCGTTTGGATGTTTACTTTTGGAATGACAACCTTGTAACAACGAATAGATAAAAAGCACCTGGAGTTGACAAATGAAAGTAGATATCTCATTTTTTTTCGCATTTTATTTTCCTAAATGAAGCCACGACAATAAATAGATAAATCAGTAAAGTAACGAAAGCACAACATGTACTCTTCCTACATCGTCGATCTCGGGGCACAGGAATTCCATGGAAACGATAATTCCTTCGATTTTCTGTTTTGAACAGCATTTAAACACTCTAAAAATATGCATATTTTGTTGATGGAGTATTTCTTTGTTCTCCTGAATGTTATACAGCATGCAATTTTCTTTCTTATTTGTTCACTTTTTTAAAGAAGAAAAGCAAATTAAAATTAGATGCCATAGTAAGGCCCAATCGAATAAAAAAGATCAAAGAACTACTTTTTTGAGTTGTCGGAATGACATGATTGAATAAGTACACGATTAAATTATAAATGAGACAATATATTTTAGCGTTCACTTTCATTTATTTCAATTTAATTTCGGTACCATTTACATTACACACTATGGTCAAATTTTACTGTATGTTTACCGAGCCAGCTTTTAATTTTCTATAATAACAGTTTGTTCATGTTTCCATGGATACACCAATGCTTCTTGATCACTGTATTTGTTGCTCTGATGAATTATTGAACAAATATGTGATTTCGGTGGAAATAGGGTCATAAACAAGTGGTAATAGTTTATTAATCTCAGTATTCAATCGTAATAAACCAGTTGGAATATTATAATTGTGTCTCTACCGAATTATTGTATCAAAATGAAATTTTGTACCATGTCCAGTGGGAACTAAATACATATGTTGTGGATAATACCAGTCAAGGTTTTTTTGTAGAATTTTCATACTAAATGCGTATGTTGTGGATAATACCAGTCAAGGTTTTTGGTAGACTTTTCATACTGAATACATATGTTGTGGATAATACCAGTCAAGATTTTTGGTAGACTTTTCATACTAAATACATATGTTGTGGATAATACCAGTCAAGGTTTTTGGTAGACTTTTCATACTAAATACATATGTTGTGGATAACACCAGTCAAGGTTTTTTGTAGACTTTTCATACTGAATACATATGTTGTGGATAACACCAGTCAAGGTTTTTTTTTTTGTAGACTTTTCATACTGAATACATATGTTGTGGATAACACCAGTCAAGATATTTTTTAGACTTTTCATACAAAATACATATCTTGTGGATAGTCACAGTCAAGATTATTTTTAGACTTTTCATGCTAAATACATATGTTGTGGATAATACCAGTCAATATTTTTTGAAGACATTTCGTACTAAATACATATGTTGTTGACAATAGCAGTCAAAATATATTTTGCATAATTTTCATACTAAATACATATGTTGTGGATAATACCAGTCACGATTTTTTGTTGTTGTAGACTTTTCATTTCAAATGTTCTACCTTTCTTATTTTACCTAACAGGTATTTTATGTATAACTATCACGGATTCTGCATGACAAAATTCCTATTTTAGCCATTAAAATACATTGTGATGATAATATTTTACAGAAAGAATTGTGTTGAATTTTATCTTTCGATTCATTAAAGACTAGAAATGTTGACAGAGTCACATATAAACAGACGATAATATGTTTTATGCAATATATAGCAGATATAGATACGAACTTTCTACTGTATTAGATGTTTTGCATCTCTTTACTGAAATCAATATAATCTATTATCACATTGGACGGAATAGCTCTTTATACTTCGTGTCATTTTTCTGTTTAATTTCTGTATAATGGCTGAAAATGACAGTACTGCATACTGACACTTTAAAGAAACACTCAGTACATCTTAAACTGACATAGTTGTGACTAATGCAACGTAAACGCCGTTGGCGACATAGCAGGAAAAAACCGATTTAATGCTGTTTCTTTATTGCAAACGTCCGCCATCTTGATTTATCCACCGGTATCAACGGTGGGTAACTAGCCTCGTGTGTGGAGCAAGACAGGAAACGATTGTACTAGGCTATGGACACACGACAATTGGCATTGTTTACAGAGGCATTCGCGCGCGCGCGCGTGTGTGTGTGTGTATGTGTGTGTGTGTGATTTGGATTTTTGACGTAGCTTTAAAAACATTTCAGTCATATCGCTACGATGTCTGCAGTGTGGCAGTTTTTAGTGATGTCTAGCACTGGGGTATCATGTCGCAGACATGTAGCGTGATATCCCACCCAGTCACATTATCCTGAAACCAGGCCGACCAGTCCTAACACTAACCTCTTCATGCTGAGCGCCAAGCGAGGAAGCTGTTAGTACCATTTTTGTAAGTCTTTGGTATGACTCGGCCTGGGATCTAACCACTAGGCCACTGGAGTGGTTACATTCGTAAGTGGAACAAGATATCGGATTGGATCACTTTCTCTCAGCTGCATCGAATCATATAGCGGAGCAGAAGATCCTGTTTCATTTGGTCACATATGCAAATATACAACGTGGAACCAAGTGAATAGACGAACATTGGCAAGCGAATATGTGAATTCCAAAGTGCATGCTGTTCATGTGAAAATACTATAATTTAAATGTGAATCGCAATACAAATATAATGGATTTAAGATATGCCAACGCTTTGAGTAAAGATAACATACTAAAACCCCTTCACTTGACAGAATACCATCTGTCAGGAACACGATTTTAAGGATTATAATATCCGATTACCATAAATTCTATCATAATTAGAATGTTAGTCCTGAAACCATTATTCACGATACTGCAATCATTTTTAAGCATGCAGTCATGTCCCTGATACAACTGAATTATAAACATATCAGACCCTGAATAACCCTTAAATCAACACTATAAAATATTATGTCAGTGAGATTAAGGAAGCAGCCGCAGTTGGTTATACTAGATACAACAAAGGTCAACTTTAACCAAAAACACACTTAATCTATAAATGGATTTTACCTGGCATGTACACAGCTTCCCAGATATTATCCTTTGTGGAGTTTGCTGACGATAATGCATCACCTGATTTGTATGACCTTCTGAATGTATTTTTCGCTTTAACATTGGGAATTTAGAGGTTGTGAATGTTATACAACATTACATTGCTCCGATTGATTTTCAGTGCTATAAGGGGCAGAATGATAGGATACGAGATGTCTCAAATAAAGTCGAACAATCTGTGGTATCGACGGTCTGTGTTCTCGCGTAACAGATTATGATTCATTCGTAGTTATTGGGCTATGCTGTCTTTAAATTAGGCCAGAGTTGTCCTAAATAGAGCCAGAACACAATATATTTAACTATATATTCTCTACATTTGTTTCTTAGCACCGAACATTCCACTGTGTGACAATCAATATAAATCATATATTAATCTAAAATACATGCAACGATGACTTCGCTGTGAAGTGCTTGTCATAGGTTCATTTTTTGAGAGGCTGGACTGTAAACAAAGCAATATGCAATGACATACAGATTTCACTTTAGGATCATCACCAAGACCTTATTACTCAATGTGCACTGTCGCCGACATACACGCAGACAACAAAACCATAAGTTCATATTCTCAAGAATAAGTAATTACCTTTACATCCCTACCAAAAATGTATACATATAACTTTTTTATCACCACCAGAATGAAAGAGGAAAAAGTGATCTAAAACTACACTAGAACTAGATTCGTGGGGTGCTGAACTGGAAGTGTTAATTGTGACCCGATTCCAAATGATTAGTCTGGTTCCCGGCTTCGTCTAATCCCTGCATTGCACTCCGCTACACGAAGGCAGGCGAACGCCGACGCCATATTGTCACGTGATCAAAATAAATGGCCTCAGACGAAAACATTTCGCTAATCTAACTGCGGCAAATGTGTGTCTTTAATATTCTGTTTGTTTGTTAACAATGCTAACATTTTCTTCGACTTGAACCAAGTGAGTCATTATCTTGTGTTCAAGCTTAACCAGCAAATCGGCCACGTAAGTATTTTTACAATTTTTTTTACTATTAGGCGAGAACGAAGTATAGGGATACACAAAACAATATTTTATTACTATTGCATATTCCAACCACGTCATCTCAAAAAATACTTTTAATAACCGACTCCTTGATAAATTTTACGTCGAGATTGATATGTCATGCAAGACAGCCTTAATTTTGCGCAAAATGAAAATGAAGAATAGTCCAGCACCTGAATTTACACCTTCCAAACTGAAATAAAACATTACCAATGAACGAGGCTACTAGAAATAAAGTTGTAACAATAGTTTAAAAAAATGTTCATTGTTGACCACATAGTTAAAAATATAATTTTACCACATCATTATAAATAAATTTATTTTCTTCACAAGGACACTGTCATGATAATCTATACCTGTTTGCCAAATATCTATGCAGAAACAGATACAACACGGAGACCCAAGACTATATAATATCTCTTTAGATTAATCGAAGAGGCGAGCAAAAATGGTTTTCTCCGCATGGTATCGCAGTAAAAACGAAAAAAAAAAAACTGTTAAGTTTCCTCAGGAGGATCTCTTGTGAAAAAATGTCAGACACCTATCACATTCCATTTCGAACTTTTGTCATGCAAGTTGAGAAAAGTAAGCAGTTTCATCATGATTTCGGGCTTATCTATACTCTTACAAGGGGGGTAACCTGCAAAAGTCTAAGAGCATTTTAAGTTATTAAGTGATTTATCCCCCTTGCATATCTCGCGTGTTAGATTCCCCCGTGAATGGCTCTACGTGCTCGCTAAATTGTCCTCAAAGTCATACTGGTAAGTTGTTTTCTCATTTTAATTTTCCTAATGTTCTTGTTTCAATACACGAAATGGTGATTCACAATTATTTGCTTTTGATTTCGAAATCACTGAATCATTCTGGTCTAGTGATTTTCAAATTTAAATACCAGTATAAGTTGTGTGTGTGTGTGTGTGTGTGTGTGCGTGCGTGATTTGGATATTTAACGTAGCTTTAACAAAAATGCTCAGTCATATCGCTACGATGTCTGCAGTGTGGCAGTTTATAGTGATGTCTAGCACTGGGGCATCGTGTCGCAGACATGTAGCATGATGTCCCACTCAGTCACATTATCCTGACACCAGGTCGACCAGTCCTAACACTAAACTCTTAATGCTGAGCGCCAAGCGAGGCAGTTGTTAGTACCATTTTTGTAAGTCTTTGGTATGACTCAGTCGAGGATCGAACCCACGACCTCCCACTTACGAGGCGGACGCTCTAACCACCAGGTCACTGGAGCGGTCAATGTAAGTTGTAATAATCCCAAAATAGGAGTGGTCCCTAACGACATATATTTGCTACACATTGTCCATAATGCATTTGCTTTAATTTTTGTTTGATTTATTTTATTAATGATGCAGTTTTTTCTTTGATTTTATTTAACAGGTGCAGAAAACATTAAGAAAACAATGAACGGAATATGAAATATGGCAGTGATTGAATTGATGTGTGGGTGAAATTTCCCTAGCTCTGCTAATATGTCATCTACTCAAAAATCCAAATTTAACTGTTTCCATCTGTAACTTTTTGCAGTTTTCTTAGATATCCCCCTGGATCTCCCACCGATAAATCCAGTTATCAAGAAGCTTGATAAAAGTCTCGTAATTTAATGTGTCACGGAGTAAAGAAAATGTTTTCATTAAAGAACTTTTATTGTTGATATCCGGATATCCGTTATGAGAGTGAGTCGTGCCTGGGGGAGTTAATGCTCATGCCGCTTCATTCAATGAACCTACATAAAAACGATGTCAACAAGAATTTCTACTTCAGAATTATATCCTGTATGAACACTTAATCATCACATGCTTATATATTTATAACACCACCTATTGTAACAACTTATTTAGGAATGAATATGATGTCAGATATTGCTTACAAATTTCAAATGCTAATTAAATATCTTTGCTAACTGCTATATTACTGTTTATCGGCTGCAAGCTGTTTATCATAAAAGGGTGTTACCAATAATATATTACATTCTATCGATATTTCTATCGAAACGAGTACTGCAAATCTACCGTTATATATATATATATATATATATATATATATATATATATATATATATATATATATATATATATATATATATATATATATATGGACATTAAAATAACATGGCTTTTAAAGACTTGGTATATACCGATTTCATATATCAATACTTTTTACATATTGTGATCCGTCCATGGCGCATTAATACTTCTATCTATTCTATATAAATATTGTTACAACATTAACTTATGTTTCAACCGTAAGCCATCGCTTCTATATTCTCCAAATCTGTGATGAATTTCCACTAATTAAACATTGGCGATGTAATATAAAAATATGAATAATCATTGTCTTCTAACTGAATTAAATATGGGACATGGTTTCCATCTAAATGCTCTGTGCTTTCTTTCTTTCTTTCTTTCTTTCTTTCTCTCTCTCTCTCTCTCTCTCTCTCTCTCTCTCTCTCTCTCTCTCTAAAAATGCCATTGGTGACAAATGAAAACAACTGGCACGGTTCTCCTTACTCCATATAATTTATTACGTTATCCAGAGATTCGGCATTCTGTAGCTGACGGAAAGTGTTGACTACTTCATCCAGAATAAAGGCCGTTCCATTACCGATATCTATGGATAAAATTTAATAAAATGATATGTTTACCCAGGGCATAAGCCACCATATTGTGACCTTGGCGCCAAGAACAAATCGACATTATCTAATAATTGCCTTTGACTCTTCAATGAGATTATATCTACACATTAACAGGAAGATATCTGGATGTAAAGAGTTTATGGTGATTTCCAAATTGCAGTATCTGTTTCTAACATCTATGAACAACGCATGGAACTAAATGAAATGTACCTTATGTTTCAATAGCACCTATCATAATTCGCAAATATGTTGAAGTTTATATAAAACTGTTTTGCGTCGATCTATACGTATCCCATGTGACTTTCCTGTATCACACAAGTACAGTATATCATTCTGTAAGTAAACATCGACTGATATCAGTGTATAGAAAGTATTGCTAATTCAAAGAACATAACACATTTCCAAATCGTCATAAAAGTACCATAAACGGTGATCGCGCACTGTGTTTAATTTTATCATTAAACACGTGTTGTTTTTTTTACAATCCTCTTTCGCTGATGGGATACCAGCTACTAAAATACGTAGCACCGGTTTAAGTTAGGTACTGTGTAACTGTCCCGATGCGACTTTGCTTACCAATACCAACTAATATGCTCCGTCTGTTCAATAGATGCTTTCCTTGCGCAAAAGACAATCCATCACCACAGTCTGGCAAGATTAAAGACAGAAAACTCAAGTGGGTTATTATTGTTGTTGTTTTTCTTGCGGAAAGCGTTTATATTCTTTCAGTCTTGATGACCTTGACATTTGGCATCTCAACCCCAAAATTAAGAAGTGCCTTACTTGTCCCAAATGCAGCCCATCCTCAGAATTGGTCATGAGAAACCTTTTCCTTTTTTGAAGGCCCATTGACCTTAACCTTGGACCTTTAAGACCCAAATTTAAAAGGTATCCTCGTCTCGAATGCAAGCCATCTACAAAGTTTAGCGGAGGCATGTTGTACAGATATTATTTAGCTTTGTGAAAATCGTGTTTCCTTTATTCAGTCCTGTGACCTTGGCCTTCGAATTTTGCCCCCCTCCCCAAGAAAGTGGATCATTTTGCGTTCCAAATCCAAAATCCGCTTCGATGGTTGCTCCAAGTAGGTTTTAAATAACTTAAGACATGGTGTGCAATCCATTTTCGACTCACTGCGAGCATGACCTATGTCATTTGGACATAAAATCGAAAGAAATGATATTCTTATCTCCAATGCAGTCTATTGTCAAAGTTCAAACCAAGAGCTATGCAAGAAAAACCATAGCTAATATTTTCCATATGAGTGAAATTTAAATATTTGGATCATTATCAATAAAAGTAAATATATTTATTAGGGTCTGGAATTCCCCCCCCCCCCCAACAACAACAACAACAAAAAACTACCTTGCCTACCTGATGTTTACCACATTCTATATTACAATTGTTGTAAGAGAATCTTCTAGAATGGAAGTTTCCATTATATATTAGTCGGGGATTTATTTTTAGGAAATATTAATTGCGACCTAAGTCAAATAGATGGTTTTATAATCTTGTTTACAAGAAAAAATATTTATTCCTATAATAAGATATGAAGCAAAAATTAGTTGGTTTTTTTTTTTGTTGTGTTCAATATTTGATTTGGGCTGGAATCATTTATTCAACATATTATTGTCTAGATTTACAAAGTGTTTTAATAATATTCTTTGACAGAGACATTAACGTGGAATTATAGTTAAAACAAACAAGGATGTCTTGGATTATATTATTGTGATTCATCAAAAGGCTGTTGGCACATCATTACAGTTCACATTACTGGTTCTTCAATACACTCGAGACCACAGGCACATCAACAATTTTAGCGTTAGTTCTTATTTCGAACACCACTGAAAGTTAATTAGACCTTTATTCATTAAGACTGGTGATAGGCTTTTTGGACTATTTTGGGATTTAATTCACAATACTATACGTAAAAAGTTATTTACACTGTCTTCAGATCGTCTTTTCAAGCAATTATCTGTCACTTCAATGACCCTTAGGAGACATGATGTTGCCATTTGAAATGCAATATTATAGTCACTGACGTCTGTTTCGTGTGTTTGTACCATCTGTGTCTGTGCGAAACCTCCAGAGAGCTTAAGTTGTGTGTTAATATACCTGACGTAAACTAAAACGTTCTTGACTTTATTCCTATATTAATATCGAGGAACGCCTTATATGATAATATCCAGAATAAGATACCCGCAGACATTGATATAATCGCGGATATTGTATACCATAAATATGTAACAGAGAGAGAGAGAGAGAGAGAGAGAGAGAGAGAGAGAGTGAGGGAGGGAGGGAGAGTAACATTATTTTCCATAGTCCTAGTTCTCATACTCGTACCGAAAAATGACGTAATGTGGCAAAATAGTAGTCATAGCAATACAACCACTTACCATATTCTACTCAAAATCAAGGTATCATCAAGTTGTCAAAGTCAAAGTAACATTTATTCACAGTCAAGTCACCATCTTAAACTCACATTCAAGGTACCATCTTTCTTGTATTCACATTTTAAGATACCATCTTCTACGTACATTCAAGGTACGATATAGTATTCAAATTCAAGGTACCATCTTTCTTGTATTCACATTTTAAGATACGATCTTCAACGTACATTCAAGGTACGATATAGTATTCAAATTCAAGGTACCATCTTTCTTGTATTCACATTTTAAGATACCATCTTCTACGTACATTCAAGGTACGATATAGTATTCAAATTCAAGGTACCATCTTTCTTGTATTCACATTTTAAGATACCATCTTCTACGTACATTCAAGGTACGATATAGTATTCAAATTCAAGGTACCATCTTCTATTCTCATTCAAGGCACCAGCTTGTACACACATTCAAGGTACCAACTTGTAGTTACATTTAAGGTATCAACCGGTAGTCACATTCGAGGTATCATCTAGTACTCACATTCAAAGTATCATCTTGTAGACACATTCAAGGTCTTATGTTACGTGCTTAGGCTCGAATAAACAGTAACACAAGAAAGGGTGAAAACAACAAGCTTTGAAAAATATAATAATTTATTTCCCTTGAAAAAGTCTTTAAAAATAAAAGATATGAACTTACGGTTTCAAGAATCAAATCCAAAAATAATCCAAGAATAACCCACGAATAAAATTTTAGATGTCCTAATAATAAATGTTCTGATGATTTCAAGTTATAGTCCCGACGAAGAATCGAAGATGGAAGGCGATGACGTGTACATTAATCTGTAATGTGTTGAAGTCTAAAGTTTCTTATAGAAATAAGAAATATCACTCCGGTCTTTGTTCAAGAAGTTTGTATGAGCACACGTAAATCTCCAGGAATAAAAAAATTAATCCTTTTGAATCCATATAATTTTAAATCACTCCAAAGGACACAAAACTTTCCAGTGTAAAAGCCAAACTGGGGATATTTCTCCAAAACAAAGGTTATATTGTATTCTAAAACGCTGTTTCGAAAATACCCAAGTTGCGAAATCGAAAGAGGGGTCACATTATCGTGTTTAAATCACGTACGCCTAACATGCCCCTGACGAAAACCAATTTTGCTCTAAGAAATAACACATATTGTTTACATCTTAAACCACGTTGTCCCATCATGACCTCGAAAACAGCCAATCATTTTAAAATAAACATAGAACTTATTTACGTGGTTGCTACTAATTTTGAATCAAGGTCATGATCTAGGTCAAAATATGGTGTTTATTAAAATGAACAGTCCAAGGTCAAGCTATTTTCTGGAAAACGTATGAGTTCTATCAAACATTAGTTTGATATATAATGAAATTTTAATAAAAAGATTTCAAAACTTACAAACAATTAAATCAGACATAATTAAATCAATATACATAACACTTCCCCCATAAAGAAAAAGAAAGATGTATATGATAAAGCTTTTTTTTTAGCCACAGACTAATTGTACATGAGGTTAAATAATCACTCATTGTACATGAATCAATATATTGTTATACACCGGAAAGTGCGTCTGCTATTAAATTATCTTTTCCCTTGTTGTACCTGATGTCAAGATTATTTTCCTGTAACAACAAATTTACCTTAGTAGTCTTTGATTTTTATTTTTCATCTTGCCGATAAAAGTAAGGGGATTGTGGTCACTAAACACAATAAACGAAGAAGGAGCTGAACTAAGATAAACTTCAAAATGTTGTAATGCCAATATCAAAGCCGAACCTCCTTCTCAATTGTTGAATAATTTCTTTGGTGCTAATATAATTTCTTAGAAAAATAGCACACTGGATGATCAATACCATTTTCATCTTCTTGAATCAAAACTGATCCAACCCCAATATCACTTGCATCAACAGACAATTTAAAAGATTGGCTGGAATTTGGAGCTTTCAATTTTTTGACATGTTTCAGTCCAAAGGAACTTGTTTTTCTAACTCAATAAATTTGTTAGTAGTTCAGCAATTATAGAAAAATTGGAACAAAATTGTCGATAGTATCCGGCCATACCAAAAATCGCATCAGTTGCTTTTTATTTACAGGCACGGGAAATTCAGAGACATCCTTGACTTTAGCATCTATAGTTTTAAATTATCCATATCCCAAGATATATCCTAGA
Organism: Sinohyriopsis cumingii; assembly: GCA_028554795.2. Lineage (NCBI taxonomy): Eukaryota > Metazoa > Mollusca > Bivalvia > Unionida > Unionidae > Sinohyriopsis > Sinohyriopsis cumingii. The sequence goes on from CM068828.1 coordinate 69,760,542, forward strand.
AAACTTACACTGGCAAGGCAGAACTCATTTTTAGATAAATTAATTGTCAAACATGCATCAGTAAGTCTGTCAAAGATTTTCCGAATTGTTGCTAAATTTTCTTTCCAGGAAACGTTGTAGATGATGACATCATCGATGTAAGATAAGCATCACAATTGTCTACACCAGAGGTAATCATATTCATGAAACGTTGAAATGTACTTGGCGACCCTTTCATCCCAAACGGCATTACTTTATAATGGTAACGTCCATCTGGAGTCACGAACGCCGAAATTTCCTATTTTCTTTCCGTTAGTGGAATTTGCCAAAATCCTTTCAGAAGGTCAACTTTGGTGACATACCTGGCATTTCCGATCTTATCAATACAATCATCGATTCTTGGTAATGGGAACAGTTTTGAAATCTGTTTTGTCACACTATTCACCTTCCTATAATCCGTACACATACGGAAAGTTTTATCTGGTTTTGGAACAGTTATGCATGGTGAGCTCCAGTCACTTTTACTGGGCCCTATAAAATCATTCTCCATCAAATATTTTTTTTTCTGAGAGTATTCATCATGTACGGGTGTTGTTACACAGGTTTAGAATGTACAATTTCAACTTCATGGAAAATTTTGTTTGTTCTTGTAGGAGCATCTGGAATTAAGAGCTTATATTCAAACAACTTAAATTCATTTCTTTCTTGCTCTTGCAAATGTAAAAGTTTCTGGTCCAGATCTTTCATAATTTCTGAATCAGAAGATTTGTCACGCCAATATCTGCAGAATCCGATGATATTCTTTCACTTAAATCTTCAATGACTGGGACAGGTACAACTAAATTAATTGCATGTTTATCCTGACTATTTCTTTCAGTATGCTCCTACTCCCATAATTTATTTAGATCCCAGGAGCACTAATATTATAATTTAAGTCATTCATTTTCTTCCTATCTTTTAATGGGCCGTAATATCTAATCAGAAGAAACGTTTGAAGAATGAGCATGAGAGACAGAACTCCATTATTGCCAATCTCAAACATTCTCTCCATTAGAGTTCTGTGAAAACCATAATTTCACTTTTGACTTGAATTGTTGAATGCCAAATTCAAGCATAATATGCTGTAAAGATCCAGACCTAAAATTGGACCCTTGACCCGATAGGATAGATATTTGAAGGCCACACTGAGTAAAAAGTGTTTATTAAAGTTTTAATATTCCTCAAAGGAATTGCCAATTGATCTTGTTGACGACACATAATGGTCAACCGGTATTGGTTATCTGACTTGGTCTTAAGGGACAAACACAGTCTTCCATAATTGTACTAAATGGTTCGTCAAAGGCAGGAAAAGGTTGCAGATGAGCCTTAGATATTTTCTCATTTGGTTTTCCTACCATTTGATAGGTATGACAAGATCTACAGTAATTTTGAGTTTTTGGCAAATAAGTTAAGATCTTGAGATAAGATTTATTGATCCCTGAATGACCAGTCAATGTAGTTCCATGGGCTAGACTAATTATTTACTGTCTGTAAGGTTTTGGAACTACAATCTGATAGTTCACTGGCCATTAATCATCAGGAGGTACCTAGGGGGTCTCCATTTTCTCATAAGAATTCCATTTGTAAAGAACTTCAGCAGCTTCAGTTTCACTAATGGCTTGTTGAGACAAGTAATTATCGTTTATCACCCTGAATATAGAGAATGAGTCGTTAAAAGAGGATTACTGTAATCATTATCTTCTGACTGATCCAAACAAGGAGTGAAAGTGACTTCATAAAAATACATGTGTCAGCTAAAGGAATAGTTTCCTTATCTATATCATTCTCAAGAGTCTTAATTGCCATAGCTCTGGCTCTTTGCACAAGCTGGAAATAAATCAGGGAACTTTTTTTTAATTGGATCGACTTTATGATCCAAACAAGGCTTGTCAGTTACAACAGGATTAACCACAACGTTTTCTCCAGCTAGGTCGTTGCTTAGTAAAAAATGAATGCCCTCAACAGGTAAAACAGAGACTATTCCGACTCTAACGGGTCTTGAGATCAAGTCGGATGACAAATTTACACGATGGAGAGGAACATTAACAAAGCCTCACTCTACTCCCAGAATAACAACACTCTCATTAGAAGAAGATTTATAAGCAAAAGCCAACGTACCTGACAGTAAAAGGCTCTGAGAAACTCCTGTATCCTTTAACGTATTAATAGGGAAATGATTGGCCAAATCATCCAATGTGATATAAAACCCTTTGATATCATTGGTTCATAATTCTCCATGATAAGATCAGACTTGGGTTTATTAGACCCTACAAATGCATTCTTTCAATATATGACCGTGACATTGACCTCATAGAAATAAGAGCATTTTGAATAGGTCTGTCTTGATTCATATGCCTATTTTTCAATGTATAGCAATCAGAAATAACGTGTCCTTTCTTTTTGCAATAGGTACACGTAGGAAGAGACAAGGGTCTTGAATCAAGCGTCTCTGAAGTTTGATTTTTAGAAGGTGTGCCATTCGAGTTTTAGAATAGCTTGTATTAGACTGAACTACTTTTCTGCCAGAAGGCTGTTTAATAGAAGTCTTATTTACAAAAGAAACATTATGAGCTAAAAGCATACTCGTCAGCGGCACGAGCAGCATTTTCCAAGGTTTTGATCTTATGCTCATAAAGGTATATCCTGATGTCACTATGGACACAGTTCTTAAACTCTTCGACCAATATGAGTTGTCTTGCTATCTAATGCTCACATTCAAGTTCAAGTGGAGAAAAAAAATCATATGTTTGTGAAATTCACACCAAAGGAGAATCATATCAGTGAAAATGAAGAACACAAAATGTGATAATGATTTAATTTTACAACCGATTCTAGCCCTAGTTTGTTTTCAGACTGACTATTTATTGGACTTTCATGTAATTAGTTTGAATGAAAATCTATCAAGGAAGACATTGTTCATACAACCAAAACCACATTTTAAAGACAAATAGATGTGTAGTGGAGCGAACATTCTTTTAAAGAGATTAAGTTGTGTATCATGGTGGGTTTGTTTTTACGACTCGAAGGGAACGAATATGCTATACACCAAATCCATTCAACTAAGTAGAACGCAAGATATCATTAGAATTCAGTATCTCTATGCCGTAGTATCTCCCTGCATACAGGTAATAGATCTTACATGTAATTTAAAATGGCCAAGTCGCTCAAGCCCCAAAGAATCGCAAGTATGCCAGCACTGGATTATCTTTCAATTCGGGGTCAATCCTGCGGATCATACTTTTAATCTATACTGATAGCTGAATTGGGACCAACTAGGCCATTTACGAAGTAAACACGTACCGAGAAGTTAGAATGTGTCGAATTATTTTTCATTAGTAATTTCTAACTCCAACCGTAGAAATAGTAATTTAATTGTGTCGAAAATAGATTGTGGTTTCATTCTTGTGCAGAAGTGTTTTGGAGGACAAAGCGATGGTTCTCTTTAAATTACTACACCGACATACAACCAAGGCATTTATTTGTCTCGCAACAAGAGCAGAGGACGTTCTGATTAACTGAATCATACGCAATACCCGCAAAAGGTCAATCCCGGATAAAATGAACTTATGGGTCAGGAACAACTATTTGTATTTTCTGGATTTCGTGATAGACGCTTTTTTAATAAATATTAGTCCGAAAAGAATACACTAATGATCACGTTTTTTTTTCTAAAAATGAGACACGATGAATTCTATCCAGGATAAATTTATACATTTTTTGCAAATCACTACATCAAAATGGATATAAAATTGTCGATTCCGTTTTAAAGCTTACAATCGGATGAAATGCGTCAAGACTTTTAAAGCGTTACATCAAAAATATTTGATGTACATAGTCATATCCTATGCCTTCAGGTATGTAATTAAATGGCATTAGTTGGTGCGCTCCAGAGACGTCATTTTAGTTAGACTGAGCTACGCTCACTCTTTAGCATTTGACCCAGTGGCCTTACTTAGGTACTTTGGACATCGAGAGTAAAGTATCTTGTCTGACGACACAGTATGGAAAGTGATCCAGTCTCGTCTAGCAATCGAACCCGGTACGGCAGCCCAGGTGCCAAGTACGCTAACCAATGATCTCTCGCGCCTTCTTAAAACAAAAACAAGATTGTTTTATAAAGTAGTTTAATATAATCTACAGCCAGAACGATGTCATAAATCAAAACGGAAATGCTGTTTTTCTTCTGTTAGATGGGTGTATACGGAAAGAAGAAATTAAACTAGTAAAGACTGATTATTTTATATTAGTTTAGAAAGGCACATAATATTTGCTCATTTGTCTTTCAGTATCTTATAATATTATAACTCGCTCACAATAAAAGTACAGAAAAGAACCAACAATTAAACTCTTTGCAACAACTGATTCCATGCAAAATTAGGTGAAATCCCTTACACACGGTACATACTTATTCAATACAGTTAAACACTTAAAAAACACAAATAATAATGAATTTTAAATATACATTAATTATCTACCATTTTTAAACGTGAGTTAATATTATTAGAATATTTGAAAGGAACAATATCAATTTTCAACTATGTTTATCCGATGGAAATTCCTCTGTGATGCCACATAGTTCACTCGGCTAGGTCTCCTGGAGACGCCATATATATTACTAATAGGCTGTCTACAACGTTTCCATCAAACAGTGTCGATTCCACGACGGACATTTACCACTTATCAGCCTTTGATATGGCAGGAGAAAGAGCGTTGCGTTCCAGTTGCTGGATATTGACTAACGGGATGACTACTACATGCAGATATTTCACTAAATTTATAGAGGCATTGCTGTGAATGGAGGATAACTTTAATATGCAGACGCTGATATGCATTCGTTTATAGTTCTACTTACTTACGACTCCCAGACAGTTTTTGTAACCTAATATTTGCATTTTGTATTTGGCACAATGCTGTTGCTGAATACATTTTTGCTAGTCACATTTGAGAGATTCGCATTTGGATACGTTTGCGTGAACGAAGCGAAATGTTCTTTAACTTAAAATTGTACGACTGTCGAATAAATAGCACAAATTCTAGCATACGTTGGGCTGAACACGTATATTCAATAATGAAAGAGAAATGGCGTGTTTCTGCACATTGACAACATCCACTAGTGTTATTGGTTGGTTTTCATCAGATCAGATATCTAGAGAGATATGAGCCGTTTAATCAAATGTCAAATTCTCTGTGAAAACTCAACCCGTATTGTTTTACTTTCTTTCTTTAAAAATCATGTATATTTTTACGATGAGAGGATTAATCCGAAAAATAGCCAGGTTTTATCATCATAATAAAGACATTATTGAAACTACTTCTCAGCAAGGGACGACACAAATTAAGCTTGCTATATTGTCATCACGTCAGAGTACAATCAGGGACAATAACCATTCAGATTTTATACCTTGAAACTTTATTTCCTCTCCAGGAACACACCAAATAAGGTTTCTTGTCCTGCATATTTCTAATAAATATCATCGATTACGATCGCAATCTATGACTTCTAGTTCGTGCAAAATTAAGAAACAACCAGGAAATGAAATTCCACTCATGCGAAGACCGAGCTATTCTTTGCAGATGAGCATGTAATTAATTTCCTACAGAGTGTTTAAAAAAAGAAGATGGCTTTAATAAGTTTTCTTGGCAAAGTATCAGGTCTTTGAAGAACGAAAAAAATCTTCAAGAATTCGTGACAACTTGCCCTAAAAAGGTCAACATTATTGAACAGGATAAGCGTGTGAATGCAAATTAATTTTATACTCACGCACATGCCATGTCCAGATGCCAAAAGCAGAGACCCTGATGTTCCGTCTAATTATGCACCTGCAGATCCGGATCTCTGGTGTTTGTTTTACTGAATACTCCCAGCAAATTACAGAGATCCAGACATATCCTCCTATTATAAGACAGTAGGTCTGGATCTGTGCAATTTGCAGTTCGACTTGACTTATAAACGAGTGTATACGATACTATACCTGAACGTCCAGTACCGTTTAAATGTGTTGTCTTGGATATAACAAAATGTCTTTGATATAAAAATATATGTCCACCAAACAGGTGCTTAAACTAGATTGCTGTAAAATTTCTTGATAATCAGACTGAACCGATTATACTACTCTTAGTTTTTAATATATTTTCTAACGAATCAGTTAACAAGCAATTATTATATTTGTGTCAATCTTGAATTGTATAATACAATTATAGAATACAAATACTAACAATTTTTCTCATGATGTTGCAATTAATATAGTTGTTTATACTGTGTAATTCTCCTCTGTCATCTAATGCCAAAACGTGCTTAAACTGGATCAGTTGCGTCATTCTCCTCTGTCATCTAATCTTATCTTGCGCTTATGCTGAATCAATTGCGTCATTCTCTGTCATATAATGTCATTGTGTACTTAAACTGAATCGTTTGCGTCATTCTCCTCTGTCATCTAATGTCATCTTGCACTTAAGCTGAATCAGTTGCGTCATTCTCCTCTGTCATCTAATGTCATTTTGTACTTAAACTGACTCGTTTGCGTCATTCTCCTCTGTCATCTAATGTCATTTTGTACTTAAACTGACTCGTTTGCGTCATTCTCCTCTGTCATCTAATGTCATTTTGTACTTAATCTGACTCGTTTGCGTCATTCTCCTCTGTCATCTAATGTCAACATGTACTTAAGCTGAATCAGTTGCGTCATTCTCCTCTGTCATCTAATGTCAGTATGTACTTCAGCTGAATCAGTTGCGTCATTTTCCTCTGTCATCTAATGTCATCATGCACTTAAACTGACTCGTTTGCGTCATTCTCCCCTGTCATATAATGTCAACATGTACTTCAGCTGAATCAGTTGCATACCGGTATTCTCCTCTGTCATATAATACCAACATGTACTTAAACTGAATCAGTTGCGTCATTCTCCTCTGTCATCTAATGTCATCTTGTACTTAAGATGAATCAGTTGCGTCATTCTCCTCTGTCATCTAATGTCATCACGTACTTAAACTGACTCGTTTGCGTCATTCTCCCCTGTCATCTAATGTCAGTATGTACTTCAGCTGAATCAGTTGCGTCATTCTCCTCTGTCATCTAATGTCATCATGTACTTAAACTGACTCGTTTGCGTCATTCTCCCCTGTCATCTAATGTCAGTATGTACTTCAGCTGAATCAGTTGCGTATTCTCCTCTGTCATATAATACCAACATGAACTTAAACTGAATCGTTTGCGTCATTCTCCTGTGTCATCTAATGTCCACATGTACTTAAGATGAATCAGCTGCGTCATTCTCCTCTGTCATCTAATGTCAACATGTACTTAAGATGAATCAGTTGCGTCATTCCCCTCTGTCATCTAATGTCATCCTGTACTTAAGCTCAATCAGTTGCGTCATTCTCCTCTGTCATCTAATGTCGACATGTACTTAAACTGAATCAGTTGCGTCATTCCCCTCTGTCATCTAATGTCATCCTGTACTTAAGCTCAATCAGTTGCGTCATTCTCCTCTGTCATCTAATGTGAACATGTACTTAAGATGAATCAGTTGCGTCATTCCCCTCTGTCATCTAATGTCATCCTGTACTTAAGCTCAATCAGTTGCGTCATTCTCCTCTGTCATCTAATGTCAACATGTACTTAAACTGAATCAGTTGCGTCATTCCCCTCTGTCATCTAATGTCATCCTGTACTTAAGCTCAATCAGTTGCGTCATTCTCCTCTGTCATCTAATGTCAACATGTACTTAAGCTGAATCAGTTGTGTCATTCTCCTCTGTCATCTAATGTCAGTATGTACTTCAGCTGAATCAGTTGCGTCATTTTCCTCTGTCATCTAATGTCATCATGCACTTAAACTGACTCGTTTGCGTCATTCTCCCCTGTCATCTAATGTCAACATGTACTTCAGCTGAATCAGTTGTGTACCGGTATTCTCCTCTGTCATATAATACCAACATGTACTTAAACTGAATCAGTTGCGTCATTCTCCTCTGTCATCTAATGTCATCTTGTACTTAAGATGAATCAGTTGCGTCATTCTCCTCTGTCATCTAATGTCATCTTGTACTTAAGATGAATCAGTTGCGTCATTCTCCTCTGTCATCTAATGTCATCATGTACTTAAACTGACTCGTTTGCATCATTCTCCCCTGTCATCTAATGTCAGTATGTACTTCAGCTGAATCAGTTGCGTCATTCTCCTCTGTCATCTAATGTCATCATGTACTTAAACTGACTCGTTTGCGTCATTCTCTCCTGTCATCTAATGTCAGTATGTACTTCAGCTGAATCAGTTGCGTATTCTCCTCTGTCATATAATATCAACATGAACTTAAACTGAATCGTTTGCGTCATTCTCCTCTGTCATCTAATGTCCACATGTACTTAAGATGAATCAGTTGCGTCATTCTCCTCTGTCATCTAATGTCAACATGTACTTAAGATGAATCAGTTGCGTCATTCCCCTCTGTCATCTAATGTCATCCTGTACTTAAGCTCAATCAGTTGCGTCATTCTCCTCTGTCATCTAATGTCAGCATGTACTTAAACTGAATCAGTTGCGTCATTCCCCTCTGTCATCTAATGTCATCCTGTACTTAAGCTCAATCAGTTGCGTCATTCTCCTCTGTCATCTAATGTCAACATGTACTTAAGCTGAATCAGTTGCGTCATTCTCCTCTGTCATCTAATGTCAACATGTACTTAAACTGAATCAGTTGCGTCATTCTCCTCTGTCATCTAATGTCAACATGTACTTAAGCTGAATCAGTTGCGTCATTCTCCTCTGTCATCTAATGTCAACATGTACTTAAGATGAATCAGTTGCGTCATTCCCCTCTGTCATCTAATGTCATCCTGTACTTAAGCTCAATCAGTTGCGTCATTCTCCTCTGTCATCTAATGTCAACATGTACTTAAACTGAATCAGTTGCGTCATTCCCCTCTGTCATCTAATGTCATCCTGTACTTAAGCTCAATCAGTTGCGTCATTCTCCTCTGTCATCTAATGTCAACATGTACTTAAGCTGAATCAGTTGCGTCATTCTCCTCTGTCATCTAATGTCATCATGTACTTAAACTGACTCGTTTGCGTCATTCTCCCCTGTCATCTAATGTCAGTATGTACTTCAGCTGAATCAGTTGCGTATTCTCCTCTGTCATATAATACCAACATGAACTTAAACTGAATCGTTTGCGTCATTCTCCTGTGTCATCTAATGTCCACATGTACTTAAGATGAATCAGTTGCGTCATTCTCCTCTGTCATCTAATGTCAACATGTACTTAAGATGAATCAGTTGCGTCATTCCCCTCTGTCATCTAATGTCATCCTGTACTTAAGCTCAATCAGTAGTGATCCGTGTAAAGATTGCATTTCTTCATAACGCTCTCTTACATAAGTACTGCATGTTCTAAATTATATTTAAATTATTATCTACTTATCAATGTTGTTTAGCTTCTATTTACTCAAATATAGCTTTGCTCGAGTTCAAACAAGTGTTATTTTAGCAAGGACCATTCGATCAAGCCTGTATAGTACAACATGCAAAATGGTTTGCTAATGTACCATATAATTACTTTTTCCAAGCTGCATTTTTGTTTTTGTGTTTTCGTTTTCTTCATTTTTATTGCTTTTTATTTTGCTTTGTTTTTCTTTTTTTTTGGAAAACAACTTCCACCTCAATTGTGTTTGAAAGAACTTTTCAGGGATATCATTACTTATTTTCATTTCGTAACCTATGAAAATGTATTTTCGGGAGCTAAAAACATTATTCTATTTTTGCCAGCTGTATAAGAAAGACAGCTGTACATTTTTTTCCTTCTAGTCCTAAATGAAAAAAAAATTATTTAACGTTTGCAAGTACAATAATTAAGGACTTGCTTGTATCATGGCTCGCTGAGTAATCTAACGTCATTCTAACATCAATCGCAATACTTTAGGAGACAAGGATCATTACTTTAACATAATAACAATAATGAGGACTTTGTATAGCGCCTAATCTTTAGAAGCTCTAAGCGCTTTACAATATTAGACAATACCTATAAGATAAAAAGACATATAATGATATGATTACAAAAACAAACACCATGAAATTAGAAAACATTAAAAAAAACATGCTGAGAATATTTAAGGTAGGAAACATTATTAGGTCTTTAAGTTTGTTCTTGCAGTCGAAATAAGTGAATTTTGAGAGCCCTCTTGAATGTGATCACTGTGTCTTTGTGTCTAAGTACAGTGGGCAGTTCATTCCACGTTGCAGGGCCCTGGTATGCAAAAGAACGCTGTCCATATGACTTTGTTTTCATACTTGGAATAATGAGTATACGATTGTCAGAAGAGGAGCGTAAAAGTCAGATATGACGTAATCAGTGATTTTGTACGATCACTAGTTACCACATATTCTAACATTATTGATGTGGTATGATCATTAGTGACCACATATTCCAACAATATTGATTTGGTACGATCACTAATTATCACATATTCTAACAATATTGATGTAGTTTGATCAATAGTGACCACATATTCCAACAATTTTGATATGATATGATCATTAGTGACCACATATTCCAACAATATTGATGTGGTATGATTACTAGTGACCACATATTCTAACAATATTGATGTGGTATGATCACTAGTGACCACATATTCCAACAATATTGATATGGTATGTTCATTAGTGACCACATATTCTAACAATATTGATGTAATATGATCATTTGTGACCACATATACTAACAATATTGATGTGGTATGATTACTAGTGACACATATTCTAACAATATTGATGTGGTATGATCACTAATGACCACATATTCCAACAATATTGATGTAGTATGATCACTAGTGACCACATATTCCAACAATATTGATATGGTATGATCATTAGTGACCAATATTCCAACAATATTGATGTGGTATGATCACTAGTGACCACATATTCCAACGATATTGATATGGTATGATCATTAGTGACCACATATTCCAACAATGAGAAAACAAGTGGTTCAAACGTAATTCCAAAGAAAGTATAGATTTATTAAGCTGTACACAAAGGGACCTATCATTAATGCATACGATTTAATTTCGACAAGTCCACTGATTTGTCTATAGTTAGTTGAAGTATAGACAAACAAATGCATGATTTAATTGCTTCTGCGTGTGTTGAGAATGCAGTATATGTACATGCCCGATTCTGCCATTGATAAACGTATGTGTGTGTATTTGTGTGTTTGTGTGTTTGTGATTAGGATTTTGAACATAGCTTCAATATAACTGTTTTTCAGCTAGATCTCTATGATGTCTACAGTGTGGCTGTTTATAGTGATGCCTAGCACTGGGTATCATGCCGCAGACATATAGCATCATGTCCCACCCAGTCACATTATTCTGACACCAGGCTGACCAGTCCTAACACTAACCTCTTAATGCTGAGCGCCAAAGGTGGCAGCTGCTAGTACCATTTTATGTCTTTGGTATGACTCGGCCCTGGTTTGAACCCGTGACCTCGTTCATCTAAAGCGGACGCTTAAACCACTTAAGCCACCAAAGCGGTCAGAGACAAACTTTAGAAAAACCGACAACGAATGAGAATGGTGAAAATCCTTTGCATTTTTAGGCTTTTGCAACTGCTCCTCAAAGTTGATAACCGATAGTCAAACAAAGTATCTTGTTTTTGCAGTGATTAGGTTTTATTTATTGTCAAATTTAGTCATAATGTACAAAAATGAATTAATATTTCACTAGGATATCAATTTCGTTACCTTTCAGTCACAAAATAGTGAATTTAAGCATTAAAAGGGATCCAGTACCAGTGTATTTGTCTTCTCTGCAAGCCACGTTAGCTGAGTTGGTAGAGCGTCGAACTTATAATTTAAGTGTCGCGGGTTTGACACTTGCCCAGGCAAGCCCAGATCGACTGATTCATTGTGCCGTTGAGAAAAGCATCCAGCCCCCATTTGCTAGGCATGATAAACCCAATAACGTGCGGAATGTTCCGATTCAACGATCGAAAAAGAAAGCCAGCTTATGTGGAACGCCAATGCGTTCTTAAGAATACTATTTTGAGTGCATTTGAACTCAATTATATGATCGGCATTCCTTATTTTATTTTCTGTATGTATATATTGCAAAGTTAGTTTCAGTTGCACTTATCAAAAATAGCTTATTTTGTTTTAGCGTTGTCATCTGGACCTCAATACGGCCAAACTGAGGCATTTAGCTGATTGCTTGTAACGTCACTGAAAAGTCTTTACGGTGGGGACATTCTTCAAAATGTTTTAAGATGGGGACTTTCCTATTGTTACACGCACACGGGTATTTACTTGACCGAGCGGTTGTCAAACCCTGGCGCGATTCTCGCTAGAAGTCATACGTTTCCCCGACTTTCCAAAGACTTCCATACAACCTCAGTTGTAAATCAGAAAGCCCGACGTGTCCATTCTATACCTAAATTTTCCTGTAATTAATGCAAGACCACAGATAAACCAAACTGCCAACTATCTATCAACCGTACATCTGCGTGTTTTGGCTTCATTATGTTTCCGTACCACCAACCGTTCACGCCTTAGAACATATATGAGTACTCCCTAACAATGGGAACTATTTTAACTCCGCCACCTTAGGCCAGTCAATGTATGCTTTCCAGGCACATTTCGCCTATATAACTGCACCATATTCGCCCACATGGCGACATCAACGGTGTCTGTCAAGTCCCTTTTTATTTATTCCTTTGTGTAATTTACCGGTTTAATACCGTAAGTACTGTCCTAGCAGTCACGCTACCAATGTATACCACTAGATTTTAATATGTACTATTTTACGACAGGAACATTCATTCGGTTTTGGTCAGAATTCACTACAAGTGAACCGGGACATCATGGAAACACACTAACACTTCACTCCGTGACGTTTGCTCCTATTCATTAGCTCATTAGTTCGGGCCAGGAATATTTCCATGGCGCCGAATTCCAATAATCAAACACGTAATCACACAAATCTAAGAATTGCTTAAAACGGGGCACTACAACCAAGTGCACATACTCTAAATTTACTACACTATAATACTTCATAGTTTAGGCTTTAGAACTAAACTCTTTAATATTTTCAATATTTGGAGAGCTATTAAATCTGACGGTTGACGTTGGGTTTATTTGCATGCATCGATTTTAATTTTTAAAAAATAATTGCTTATGCGTTATATGGCACTTTTCTGTCAAAATAGTTAAACACCTACTGTTGTCAGCCTTTTAGGTTCAGATAATATCGATTTGTTACTGAAAACAAACATGCAAGTCTTTGAAAATTCCAAATTGGAAACAGTGGGTTTCCGATTTTTTTGGACTGTAAAGACCTGGAAAAAGTATAACAGAAACAAATTGCTATACAATACCTGGGCAATTGTATTGTATTAATTAAATGCAGAAAAAATGTACAACACTACTCAAGTGCATACCCTAACCTAAACTCCTTAAGCCCCCACCAAATCAAAAGAACAAAAAAGAAAAGAAAAAAAATGAAAGGGACTTGCAAAGCTATCGTAACTTCGACTAGCAATGCACACACTATTGTTATTAAGGATTATTTGAAAGGGGTATGACATTAAATTTGGGTAATTGTATGCTCAGCGGGTGAACGATTTGGTTTATAACAGACTTAGGAACAGATGGAATAAACAATATAAGATATTTTTTTTAAATGTAAGCCTCTGTGGTCAGAAATTTACCTGCATTGAGAGCAAGACGACAAATTGTAAACGAAGTTGTAATTTGAAGATAAAAATAGATAAAGAAATTACTAAGACACCGACATAAAGCTAATTTTATTATATTTCTACTGCTGTGCATTTTAAAGTTTGTTTTGAGATAAAAAAAAATAATAACTTTGCTTTCTCATATTTCCTGCATAATTCTTAATAAAATCTATATGTATTCTTCAAATATGGCTACCGATGACGTCATTTGAAAAGGGTCTACAAGTAAAATAGCAAGGACTTGTTGAGTTTAGGTATACTACGCTACTCTAGTGCTACCATCTTATATGTAATTCAACCACTGGGACGAAAGATACTTGGTCAGGATTTTCATTCGAAACCGGTGCTCTATTAAATTCTCACTCTTAAGTGTGTTTTCGATTTGATCATCGTCATAAGGAGTCTGCACACAATATAAAACAAATGCACATTATATAATAAAATATCCACATTGCATAACGCAGTCTGGCAAACATACATTTTTTTTAAAAAATTAACCTACCACATCGCATTATAACAAACGCTCATTAAATAATAATACATGTGAAACAAATTGTTAAAATACAAAACAGATAACTAGAACTGCACATCATATAATCAATAATGTACAGCATATAATATATGTGTAACATGATGCAATAACAAAATGCATACCTTATACTAACTATTAGGACAGTAGTATTTAGTAAAAGTAATAAGATTGAAATTTACTCTAAATTATTTTAAATGTAATTTTTTATTAAATTATATTGAAATTAATTTCATACTAAAGTATATTGAGATTAAATTCATTTATTTCGATATTACAATTATATACTATGTAATAAAGATTGCGCACTTATGAGCAAAAGGCCAAACTCGCTTGTGCTATGCATTTCCCTTGTATCAAAAGTCAGCAAAAAACTACACTCGGTACATTGCGTTGATAGATGAACTAAAGAAATTCAAAAGATTCTTTCCAAATGGGTAAATGAGATGATCCAGCAAAATTGTCTATCTAATGACGTGCATAGACCCAAACGATAGTCTGTAAGAAACGACGGAGCCTCACTCTGAGATTCTGGCGGACACAAAAACTAGACGTATGACTATATTTGGCTACTTCCTAAGAAACTGGTATAAAAAGCGTCGGATTTGCGAACGCATCAGTCCATTCATCGGAATCTCAATGACACTTGTGTTCGTTACAGGTAAGATTATCGTCTACGTAGAATTTTTTTATATAGTATAGGGATTGTTAGTATTAAGATCTTAATCTAACATCAGTAGGTTGCAACGTTTGATTATTTTAATATTTCTTTACTATTCTTTAAAATAATGTATAGGTGTAGTTTAATTGTTTGAAGACCTTTTATTTTCTTGTAATTATATTATTGATAATAATAGAAAACAACATTCGCGACCAATTTCATATTTAGTAATAGTTAATTTAGAAATAAAATACTCTTTAATTAATAGAGTGTAATATGTTGACATTTTAGATTAAATTCAGTAAAATATTCTTCTGTTAAATGATTGCGGTATTAGTCTGAAATATTGATTTTATATTCTTTAGCTATTGTGAATTTATTCTATATTTCATTATCTGTATTATATTCTAAAAGGCAGAAATTATACAAATGTATGATGTTGGTATGTGAAATAATACCGTTGTTTTATACCACTTAAACACCAACAAACACTGGTCAGTTTAGTTTATCATCATCATCATCATCATCATTTAAATTACAGAGGTTTTCGCCCATACGGGCATGTACGTATGGTTAATGGCCATAAGCGGACTGTTTAATTGATCCCGGGGGACGGAATTAGAGCATCATCTCCCATGCATTACTGTGCATAAAAGGCACTATTAATTGAGCCGTTTGGTCTTGAGTCAATATGACTGGCTATACTCGAGTGGGAATAGACCCAGCACACACTCGAGTTAAAGGTAGTAATTCAGTCTGCATTAGCTGCGCTAGGTGTCAGCCAAGCAGTATGTGACGCCAGTAGCGATTGGTCGCCACTATGACGTCACATCTGGACGCCTAGGTTTTTATTCCCATGAAGTGAGGAAAAAGTGCCTCCCCCTTCATGTATTTAATATATGATATGCATGTTTATTAATTTAATGTCCCGGGGGGTGGCGAGGAGGTATGTTCGTTCAGGGAGGACCCTGCTCACGAGGAAGACACCTTGGTTTATCCAGAGTATAATATTTTTTTACTCCCTTCAGAGCTTCAATAATGGCCCATAATTCGGCTGTGTAAATGGAGCAGGTGTCGAGTAGTTTAGTTCCGCATTCTGTGTTGGTTTCAGGGATTACTACTGCCGCAGCAGTTTTGTACGGTTTTGTAATTTTTTAGCCATCGCTGTATATCTTGGTGTACCCTAGATATTTTTCTTCTAGCTCGGCTAATATTTTTGTCCTTATATCATATACATGGTCTTGTTTGTTGCCATAAGTAAGGGAGATTGTGTTACAATTAGGGTTACCTCCCGTCCATGGTGTTGGGTCGGCGTAACTGCATTGTTCAGCTTGTACAGTGGGTAGGATAAGATCTTTAGTTAGTTCATGAATTCGTTTTACACCGGGTGGTTGTGGTCTCAGATTTTTATTGAAAGAGATATTACTTTGTTGGATAATTTTCCTGGTGGGGTGGCTTGTTTTGTGGATCGAAACTAGTACGGCATATCTTAATATGCTTTTGTTTGTTCTTAGTTGCAGTGGTAGTTCTCCTGTCAGTATTTTGAGCTCTTCTATGGAGGTTGTGTTTAGTGCTCCAGTGCAAATGATTAGTGCCTTATGTTGTATGGAATCAAGTTTACTAAGTGATGTTTGGTTAGCTGATGCATAGACTTGGCATCCGTAATCTAGTTTTGCTCTTATATTTGCCTTATATATGCTAAAGGCGTTTCTTGGTTAGCCCACCATGTAGTTCCCTTGATGTTTCTTAATAGACTTAAATCAACTTTACATTTTTGGGTGAGCTCTTTAACGTGGTGTTTCCATGTTAGGTTTTCATCAAGGAACATTCCTAGGAATTTGGCTATTTTGACAGATTTTATTATTTTCCCTTGTATGTGCAGTTTAGGGTATTCTATGTTTTTTCTATTGTGTGGCGAGAACAAAATGGCTTCTGTTTTAGTGTTGGATATTTTAAAAAAAAAACATTTATCTGCCCAACGACCTATTTGGTTAAGACTATCTTGTATTTGCCATATGACTGTTTTGCTGTTTGGATTACCTGCTTTCTATATCCCATTATCGTCAGCAAATTGGGATAGAGCTACCATACTTTCGTTAATTATAGTGTCAATGATGTTGAATAAAGTGGGGCTAAGCACGCTACCTTGTGGCGTACCATTTTCTTTGTTATATATATCTGAATATTGATCCCCTACTTTTGTCAGTATCTTCCGATATATTAGGAAGTCTGCTTTCCAGTTATGTATGCGGCCAGTTATTTCGTATAGATAAAGTTTCGCAATAAGACCTATTGTCCAGACCAAATCGAATGTTTTTTTCTAGATCGAGAAATACTGCGATTAGATGTATATTGCATTTGCGTTTTGCATTAAATGCTAGCTTGATGCTTGCTTCGAATCTGAACAATTGGTCCAGAGTGGATCTTTTGTTGCGAATGCCGCTTTGTGATTCTGCAATGTAGTTGTTGCTTTCTATATGGTATTTTAATCTGTCATTAATCATTGTTTCCATTATTTTGCATATGTTATCAGTTAGAGATATTGGTCTATAGGCCTTGATGTCATTTGGTTTTTTTCCAGGTTTTGGTATTGGAATGACGATAGCTTTTTCCAACTTTTGGGTAGTTGGCCCTTCTGCCAGCTATTATTAGGGAGATCTAGTATGATGTAAGCAAAGTCATAAGTTGTTATATAGGTACACACGCATCCCGACTGATCTAATGGTCTAATGTCACTTTTTAGAACGATGCAGCAAACATTTATGATTGGAAATATTAGGACTTAACTGATTGATTACTTTCTTCATGCTAATTTTAGCAGGACTTTCAGGAGATGTGAAATGTACTTTAGCTTTAATAAAATTGGGTTTTCCTTCATCAAGGTGTGACTGGGATGAATCACAACGGTCAGCATATTGGAGGTAAACCGGCTGGGGGGAGGGTTAGCGGTAGGTCAGTTAACGATGGGCGGTTAACAAGTTCCAGACAAGATGAAAGATTGTTGTGTAGTTAGGTTTAATATCCCCGAATCCACCTTTATTCAGTGGAAAACGATGGATTTAATCCACGCCCTTCTCTTGACGAAGTCCGGTATTAACAAAAAAGACAGATATTGTGTGACCGCATTTTTGTTAGTTGGTGCTGTAATTTACTGCTTGAGTATAGAGGTACATAAGATTGAGTTATTTGGATGTCTGTCGTAAATGCTAACAAAGCTTCAAACATGAAATAGAATAATTGTTGAAAGTTTCAACTTACATTCAGAATTAATTCTCATGATTAACCTCAACACCTTGAGAATATACGCAATGGAGATTTCATATTCACGAAAGTGAGGTTCGCAACTGCTCAGAGAGCGTTTTGTCATGTGTGATAATTATTTCGATACTCTACCGAATCCGAGAAATTTGGATACGGATGGTTCTCGGTTTGTTCTGGCAGCCTCTAGAGCAGTGGGTCTAGCAAACTACTACTTTTTCGATTTCCCTGATTCATGCTGACCGCTGGGAACTTAACCAACCGGTTGCCCAACCCGCTTGCCTCCCAACCCGCTGAAATCCCCCTCAAGCTCCCTCTCCGGAGCCTGATGAAGCAAAAGCTCTATTGCACAGCTAAGCTTCAATGTAGATATTACCTTTAACTGTTCATTATATCGGAAGAATTCGCACAGTACTAATGATGGTGAACGAAGACACATTTATTTTTCCCTCCGATTATGCGTATGTCTAAGATCTAGTTTATTTTCGTTCAAGCATCGTTAATATATAACAACTAATGGCTTAGAGAAAGACAAACGTGCTTCAAATACAAGTACTTATTGTCAGTACTTGTCAGTAATTAAAAGGTAGAGAAGATTTTATATTAATTAGCATCGGCATTATACACTTATTATTATTGGCATATTCTGATTTTTTTGTTATGCTCACATGAAACAGACAAGACATTATATACGAATTGAAATGTTCCTCCGCGTGCTCATAAAGAAACCGGCCGTAATACGTTAGGAATTGATATTCTATCAAGTATACAGTAAAACTGATGATATTATGTTCGCATCCTCTAAGAGGAGATGCTGAATTGTATTGTATAATCATACAAGCTTTGTAAATATATTGCAATTGACGCCATCTATAATTGTACTGTATATACTCACAAATTGCATCATCCTATATTTGCATAAGATAAAGATTCTCTTTTCCTTCTATATTAATAATCACAGGGACCTTAATCTAATTTAGTCAGATAATTTTGTATGGTTCGAATGTAGAAATATTATCAGCACTGATTTTCTATCCCTCTTCTAATCCAAATACTATATCCTCAAGATCCCACTGCCACCACATCAAATACAAAATATATATCCTCACGATCTCACTCTCACCACATAACACTTTTAATATAAATGCTATTCCCATACGATCCCACTGCCACCACCTCTAATATACATAATATGCCACACGAATCCACTGCCACCACTTCTTGCCGTCTTGTAGTACACATAAAAAAGTTCAAAATCTCACTTAGTACAAATACAGAATGTTCAAAATCTCACCATCACCACTTGGATGTGATGGAACGAGGAATATATATATATATATATATATATATATATATATATATATATATATATATATATATATATATATATATAGAGAGAGAGAGAGAGAGAGAGAGAGAGAGAGAGAGAGAGAGAGACGGAGAAAGAGAGAGAGAGGGAGGGAGAGAGAGAGAGAGGGAGGATAGAGGGAGGGAGAGTAAGAGATTAGGGAAGAGAGAGAGAGGGGGAGGGAGAGAGGGAGAGAGGGAGAGAGAGAGGGAGTGGGAGATAGAGAGAGGGAGGGAGAGGGAGGGGGAGAGGTAGGGAGAGGGAGATTGAGGGAGAGAGAAAGGGAGAGGGAAGGAGGGAGAGAGAGGGAGGGAGGGAGAGAGGGAGGGAGAGGGAGAGAGATGGAGAAAGAGAGGGAGAGAGAGGGAGAGAGAGGGAGAGAAAGAGGGAGAGAGAGAGGGAGGGAGAGGGAGAGCGAGAGAGGGAGGGAGAGGTAGAGAAAGAGGGGGAGAGAGAGAATTAGGGAAAGAGAGAGAGAGAGAGAGAGGGAGGGAGAGGGAGAGAGAGGGAGGGAGGAGAGAGATAGAGATAGATAGAGAGAGAGAGGGAGAGGGGGGAGAGAGAGAGGGAGGGAGAGAGAGAGGGAGGGAGAGGGAGAGAGAGGGAGAGAGAGAAGTAGGGAGAGAGAGAGGGAGGGAGAGGGAGAGAGAGAGGGAGGGAGAAGGAGAGAGAGGGAGGGAGTGGGAGAAGAGAGGAGGGAGGGAGAGAGATAGAGAGAGAGAGAGAGAGAGGGAGAGGGAGGGAGGAAAAAGGGAGGGAGAAAGAGAGGGAGGGAGAGGGAATGAGAGAGGGAGGGAGAAGGAGGGAGAGAGAGAGGGAGGGAGAGGGGGAGAGAGAGGGAGGGAGAGAGAGAGAGGGAGAGGAAGAGAGAGAGCGAGAGAGAGAGAGGGGGAGAGAGGTAGAGTGAGGGAGAGAGGGAGGAGAGGGAGAGAGAGAGGGAGGGAGAGAGAGAGGGAGAGGGAGAGAGAGAGGGAGGAAAGAGAGAGAGAGAGGGGAGAGAGGAGAGCGAGAGAGAGAGAGGGGGAGAAGGTATGAGTGAGGGAGAGAGGGACGGAGAGGGAGAAAGAGAGGGAGGGAGAGAGATAGAGGAGAGAGAGAGAGATAGAGAGAGAGAGAGAGAGGGAGAGGGAGGGAGGAGGGGAGAGAGAAATGTACTTTGCATACGTCTCGAAGCAAATGAAATGGCAATACGTTTTTATTTTAACATTCATGGCTTTTCTATGGAACGTTTATGTATGTGTTGTGATTATACGTTTCAGAAGAGCACTAAATTACAGTAAAATATCACACAAAAACAATTATTATTAGTAGTAGTAGTAGTAGTAGTAGTCTTAGTAATAGTAATATTAGTATTATTAGTATTGTTATTATTGTTATTATTATTATAGTAATAGTGGTAATTGTTGCAATAATACTAGTAATAGTGGCAGAAGCATCAGTGGTTGCAGTAGTAGTTGTAGTAGCAGTTGTAGCAGTATTAGTATTTTTGTTGTTGACAAGAGGAGGATTTGAAAGAAAGGTGTTTTGCTTTTCTCCAATGAAGGATACAAAAGAAAACATTACTTCTCTATTGATTTTGGAGCAATAAACATGATAACATTTCTCTTAGCTTAAGTATAAATTTCGCTAAAAAGCACTATTTATGTAACTTTTATGGTTCTCATGGTATTATACATTTGACAAGTGTAATACGTTTTTCACCTCTCAAAGAAAGCAATGGTTCATTTCAAATATGAGACTGTTCTAGGTGGTATCAGTTTCGTTTTAAAAAAAAAGAAAAGACTTTTTATACTTCTGAAGTAGAACGTCGGTAGTTACAGTATGACCTTAAAGCAAATCGAACAAAGGCAATGCTCCAAAACGTAAATGACCTACATGCAATTTTCCAATTAGGAATACTATTTAAGCCCGTCCTATGAAGACGTTGAAAGAAATTTCTTTTTTCATAAATACTATGTAATATGCAAACTTTCTTCTATTCTATTTGATTAAGTTACGAAACCTGTTATCACAGCAAAATAATCAAATTTGCAGTTGTATATTCTCACCACGCAGATCTTTCTTCCCCTCTTTTCCACTGTTACACTTAAAGTCAATCATTCTACATGAATAGTCCCCTTATTGATTTTCTGCTTGTTCGTGTCTTTTAATGAATTACACTCTTTTTTTCCAGAACTAAACGCAGGGCTTGGTGTCATACGATATTAACATTATTTTCAAATGAGAATGGAAATACAAAAGTATACATTAATGCAGTTCTATTTAAAAATGGTTTAGAGGTTTTGATCTACCTACAACATGTTCTAGTTTTCAGTTTCTGAATAAGCAAACATGAAAAGCAAAAACATCACTGAATTGAAGAAATTAAACGAAAAGTTGATTTGTTTCACCAGATATCGTATCCAAACATTTACTTTTATCCACAAAAATTATTGTATGCTGTGACCATTATAATCCTGGTCACGTGATTCATGCAAACAGAACGCTGAGATACATGACCTTCATAAAACTAACATCAAACATTGATTTAAAGGAATTTATTTGCCGACATCATTCCAGAAACCATTTGTAAAAAAAAATAGTATATTTTTATAAAGATTCGGTAAAATGTTAAAGTTTGATTCCAGCTCACTTTCACTCACAACAATCTTTACTTGGATAAAATGACTGACGTAAATGACGAGATAAGTCAGCCGGACGGTTGCATATATTGACACAAGCGAATGATATATTGAAAACAAAAAAACAACAAATCAATAAGGAAATATTATTTGATGGTAATTAACAAGCATTGGTAGCGGAACCATCATGTTGCTACAAAAAAAGACAAAATGTTAAAATGTCGTTTCTGATTGGGGGGGAAGCGTAGGTGAAATATTTTCTATTTCATCTCGGTTATATATATATATATATATATATATATATATATATATATATATATATATATATATATATATATATATGGTTCCGCCTAAACAATCTCGAGATATTAGCAAGTAATAACGGAATTATGTCTCTATTACCAGAAACCATAAGGTCGATGTAAAGAAAGACTGTCAGTCCACCTAAAGAATGGTATGGATCCAACTTCTAAGTAACTAATTTTGTTTTAATCGTGAGTTCTAAATCAAACTCATGTTTTACGAACATCGGTTCTGTTGTCTGGCAACCTATATCTTATATAATGTTACAATTATAGAGGACAGTGACGCATGTGTTTTATGAAAGTATGGTAGCTATATTATTAACAGATACATATACCACATAGGGATTCCCATAAAAGATAATGTCATATTACAAAACTTAAATTTTCCATTGTGAAGTAGATCACTTTCTTAAAATGTAATTACTGTCTCTTTTCTTTGTTCTTTGTAGTAAACGTGACATAGAAATATGTATTTATTTGTCCTTAGTGTCTCCTAATTGGACTTTTGTGTAGATGAAATAATTATCATGCAACATTGACGCTCAAATAAATTTAATTTACCATAAGACGTATTCGGCTGATATCATGCTACATTAAAAACGACTCACCAATTAAATCCAAGCTATTTTTGTTCATGAACAATCTTTGTGCAACGAGATATTTCCCATATAAATATTCATAAGGCTGAACGATCCAACATTCCTGTAATCCTCTACATAAAAATGGCCGACCTCTATTCATTATTAGGTTATGTTACCTTTATCAATCCACTTCAAGTTTGGACGAGAGTAAGGTGTAAAGGTGACAGAGTGATTTTATCAGCTACATGTTTGAAATAACTTGTTTCATTTTTTTAAAAAAAAACCAATCCAACAATCACGAAAACGGAAAGATTTTGTTATTATATATTTATATGTTTATGTACTGTTGCATTTTTATGTGTTTTTATACACCAACATACCTGTTATGTAATTTATAACTGATATTATTTCTGACCGGTTATAAGCTGAACTAGCTAAATTAAGCAAACAGTTCAGTGAGAATTGAAAACAATAGTAGAAATATACAAACCTTTGCTAACCAACATCGTTCTTAGGATGGGTAGTTAGCTGTCACAAGGGATATCAGGATGTGTAATTAACTTCCACAAGGGGTATTATAATGGATAATTAGCTTTCACAAGGGATATTATGATGGGTAATTAACTGTCAAAAGGGATCTTAGGATGGGTAGTTAGCTTTCACAAAGGATATTAGGATGGGTAATTAGCTTTAACAAGGGATCTTAGAATGGGTAATTAGCTATCACAAGGGATATTAGGATGGGTAATTAACTATCAAAAGGGATCTTAGGATGGGTAGTTAGCTTTTACAAGGGATCTTAGAATGTGTAAGTAGCTTTCACAAGGGGTATTATAATGGGTAATTAGCTTTTACAGGGGATCTTAGAATCGGTAATTAGCTTTCACAAGGGATATTATGATGGGTAATTAGCTTTTACAAGGGACATTAGGATGGGTAATTAGCTTTTACAAGGGATATTAGAATGGGTAAT
Source organism: Sinohyriopsis cumingii (assembly GCA_028554795.2). Taxonomy (NCBI): domain Eukaryota; kingdom Metazoa; phylum Mollusca; class Bivalvia; order Unionida; family Unionidae; genus Sinohyriopsis; species Sinohyriopsis cumingii. The sequence goes on from CM068828.1 coordinate 69,784,575, forward strand.
TAGCTTTCACAAGGGATCTTAGAGTGGGTAATTAGCTTTCACAAGGGATCTTAGAATGGGTAATTAGGTTTCACTAGGGATATTATGATGGGTAATTAGCTTTCACAAGGGATATTAGGATGGGTAATTCGCTTTCACAAAGGATCTTAGAATGGGTAATTAGCTTTCACAACGGATCGTAGGATGGGGAATTAGCTTTTACAAGAGATAGCTTTTACACGGGATCTTAGGATGGGGAATTAGCTTTCACAAGGGATATTAGGATGGGTAATTAGCTTTCACAAGGGATCTTAGAATGGGTAATTAGCTTTCACAAGGGATATTAGGATGGGTAATTAGCTTTCTCAAAGGATATTATGATGGGTAATTAGCTTTCACAAGGGATCTTAGAATGGGTAATTAGCTTTCACAAGGGATCTTAGAATGGGTAATTAGCTTTTACAAGGGATCTTAGGATGGGTAATTAACTTTCACAAGGGATCTTATGATGGATAATTAGCTTTCACAAGGGATCTTAGAGTGGGTAATTAACTTTCACAAGGGATCTCAGGATAGGTAGTTAGCTTTTACAAGGGATCTTAGAATGGGTAACTAACTTTCACAATGGATCTTAGGATGGGTAACTTTCTTTCACAAGGGATCTTAGAATGGGTAACTTTCTTTCACAAGGGATCTTAGGATTGATAATTAGCTTTCACAAGGGATCTTAGAATGGGTAATTAACTTTCACAAGGGATCTTAGAATGGGTAGCTTTCTTTCACAAGGGATCTTAGAATGGGTAACATTCTTTCACAAGGGATCTTAAAATGGGTAATTAACTTTCACAAGGGATCTTAGAATGGGTAATTAACTTTCAGAAGGGATCTTAGAATGGGTAACTTTCTTTCACAAGGGATCTTAGGGTTGGTAATTAGCTTTCACAAGGGATCTTAATGACTAAATACACGATGAAGGAATTTCTTCTCAATGACCTGCAAAGCATGGCTGAAAAATGAAATCCTGATATAAAGATTGTTATTGACACCAATGGGAGACAGAGCAACTTTGATATATCAGTAGTCCAAACTGAGAGAGACAAGAGAGTGTACTTATCAATAATTACACTGGTTGTGAACATTTTGACATTACAAAAATTAACGATTGAGCACTTTAGCAAAAGCACAACAATGTGTCGACATGTTACATTTACCCTATACTTATCAGGGCGTCATATTTAGAGACCTTGGAACGTAGTACGTGTGTGGGGGTGGGATAGCAGCAGCCACAGTAGTAATTGGATCTTATGATTTTCTAATTTTCACTAATGAAGCGTGCACATATTAGTAATTTTATCTATTTTGTCATAATTTCAGATTATTAATTAAAAAGAAAGGATAAATGGGAAAAAGAGAATTGAGATAGCATGTACACGAGTTTAAAGGAGCACTCTTGTTCTTAGACATTGATTAAACAATGATAACATTGTATCACCTAACTGAGGAAATAATAATACTAAAATAGGTGAAAAATATAATTTGTCATAAAAACTGAGGGAAAGAATCATTCATTACGTCGAATGAAAATTGTCTTGCTTTTTATTATTCGCTAATGCTTTCATTTTCTTTTTATGAAACAAACACTAGTGTATATAAAGTGGAGAGATGAAAAAGCAAGTGAAGAATAATTGATATCTCTCGTTTGTTGGGTATAGACTTTAGTTTATACTTACCATATAGTATTCGCTTACCCTCCCGTTTGTTTGTACTCACACCAAAGCAAAAGGATTAAGAATGTAAAAGAATAATTCACCTATTTAAGATTCCTAAACTTATCAACGCCATAGGTCCCGAACACTGTCAACTTGTTGGCGTTTCAAACCAGTTGGGAGTTTGTTTAGTCACCGTTCCCATATATGCGTGAACGAGTCTTTTTTTTTTCTTCTTCAGACAACATACATCAGGTAGGTCGCCGTCTTCGATGAGCTCTGAATAATTCCATAAATTTTCGTAACTTTGCAGTTAGATCCCTTTGAACACATGCATGCAAGAGTTACGCCGTTTTATTTCTTTGTTTTATAACTAATAAAAGCAGATATTTCAAATATTGGGAGCAGATGACATATTTGTTACTGTCACTGGACCGTTCTAGAAACCGTTAAATTACCTTGAGCAGCCTGTCTGGTTGTACTTTTTAAAAAAGTGGAATAAGGAGGCCTTTAGAAGGAAAAAGAAACCAATAGTATGGCCTAGGGTGGAATACATACGGATATGATAGATTTCAACCTTGGGAGTACGAATTGTCACGTGATGGGCCTGAGCACTTGGTAAAAGCTGGGGATCTGGAAGTACACAAAAACAAGCACCAACCACTGCCTAACCTTTCTAAAAGAATATTTTAGCTTACAAGTTTCAATTTTGCGTTTGTAAAAGTAGGATATATTTTGTTGTTGTCGAACACCAAAGTTATGATATCTCCTTCTTGAGAGGCTAAGGAAATTTATTGAGGAATTCGAATGTAGAAAAATATCATCAGACAATATTTTTCAGCTTTCCATCACTCTCCATTTCTAGCATTTTATTCTTAACTTTAGAAGCTCGTATTTGATATCAGCTTTTTAGTTATTTTTTATCTATATTCCTTTCTAATGAATGTAATTTAACATAATGCATATATGTTCGCTTGCGTGGATATAGATGTATGTCGATCGATGGGCCATGGGGGTTTCACGTGATATCATCACATAACTCGCTCAAAAGTGCCACGCGAAAAAAGGCTGTAAAACTATAAAGATTAAAAACTGCTTTAATATAAAAAGATAAACCTTTTAAAAACAAACTTGAATTTGAACTTCTGAAAGACTAAAAAGATAAAAAGGATGAAAATATTATAATTCTTGGAAAGGTATTTAAAATAAAATAATATGGTAAAATACGAATCAAATCATTGAAATATTTCCTATTTATCTTGGTATAAACCAGAGTCTGCTATCTCTGGTAGTTGATCGTTAAAACTCCATTTTAATGAACTGGCATTAAAAGAAACAGAATAAATCTTCTGTCTCACACAGTGGAAATCGGATCCACTGAAAGGATTATGCTCCACCTGGATTGGAGATTGGTAAGGGATGACCACTTGATCCAGGTTATCCCATTAGGAGGTGTGCTTGGGGTATGTATGCTTGTCCTTTGAGAGCTGTGCATGAGTTATATATGGGTGTCATTTGGGAGCTTCGCGTGGTTCATTTATGTCTGTCCTATGAAAACTGTGCATAAGTTATGCGTGTGTGTGTGTGTGTGTGTGTGTGTGTGTGTGTGATTTGATTAGGATTATTAACGTAGCTTTAATAATGTTTCAGTCATATCGCTACGATGTCTGCAGTGTGTTAGTTTATAGTGATGTCCAGCACTGGGGCATCATGCTGCAGACATGTAGCATGATGTCCCACCCATTCACATTATCTTGACACTTCTTAATGCTGAGCGCCAAGCGAGGCAGCTGTTAGTACCATTGTTGTAAGTCATTGGTATGACTCGGCCGGGGATCGAAACCACAATCTCCCGCTTCCGAAACGGACTCTCTAACCACTAGGCCACCAGTACCGTATTGTGTTATGTGTGTACGTGTCCTTAGGAAGCTGTGCATGGGTACAGATAACTACCGCCCAGTTTCTAATCTCCCATTCATATAAAACAATCTTAGAAAAGGTTGTTCTATCCCACCTTGTATCTCGTCTGAATTCAAACAGTCTTTTTAGCAATGTACAATCTGCATATCGCCCTTGCCACAACACTGAAACTACTCTTCTAAAAGTAGTTAATGACATTCTCTCTGCGTTGGATAGCGGAAAGATTACAGTCCTCACCCTCCTTCATTTGTCTGCAGCATTTGACACAATAGACCATGATATATTAATTCACCGTTTCCAGCATGTATTTGGCATTCATGATACAGCCTTACTATGGTTCAAGTCCTACTTGTCAACAGGACACAAATTGTATCTACAAATGGAATACACTCCAGCCCAGTTGATCTATGTTGTGTTCCACAGAGGTCTGTTCTTGGACCTCTTCTCTTCATTCTGTACACTCAGCCGCTCTCAAGTGTCATAGATCATCATCCAGTGTCTTACCAATTATACGCTGATGACACCCAAATATACCAATCTAGCCACACAACTGAAGTTAATGCTACCATCCAATGTGTAGAGATGAGCATTGCTGATGTGACAAAATGGATGACATGTAACAAGCTGCAGATGAATGATGATAATACTGAGGCCATTCTGATCACAACACAAAGACTTTCTCATTCACATCCTTTACCTCAAACAATAAATATCAGCAACACCAACATTAAATTCACACAATCAGTACGAAACCTAGGTGTTACTCTGGACAGTACTCTCACACTGCACCAACATGTCATGAGCATATGCAACGCTGCATATCATGAGCTGAGACGCATCGGCTCCATTCGCAAATATCTTTCAGTTGATGCCACTTGTATGTTCATTAGTACTTACAAGACTGGACTATTGTAACTCAATTATGTCTGGTTCAACTCAATATCTGCTCCAGAAACATAAAAAAGTTCAAAACACAGCTGCTCGGATCATACTTAGAGTGCCACGATCAGAGCACACATCCCCGCTGCTCTGTACCCTACACTGGCTATCCATTCGATCAAGAATCAAACACAAAATTTGTTCTCTGTACTAAGTTTCACTGTCGGACTCTAGTCCAACATACCTATCCGACCTCACCCATGTGTACACACCAGCAAGACACTTACGCTCCTCTTCTGACAATCGTATACTCAGTATTCCAACTATGAAAACAAAGTCATATGGACAGCGTTCTTTTGCATACCAGGGCCCAGCAACGTGGAATGAATTGCCCACTGAAGGTAGACACAAAGACACAGTGATCCCATTCAAGAGTGCTCTCAAATCTCACTTATTCCGACTGCAAGAACAAACTTAAAGATCTAAAATGTTTCTTACCTTAAATATTCTCAGCATGTTTTTTATGTTTTCTAATTTCATGGTGTTTGGTTTTGAAATCATATTATTATATGTCTTTTTATCTTATAGGTGTTGTCCAATGTTGTAAAGCGCTTAGAGCTTCTAAAGATTAGGCACTATACATAGTCCTCATTATTATTATTATTATTATTATTATTATTATTATTATTATTATTATTTTTATGTGTGTCCATAGGGAGCTGTGCAATGGTTATGTATTGTTCTTTGGGAGCTTTCCGTGGGTTATTTATGTGTGTCCTATGAAAATTGTGCATGTGTAATGTGTGTGTGTCGTTTGGGAGCTGGTCATGGCATATGTGTGTGTGTGTGTGTGTCTTTTGAGAGTTCTGCATGGGTTATTTATGTGTGTATTTGGGAACTGTGCATGAGTTATGTATGTGTGTCCTTTTGGGAGCTGTGCATGGGTTATGAACGTGTGTCCTATCGACACCTGGTCTCTGCGTCTCCACATGAATTATTCCATTACCCAATGATAGTTTTGATCTCCTGAATCTTATGCTCCATTCGTTTATCAAACATGTCGATTAATATAATACGTAAACACATCGTATAAGAACTTTTATTCCAAAGTGGGCGACGCCGGGGCAGCTTTGGCTGCTTGATGGGTTCTCTCAGTACGTATGATCAATGTGAATAGCCTGCTAACAATAAAATATCATTTACTCAGATTTTGCAAGCAGATCCTGTTTCTGCAAGACGTGAGTTATTGATAGATTGTCAGATATAAAGTCTTGCTAGGCCTTTTCAGTGTGATCAGAGAAGCAGAAAAGACAATATAATGCTTTGTTGAATAGATTGTTTATTTGAACATTTATGTGTGGTCTCTATCAGAGCTGTGTCCGGGAACCTGTTTGAAATGGTATTTTGAATTGTAACCGCTCAGTGGCTTACAGACTCTCACTTACCACCATCCACCCCACGCACACCGCCTTGGTTAAAGTTTACTCTGGGGTCTCTCTCAATACAAGAGATGTAATTTAATACAGTTTATAATTCTAAAGCGCTCGCCTTTACCTATCATGGTCATCACACCTCTGTCAGCGTAGGTTAGAATCTCGGGTAAGACAAATGTGGATATGTGAGAAAGTTACCAGTAGCTTCATGTGGGCCACTGGTTGATTTGTCCGTGCTATTTCTCGACATGTTATACTGTCCGTCATGTATAGCCTATCTTGTCCTGCGAAATGGCGTTAAACCCCAAATAACAACGCCACTGAAGCTGCTAAAACTTTTGTCTCCATCTTTATAATCGTCTGTATACAACAACGTATGGTCGCAATAAGAGTCACATATACAATTAAATTAACCCTGTAAAATTAAAACATTCTTAGATGATTTGCTGAACTGGCAAAGACCAAATATCATTTTCTTTCTTTTAATAAACAGTATTGACAAGGATGATATTTGAGCTTCATCATCATCATTTTAATTATAGACGTTTTCGCCCATACGGGCATGTACGCCTGGTCAATGTCCCTAAGCGGATTATTTAATTGATCCCGGGGGAAGGAATTATGGCCTCATCCCACAGGCGTTAATGTGCATAAAAAGCACTATTTAACTGAGCCGTCAGGTCTTGGGTCAATGTGATTGGCTTCATAGATCCTAGCGACCTGAATGTAAGGCTATACTCGAGTGGGGATAGACCCAGCACACACTCGAGTCAAAGGTAGTAGTTCAGTCTGCATTAGCTGCGCTACGTGTCAACCAAGCAGTATGTGACGCCAGTAGCGATTGGTCGCCACTATGACGTCATATCGGGACACCTAGGTTTCTATTCCCATGTGGAGGGTTAATTAATTGTTCATGAAGAGAGGAAAAGTGCCTCTCCCTTCGTGCATTTAATATATGATATGCACGTTTATTAATTTAATGTCCGAGGTTGTCGAGGAGGAAGGTTCGGTCAGGAAGGGGCCTGCTCACTTTGTTTTTGTAATAATATTATTATATGTTTTTTATCTTATAGATGTTGTCTAATGTTGTAAAGCGCTTAGAGTTTCTAAAGATTAGGCGCTATACAAAGTCCTCATTATTATTATTATTATTAGTATTAGTATTTGCATTATGACTGTTTTGCTGTTTGGATTGCCTGCTTTCCAAATTCCACTATCGTCAGCAAATTGGGATAGATCTACCATATTTTTGTTAATTATAGTGTCAAGGTCGTTTACCATGATGTTGAATACACCTTGTGGCGTACCGTTTTCTAGGTTATATATAGTTTATATCTATATCTGAATATTGATCCGCTAGTTTTGTCAGTATCTTCCGATATGTTATGAAGTCTGCTATCCAGTTATATATGCGGCCAGTTATTTCGTATAGATGAAGTTTCGCAATAAGACCTTTTGTCCAGACCAAATCGAATGCCTTCTCTAGATCGAGAAATACTGTTATTTGATGTATGTTGCATTTGCATTTTGCATTAAATGCTAGCTTGATGCTTGCTTCGAGTCTGCAAAATAAGTTCAGGGTGGATCTTTTGTTGCGAAAGCTGCTTTGTGTTTCTGCAATGTAGTTGTTGCTTTCTTGATGGTATTTTAATCTGTCATTAATCATTGATTCCATTATTTTGCATATGTTATCAGTTAGAGATATGGGTCTATAGGCCTTGATGTCATTTGGTTTTTTTCTTTCTTTTTCTCCACGTTTGGGTTTTGGAATCATAACAGTTTTTTTTCCAACTTTCAATATTTTTTGCCGAAACGAATTTAACGTATATAATATTATATGTATGTTCGCACGTAAATTATAGGTAGTAGCATAATTATATTTTCTAACTCAAGTTGTAAATTAAAGATGACAATATTTTTAAAAAAATATTTGAAATATTCAAACCTGGTGCTTCAATGTGACAATTCGAGAGTTTACCACTAGTCCAAGCGAGCAAAATTTCGGAAGATGTAATTCCCTGTCATTAAGGTTATCGATGTATATTGGCTGGAGCGAAAAATAATTTATATATTTATCTAAATTATTTGTCTTGGAAAAATCACGAATTCACGGACTAGGATTAAAGGAAATATAGAACTCGATGGTAGCAACTCGTGGCATATAATGTTTTTCAACTCATTGATATAAAGCAAAGTAACCGTTGTTATAATCCATCCTAATTACACATTTTGACAGATGAATAAAAGATGAGTTGGTCCCGAAAAATTTGTTTTGTATCCCAGAAGTCACATGTGCAACCTTAGTCAAGTTTATTCTCCTACGTGTATTTTCATACAAACCGCAGTGTAATATTTGCCTGTGTTTGCAACAAAAAAATGGACCATTATACATTATTTCTAAAGGAAATCACACGTTAAAAAAACATTGTCCGTATTGTGGAATTGAAAAATGTTGGAAAATATGGTTTATGTCATGTAAGTCAGGCATATCTCAGAGTAACTATAATGATTGTTTCATTTGAAGTCAAAATTTAATTATGTACATTTAATATATTTCTGACTGATACACTACCTTCTTCCAATCGATCTCCTTGAAGGACACGCATTTATCTTGCAAAACACAATAGAAACACTCATCTGGTTAAAATACAGAAATGGTAGTTTATTATAGCTTACTGTGAACGTAATCAAGTGGGTATGTGGTTTATGGTAATAAACCCCATCGTTTTTGACGTCCTGCTAGTACACTACAGGATCCCCTAAATATTCGTTCCTCAATTAAATATTACATACATAAAGTTATGAAGGTACATCTCTACAAAATGTTTTTTTTTAATTAACATTTCTGTTTACGTCTTTCAATAAAGGATGGGGTTCATTACCATAGACGACGTACACGGACAATGTTTTTTAACGTGTGATTTCCTTTAGAAATAATGTATAATGGTCCATTTTTTTGTGCAAACTCAACAAATACTTAAAACAGACTTAATATGTGTCATGTCTCTCAAACATACATTTTGTGACCAGTATATATTTCCTTCTGCACATTTCAGTCTTACGTTCATATTGTTTATTGTACTGTTGGGATATATTAAAATTTTAGCTGAGTAATTTCAGATTAGATTGCTGAGTTGGTGACTTACAACAATGCCAGCATCTGGATCTTTATCACAAATTGTAGAATGTAATTCAACAGGATCTCAACGGGGAATCGAGTTATTGACACATCTCTGCCACAGGTCGGCTAAAGATGCAGAGTTTATTGCCTTATGCAACAGCACGCTTCGGATCAATACAGTGTTAACATGGCATACAGAGTGCTTCGACTTTCCGGTAGCCTACTGGTGGTATAAGCAAAGTGGAAAATATTTTCAGTAGCTCAAAACCTTTAACTTTCGTCTTCTGTAAGGTAGAAACTTTTAAAATAAAATAGCTACCTACTCCTTCTCTGCTATTTCTATTGTAGAAACTAACTGCCGTTATTATTGTCTTCTATTTTAACGACCGCTATGATTTCATTTAACATATTATATTATAGACGAAGCAAATGACGAATGCATGCGGTATACCTTGCCTGTCCAAACTATTCATTTTCACTCTCTGTTAACAATACGACTCACTGGAAAACGCAGAAAAGGTTTCATTTTTCAAATTTCAAAAATTCTTTTCTGAAAACCCTTGATATTCCTGGTTTATTTTACCATCCAGCCTGAACATAGCAGTTAAACTAGTTGACGCTGACATTGTTCATGGACAAACTAGGAAGTTACCGATGCCTACGAAACGCTTAAGTAAGGAATAATTAGCAGTGCCACTGTTCTTGAAATAAGACGTCATGCAACTGTTATTGTCACCTAATCTTGCGAATAACCCATTCCTGAATGCGGCTGTTATCGATTATCTATGTGTATATAGCAACAGGCATATGTACTGCCAATGCAGATACATTCTTTTTCGTTACATCCGAAAATTATGGAAACAAATACAGATTGGGATAAATGTATGATATGATTTTCTTGCAGTCCTGTTGTATATAACGAAAACTTATTTGTACCTGCCTATCCGACAAAATAAGTAGATTTCCTCAGACACGTATCTCGATATAATCAAACTGAGCAATTGTCTGCGATGCACCTGCAACTATGAACAGCCCACACATCACCGATCTGGCAAAGCACGTGCTCTTTCAGTCCCAGTGTTATTATCAGACTACCGGCACCGGAATAATACCGAACTCCTTGACATAGTATAACTAAAACGTTTAAATAGACAAAGACCAAACAACATAATTAGATGAAAGCATCGGAGGCTGCTATCTGATACAAATGTTGATCAAAATCACCACGACCGTATATGTAGTCGATATATATTTTGTTCAGTAACACCGGATGTTCATTTGTACATGTACGAAAATTACCGGTATTGCTGTATTCACTTGAATTCGCAAAGCGTTTGAAATCAAACATGTACTTATGATTTCAATGCATTATTTTGAGCCCAATTTATCGTGGATCTAGTGAAGAATCGCTATATAGTCGGATTGTAATTCAAAATGTCATCTACGCGCATTGTTTAGATGGTTTGTGAGTAAAAATGTCGTCGATATGTATTCTAGAAACCATATGAGTTATTAACGTATGTACGTGCTTATAAGTCGATTCTAACTTCAAAAAGCAAAGATCATATTTTGTCGTAGCATCATACGCCTGCAGATCAATACCTATCTTGTTTCGACTGCTGATTACTCCTAACAAACTGCACAGACCCAGATCTGCTGGCGCTTTATGCGACCCCAGATCTGGGTATGTGCACTATGCAGTTGAGCTCCTCTTATACGTGAGTGTCCAATGTACACTAAATCACTCCTTTGCCCCTCTGATTCCCCTTTCACTGAATGCTAATCTAAACAAGATATGCACTATACTGGGTTTACATCAGGTATGCCTTCAGGTGGGAAATCGGACTAAAGCAATGCAAATTCTTTGTTATATTGTGGGGGAAAATCATATGCATACACGTTGCTTTCTTTCAGAGGCATTGCGACCCGAGATTAATACACTGGATATTTTCAACATGTTTAGAAAGTGATAATTTTAAGTATCGGATAGACCTATCGGAACACTGAAGATCAGATGTGATCAGGAAAAGGTACAGCAGTCATAGTCATAAACTAATATATATTCCACAATTTGAACTAATTAGTTTCTAACAAGGTTGACTCTTCTTGAACATAATAAACAGTATCAGAAGGAGTTAGAAGCTTACTATCAATAGATCCTAGGATTGAAAACTCATTTGCATGTATTCACTGATAATCATATAGTGATTGCTTCGCAAGTAAAACCGTTAAAGCCCGAGTACATTAGTTGTGTGTACTTCTGACACAATTACCGTCAACTGGAAAGCAATTACTAACACAGGGATTTAGTGACTCTTCCAATTTGTCCCTCCTCATGTACTCCAAGTATCATTAAATGATGATGTGTTGCAATGATCGCTTTTCCCATTGTCCCAAAGTATTTGCCTTTATATGCCAGATCTGTTCGGATTAAAAATCTTCTTGTGCGTTGGGGTGGGGGTCAATATTATTTTCTTTTCAGTAGCGTGGGTATTCCTGCGAAATGATTACACTGTAATGCAATTTTAAATTATACGGATCTTTAGACCAAATATTTTCTTTTCTGCTTTCGAATAAAACTTCCTATAAGAATATAAAATAAATAGAATATTCGATATACTTTTCATACAATCGTGAGACTAATAAGTTACTGTTGACATCAAAACTCAAGGTCAAGTACAAAATGATCGTAGGGTCATCAAGGTCGTCAAGATCGCGTGTTTAAGTGAATATCTAATATAATTTTAATACGTTTATGCTACATGTGTTCTTAACACATTTTTATCTATAAGGTAAGCAATATTAAACCACTGGTTTTATGTCTACTAACTGGTGGTTAGAGCGTTCGCCTAGGATGCGGAAGGTCGTGGGTTCGATCCCCTGCCGAGTTATACCAAAGACTTATAAAAATGGTACTAACAGCTTCTTTGCTTGGCGTCAGCATTAAGATGTTAGTGTTAGGACTGGTCGGCCTGGTTTCAGAATAAAGAGACTGGTGGGAAATCATGCTACATGTCTGAGGCATGATGCCCGAGTGCTAGACATCACTATAAATTGGCGCACTGTAGACATCGTAGCGATATGACTGAAATTCGTTTAAAGCTACGTTAAAAATCCAAATCACACACACACACACACACACACACACACACACACACACACACACACACACTAAAGCTTAATCAGACGGGACATTGTAGAAGAAATTCATTAAAGTGTCGTGACTGTAATAGAATTAAGGACTGACATAAGGAAGGATAGTTGAATGTTTACACTAAGCAGCATGTGTTATCATCTTGTACAGCTACTTTCCAAGGTTCAGATCAATGCATATTCATTTTCTTTGGGAACTGCTGTTCTGTATGGATCGCGTTTGTAAGGAAGAGCGAACTCGGTGTTTTGGTGAGGATATGGCTTTGGTTCTGTAAAGTCTGACTTCATAGCAAGTTTGTTTTCTTTCATTCCAGTCTCTACTTTTATGTGAAACCAATTTATCCGAATATCGAAGTAAATAAGAATGGCTGTTATATATATATATATATATATATATATATATATATATATATATATATATATATATATATATATATATATATATATATAGCTAAAGTATTAAATTTAGCAGGTTAAATATATCCAACTTACATCCGATACTTGACCATACTATTTTCACCTGACAAAAACGGTCACCTTGTCCATGGTACTTCCTTTGTTGTAATGACCAATCGTGTGGTGATAAACTACCATATTAAAGATTGAGATTTGTTCTATAGTTTTTACAATCAATGCTAATAAATGCAGAGAACAAAGTTAGTTTAAAGATGATGGTATGCTCAAACAAATGTGCAGTATGTAATCAATTTGAAGGCAGTTTAATTTAACAATAACCAAATTAATGTTAGTTTATACATTTACTAGCATACAGTTAACTAAACAAACCCAATGTTAAACTAAATTATTGATAATCCTGATGCAAAAACAGTTCACAAGGTGGTTTAACATACAGTATTGACCATCCCCCTACTATGTAAAGCATTTTCGGCACAGATAAAATTGAATCGACGACAACAAAGTTTCATAAAAGTTTTAAAAAATAATAGAGCCCTAGCAAGATAAATGTGAAAGTATATTTACAACATTTCAACTACTGAAATTGTTGTATTCTTCTTTGAATCTTGTTTCAGAAAATACACTAATCAAGGGTTTTGCAAACCTCCTGGATGATAGTAATTTTGTGACATTTGGTAAATTACATACATTGTCAAGTTATGAACCTGATGTTCACACTTTGGAAATAACAGCATTAGAGCTGCAAAATAAAGGATAACCGATCTGTTAAAGACGGGAGGAATTATTTTGTGGGTTCATTCAAATTTTATATCACGGCAAGCAATGAAGCAAGATATGTAAGTATAAAATATACTAAACGTGTCGTCTTGCAGCCAAAATATCTAGATGTTAGCTTAAAACGATTATAAGATTAATACAACAATCAAACTGATTACTCTAATCATCTTTGTGTAAATTTATGAATACAACAGAAGAACTTGTCCTACTTTTAACAGCAAATGCTTCCAAGAATTGAACAACTAATTTTCGTTCAACCTTATTAGCTTTATCAATTGAAAGATTGTACTTCATTAGAAATACAAAAATGGATTTCAGGCGAAGATGACATGGTAACAGTAACCTTGACGACAATATAAACTACTGTGCTGATATTCAACACCTACAGACATGTAAAACTGTTTACAGCAAATCTCCGATGAAGTAGACTAAAAACGCTTCACATATGTGAAGGTAATAGTAAAACAGTATGGTTTTAATTAACCTATAACAAAACGAATATGACTAATCTTGGTTGATTTGGTTATGTTCTGATTTTATAACATGTTATTATATGCCTTAGTCGAACATACAAAACGCTGACATATATTTCGGTATATTATGTAAATTACCGATAATGTAGAAGTGTTATAGGGTCATAACTTCATCCCTAATTTTGAATCATAATTTAATAGTATTACAACACAAATTGATTTATGCAAAACATATGTGATGTACTTATATTGCTTCTCTCAGGATGCCCAGAGTTCTTATAACACTATTATAGTGTAATGCTCTGTTTAAATTGCTTGGGACACATAGGCAATTATTACATTATTCCTTGATGTCATTAGAGTGCAAAGTGGGTCATAGAATACACTAATGGTTGGTACCTATGTAACTACGTGGCTAACCAGTAACGGATCCAGATGAAACAAAGGACACATTTTATGAAGAACTCCACTCTATCATAACCTCTATTCCCAAATCTGATGAGCTGTTCATCCGTGGTGACCTCAATGCAAGAGTCGGTTCTGACAACATCTCCCGGGAATGGGTCATAGGAAAGTATAGCGTCGGCCGCTGAAACAGCAACGGTCTTCTATTGCTTCATACCTGCGCATAGCATGAAATGCTCATCACCAACACTTTCTTCTGCCTCCATACTCACAACAGGACGATATGGATGCATCCCCGATCTAAGCACTGGCATCTGATTGACTACGTGGTAGTGAGGAAGAGGGACAGGCAAAATGTGCGGGTGACCAAGTCCATATGTGATACAGAATGTTGGACTGACAAAAGCTTTGTAGTCTCGAAGATAAACATTCGTGTTCAACCTAAAGGACACCCGCACGGAAAAAAGATTCCAAAACGGCTGAACATCGCCAAGGCGAAGAACTCGAACTCCAAATTGATCTTTGTAAGCACGCTAGAAAACCATCTTCAGTCCACCCCTCTGGACACCCAGAATGTGCAGGCAGCCTGGGCGACGCTAGAGAGCTGGTCTACAACACCGCATCAGAGATCTTAGGGCCTTCCCCCAGAAAGCAAAATGACTGGTTTGGTGAGAATTGCGAGCACATCAGGGATGCTTAAATGATCCAAAGTCACTTCAAAGAAAGATGCCTTCAATAACATAAGCGGGACTGTTCAACATACACTACGGCAAATGAGGGACTCCTGGCTGAGTAACAAAGCTGATGATATCCAAAGCCATGCTGTCAAGCATAATATGAAGAGCTTTTATGATGCGCTGAATGAAGTATATGGCCCATCATCATCAGGATCATCCCCTTTCCTTAGTGCGGATGGAAACACTGATCATAGACAAAGAGAAGATCCTCAAAAGGTGGGCTGAGCACTTCAACTGTGTCCTGAACAGCCCAATATCCATCAATGATAAAGCTATGTGTTGGTCAAAGAAAAAGTGGATGACCTATGTTAGCGTTCCAGAGAACAGAACAATACGTCTGCTCTCTTGCGGCAAGGCTCCTGGCTCAAACTCAATCCCAGCAGAGATATACAACGAAGGTGATACAGATCTGACTGGAAAGCTCCATCAGTTGTTCATCTCATGTGGCAAAAAGAGACGATCCCACAATAATTCAAGGATGCTACTATTACACACCTGAATTATAAGCGCAAAGGAAATCTTCAGGCTTGTCACAACTACTGAGGTATCTCTTTGCTCTCCATCAGCAGGCAAGATACTCGCCAGGATTCTCCTCAACCATCTCACATCACACCTTGACCATACTATGTTATAAATGTTCATAGGTTTATCCATTATTAATTGTGTATGATATCCACAGGAGGTGGGTGCGTTTAAAAATTTGGCTCTACTAAATTTAAGATTCCATCTGAATATTGCTTCGTATGTTACTGTCAGGAAACTATTATTTTAAATAATCATTATCAAGTCAGACAAATTTTCATTTGTTACTTGTTGCCAAATGTTACAAATTCGTTGGTCTTACATCTGACTCGACCTTAATTTACTCAATGTGCGGCTTAAAAATATTGTTGTTACACACTGCCAACCCCAGCACCGACGAACTCTATTTACGTTACATTAACATGAGATTTGTGAAGATCTGGATGTATGGTAAGACCGATTTTCGATTATAGCTAATCACTGCCAGAAAAGTTTATTACATGAAGATATTCAATGCGCAAAGACAGAATTTGTTTTCATTCAGGCCATATTGTATAAATCTACAAACGGTTGCCTTGTTTGCTTGCTTCATAAATATGTGATCAGAAATCGTGTTACAGTCATAATGCTTTTAAGACGCATAGTTGTTTCCTTAGCATCCAGTTTCTTACATAATAATGTTTATATTATGTCTGCAAAAATCGAGAGTAATTTTATTTAGGTTCGAACAAAGGCCAAACTAGAAGTACATTGAAGCTATTAATTGTAGACTTTGGACGGAATATTGTACCAAACCCAAAGATTGAGAGAGAGAGAGAGAGAGAGAGAGAGAGAGAGAGAGAGAGATGTTTCTTTGGTTGGAAATGCAATATGGTGCAGTTATGGGTCTTTTCGGCCTCTAATGGAATTTAAAAGGGAAGCTGTAATATTTGGTTTCAAACATGGCATTCGTTATCCAAACCTGACACTTAGGACCCAAAGTGCAATTTTATTTCTAGTTGTCTACTACTCAACACCCAGCTCTATAACCTATTTCTTACTTGGAAAGAACAACGTTATTTACACATTCTAGACCTGTAGATATATAAAAGGCCAACTGTCTCAATATGTATGGAGACACTGGGAAATATAATGTTAAAATGTCCATAGGTAAAATGGTATGCAGTACTTAGGTGTCGAGATGTGAAATCCTATGTAAGAAAATGATCATATAGTCTGAATGAAATCCTGAGGCTTGATGCAATGGAAAGACAGAAAGAGGAATACATTAATCTTTATATACAAGTACATGGTTGAATCCTATGTGACAAGAATGCTACCTATTGGAAACAATACCAAATTACGTTCGTTTTTCTTTAGCACGAAAGTATCATTGTAAAACTAATTTAATAAGAACAAATTTGGCCTAGATTTGTTTTCTCGTACGATCACGCAGTCCAATTTTCCCGTGACTTTACAAAGACATAGAGAAATATTCAATAAATTTGAGAAATAACTCCAGATTTGCATTTATAGTATACGTATCCGCATTGATCATTCAAACCAAATATTATAGCCTCGATGTAAAAATTCTCATTAGAGGCCACACAAGCCCATAATGGTACAATTTCCATTTTCCACCAAAAAAAACCAATAACATACGTAACAATTTTTTCTCCTTATCCCTTCCACCCCCACCCCCCTTTAATATTTGGATTTGGCACAAAACAACACCCATCGTATACAATGCTCAACTTTAATATCAGTTTGGCTTTTTTCAGACTTAAACAGGATCACTCAGGACTTTAACAGACAGACTGACAGGCTGACTGACTGACTCACTGACTCACTGAATGAGTGAATAACTGCCAGACAGAACCAATCGTCGTTTTTTTTTTCAACAGACTGGCTACAGAACCAACACATATGCTTTATGAAAGTATTAGCATTGAAACATAATTTTTGCCTATATAGTTAGTATGCAAACAGAGAGGGTAACGGTGTTGTCGAAAGAATTGAATTATATGACTGAAAGAATTGGGCTAAAGGATGCCTGGATGACATAATCAAAATCTCATTCGACATGTATTTATAACGAATCAACTACTGCTCCCGCCAAACAGCCGAAATTTCACTCATGTTGTAAAACGTAACAATGTAATCTAAACGTATGTCAACCATTGCTAGGAATTTTGCTATTTGGTAACATGGTCTCAACACCAATATTTTCAACACAACTTGCTGATATCAACATACGTAGTAATTGTATATGCCTATTTTGGACGTAGAATTGCGATAATGTCTACAATTCTCCTCTTATGCTTCGTACAGGATATGTATAAACATAATAACATTTTTAAATAATAGTTTCCTTGTCCCCATAATCCTATAAAAATAGTGGAATAATAATAATTAGCCAATTTTGCCATCATATCACAAAATGCGTCATAATGTTAAATTCAGTTAGATAACAAAATCCGCAGATATATTTTAACATAAGATATCCGTTTGAAACAAAAGCGGCACACATTACCACAAATCTACGAAAGGACGTTATGCTAATATAATGCTGAAAAGTCACTTGTATATTTAAAGATTGCTGATAATGTCTTTAAATTTTATTATTTAATTAAATTGCTATATTTCTAATTTACAAATTGTAAGTATTGATCATTGAAGTACACTACGTTCACCGGTACGATTATAATAGTTGTGGCAAGTTCACAGTGATGTAGCTGTATTACTCATGATATATTTCGAAATGAACTACAGTAACATTTCTAATGCTTATGAACTCAGTTTGTAAAACACTAATGAAATAGGACAGTTTTTTTGTAAAGCACTGTGATCATGTGATACAGATAGATGGCCAATCACCACATCTAACATGAAACCGTTGCAATATCTCTTCATTTCATTTTTGCATATGAAGGTTCTATTTGTAAATTCTTGGACTTAGTACACAATTTGACAGTCTTTTTATATCAATGATATTATATGCAAACAATATTATTATATTACAGCCTTGTTTCTTTACTGTAGTAATTGGATGGAAACTTTAGCTTCTTCTCTTTATTTATATCCATATACCTTTTGTACTTATTTATCTATTGTACGAGTTCGTATCAACCAATAAATTAGAGTCGACTTAAATACGTAATTAGGTTAATGGGAAAACTTCTGTTGACATAGCACTTTATTCCTAATGAGTGTTTCGTGACGCCTCATTATATTTTATTATTAACATCGAAACGGGAAATCAACCTGACGAGAGTTTTCAATGACATCATGTACTAAATGCAATTAGCTATCGATTGAAAAGAAACTTTCAAAGCAGGATGGAAAATAAATGCAATAAATTATTTAATATCTTCCTGCCATGACTTTATGGCCCAATTCTTATTTAATGGTTGCTTAAAATAGAAGTATGAAAAAAATATCAATTGTTCTACCTCTTCCATAAGAATATTTTTATCGAGTTTATTTTACTTCTTATAAGACATTTCATTATTTAAATACATATTCTACCTCTCCCTTAAAACAAATCTTGTCTTTGAACTCGTTAATGAAATCTGCCACGTCACTACCTTCTCAAGAGCAATATAATTATGCATATTACTTTCGCACTGTGGCTAAATTGTTTATATACAACGTAGTAGTAAATCGAGTACTTTTCGTGCAGTTTGACTAATCTAGTTGTATTGATTCCGTTTGAAAGCACAGGATGGGAGTTAAAAAATTTACTGAAAGTTTGCCCTAGTTGTCTGGATTCCGTTTCAACGCACAGGATGGAAGTTACAAATTGTATGCGTAGTTTGCCCTCTTGTTATACTTGTTCTTCAATTTGAGTGCAAAATCTTTTATCACGACCTTTTGCAACAATTTTATTTGCTGTTGGACTTTCAAAAGAGGACTTGTGAGATGGTTTGTTAGGCGATTTATTCATGGAAAGATGATATAGGATATAAATGGACGTGTTACAAAATTCAGTATTATTTACCAAATGCGGAATTCAACAACGTTTAGCTGTGTCGGAACTTATGATTGATAGGACGTAATCGTTGCTTTTATTAGGTAATTGTTAAAAGTATGTCAAAGGAATATAAGCAAAGTGTATCGCTTTGTTTTCACGTAATCAACTACTCCCATCATATCCTCATCGAAATTTGAATGCACACGAGATACGTGATCTTAATCAATAATGTACGACTGCCAGAGATTATGTATTTTAGATAATGTTAACCACAACACTGCATGGTGTATAGGTTTAGTACATTGCTAACTTGTTGGTTGGGGGAGGTTGGGGGGGGGGTAGCACCAGTTTTAGTGCATGATATTTTATGCATGGCGGCCGGTATAATTAGTGGAGAAAGAACCCTGGAAAACCCCAGTATGAGCTACCGACCCACGGGAAGCTACTGGCAAGCTTTCTCACATACTCAAATTGCCTGAGCCCGACACTCTCACAGATGTGAGATGGCAGCGATCAGTAAAGGCGACCGCTTTGGCCCACACGGCCACTCCGGGCTCCTCTTATTCTCTGACAGTCATTATTGTATAACGAAATTTTAAAAATATGATAGTTAAACGTTTATTTTGGCCTGTAGAGTCTTCCATAAGATCTTAAGATACATCCAGCTATTGATCAGGCCACATCATTACGTGTTTAACGTGCTGTCTTTGATGACAGAGAGCATTAAGAGTTAGTATTGTCAATGTGATGTGTTCTTAAATGTTAAGTAATCCAGAATACAATGCAGACTATCCTAATTATTCTGTGGCAAAGTATGGGGTCTTAGGATCGTAATTACAGAAGCAATAAAGCCTGCATCCCTATAATCTCTGTAAAATTTCCAGTCTATATTAATATATTGATGAACTGAACATACTGAATTCATGACCGGCAAAATTTAACAGCGGTGTCTCTTTGAATAACTGACTTACTATCACACTTATAGTTCGGTCAGGCTTACA
This sequence comes from Sinohyriopsis cumingii, assembly GCA_028554795.2. NCBI lineage: Eukaryota > Metazoa > Mollusca > Bivalvia > Unionida > Unionidae > Sinohyriopsis > Sinohyriopsis cumingii. The sequence continues at coordinate 69,805,050 of CM068828.1, forward strand.
GTGATGTATTGATATCACTAACTTACCTATCTTCAAACCTAATGTAACTAACATGTTGCCAACGTTGACTCTGTAGGACATTGCTGGTTTATCCAGCTGCATCGGGATGAAGTGATATCCATACCTTACCGTTCACAGAAATTTATTATCAACGACTTTGCGACATTTTGCCTCAGGTCTGAATGTTCGATATTTAAATTGTTTTGTTTTCGAAATAATTGTGCAGTTAAGTTAGTCTTTATATCAATTACCTCGTATGTCTTAATTATTATTCCTAATTATTTACTTCTGCTGTTATTATTTTATAATAAATAAAGATATTCGAAAATTCACGTGTGCTTCTTCGATGTCAATTCAGCATGAATTCGCATCAGATAAAATCAATTTTGTAACCATTACACAGTAAGAAATGATCTGCCAGCATCTTTATTCCACGGTACGGTTTTGTGACGCTTGAACGTATTTTATCATGGACCTTCAAACAGGAATTTAGATTTAAGAGATTTTTTATTCCAACATGAACTAAATGTATTTTTCTAACGCTTAAAAATAAATTATAATGCATGAGAGAAAAAGAAAATAGTCAATTACCAATTTTCTTTAAGCAAGACGTTTAATGTCATAATCGTTACTAAGAGCGGTTAAAAGACCTGCATGTAAATTTCCTATCATTCCAATCAGAAAAAAACAATCTTGTTTTTGAACTCAACATCGCAAGATGCTGCAAAACCACCGTCTAAAGTGTAACGCGGTGAAGCATAACAGTGTCGTACTGTTTAACTATTTATATACTACAATTTCAGTACTAAACCGTCTTCTTCTTGTACGATTTAGAACATCTAGATGTCCAGGTGTAAGCCGAAAATTGTTAAGATAGATTTGCGCTGAGAATTAGAAATATAAATTAGGTACCATTTGTTAGTGATTTTCAATCCAGCGTGTACAAATATACATGATAGATAAAATAATTATCTCACTCATGAATCGGTCATGGGTATTCATTAATCTTGACTTTATTTAATTAGATCACAAGCCAAAGGAGACAAGCCCACTCATCAAACTATCATGAAAAATCACATTCCAAATGAGACAGGCCCATTCATCAAATTATCATGAAAAATCACAATCCAAAGGAGACAAGCACACTCATCAAACTATCGTGAGAGATTACAATCCAAAGGAGACAAGCCCACTCATCAAATTCTCTTGAGAAATCACAATCAAATGGAGACAAGCCCACTCATCAAACTAGCATGAGAAATCACAATCAAAATTAAATACGTTCACTCATCAAACTTTCATGAGAAATCACAATCCAAAGCAGACAAGCCCACTCATCAAACTAGCATGAGAAATCACAATCAAAAGGAGACAATCTCACTCATCAAGCTGTCATGAGAAATCACAATCAAATGGAGACAAGACCACTCATCAAACTATCATGAGAAATCACAGTGAAAAGGAGAAAAACACACTCATCAAACTGTCATCGGAAATCACAATCAATTAGAGACAGGTCCATTCATCAGACTATCAGGAAAAATCACAATCAAAAGGAGACAATCTCACTCATCAAACTGTCATCAGAAATCACAATCAAATGGAGACAAGATCACTCATCAAACTATCATAAGAAATCACAGTCAAAAGGAGAAAAACCCACTCATCAAACTGTCATCGGAAATCACAATCAATTGGAGACATGTTCATTCATCATACAATCAGGAGAAATCACAATCAAAAGGAGACAATCCCACTCATCAAACTATCATGACAAATAACAATCCAAAGGAGACAAGCCCACTCATCAAAATATCATGAAAAATCACAATCCAAAGGAGACAGGCCCATTCATAAAAAACCATCATGAAAAATCACATTCCAAATGAGACAGGCACATTCATCATATTATCATGAAAAACCACAATCCAAAGGAGACAAGCCCGATCAGCAAACTATCATGAGAAATTACAATCCAAAGGAGACAAGCCCTGTCATCAAATTATCGAGAGAAATCACAATCCAAAGGAGACAAGCCCACTCATCAAACTAGCATGAGAAATCACAATCAACATGAGTGAAACCCACTCATCAAACTTTCATGAGAAATCACAATCAAAGGGCGACAAGCCCACTCATCCAACTGTCATGAGACATCACAATCGAAAGGAGAAAAACCCACTTATCAAACTGACATCAGAAACCACGATCAAATGGAGACAAGTTCACTCATCAAACTATCAGGAGAAATCACAATCAAATAGAGACAAGCCCACTCATCAAACGGTCATGAAAAATCACAGTCAAAGGAGAAAAACCCACTCATCAAACTGTCATCAGAATCACAATCCAAAGGAGACAAGCCCACTCATCAAACTCTCATGACAAATATCAATCCAAAGGAGACAAGCCCACTCATCAAGCTTTCATGAGAATTTGCAATCAAAAGGAGACAAGCCCACTCATCAAACTATCATGAAAAATCACATTCCAAATGAGACAGGCCCATTCATCATACTGTCATGAAAAATCACAATCCAAAGGAGACATGCCCGATCAGCAAACTATCATGAGACATTACAATCCAAAGGAGACAAGCCCTGTCATCAAACTATCATGAGAATTCACAATCAACATGAGAGAAACCCACTTATCAAACTGACATGAGAAATCACAATCAAAAGGCGACAAGCCCATTCATCCAACTGTCATGAGACATCACAATCAAAAGGAGAAAAACCCACTTATCAAACTGTCGTCAGAAACCACGATCAAATGGAGACAAGTTCACTCATCAAACTATCAGGAGAAATCACAATCCAAAGGAGACAAACCCACTCATCAAACTATCATGAGAAATCACAATCAACATGAGAGAAACCCACTCATCAAACTGACATGAGGAATCACAATCAATTGGTGACAAGCCCACTCATCCAACTGTCATGAGACATCACAATCGAAAGGAGAAAAACCCACTTATCAAAACTGTCGTCAGAACCACGATCAAATGGAGACAAGTTCACTCATCAAACTATCAGGAGAAATCACAATTAAATAGAGACAAGCCCACTCATCAAACTGTCATCAGAAATCACAATCCAAAGGAGACAAGCCCACTCATCAAACTATCATGACAAATAACAATCCAAAGGAGACAAGCTCACTCGTCAAACGTTCATGAGAATTCACAATCAAAAGGAGACAAGCCCACTCATCAAACTATCATGAAAAATCACATTCCAAATGAGACCAGCCCATTCATCAAACTATCATGAAAAATCACAATCCAAAGGAGACAAGCCCACACGTCAAACTATCTTGAGAAATCACAATCAAATGGAGACAGGCCAACTCATCAAACTAGCATGAAAAATCACAATCAAATGGAGACAAGCCCACTCGTCAAACTAGCATGAGAAATCACAATCATAATGAGACATTTTCACTCATCAAACTTTCATGAGAAATCACAATCCAAAGCAGACAAGCCCACTCATCAAACTAGCATGAGAAATCACAATCAAAAGGAGACAATCTCACTCATCAAACTTTCATCAGAAATCACAATCCAAAGGAGACAAGCACACTCATCAAACTATTATGTGAAATCACAATGAAAAGGAGAAAGACCCACTCATCAAGCTGTCATCGGAAATCACAATCAGATGGAGACAAGTCCACTCATCAGACTATCAGGAGAAACCACAATCAAAAGGAGACAATTTCACTCATCAAACTGTCATCAGAAATCACAATCCAAAGGAGACAAGCCCACTCATTAAAGTATCATGAGAAATCACAATCAAAAGGAGACAAGCCCACTCATCCAACCGTCATCAGAAATCACAATCATAAGGAGACAAGTTCACTTATCAAACTTTCATGAGAAATCATAATTAAAAGGAAACAAGTTCACTCATCAAACTGTCATCCGAAATCACAATCCAAAGGAGACAAGCCCACTCATCAAACTATTATGAGAAATCACAATCGAAAGGAGAAAAAACCCACTCATCAAACTGACATGAGAAATCACAATCAAAAGGAGACAAGCCCACTCATCAAACTGTCATCAGAAATCACAATCCAAAGGAGACAAGCCCACTCATCAAACTATCATGAGAAATCACAATCAAAATGAGACAAGCCCACTCATCCAACTGTCATGAGAAATCACAATCAAAAGGCGACAAGCTCACTTATCAAACTGTCATCAGAAATCACAATCAGAAGGAGACAAGTTTACTCATCAAAGTGTCATGAGAAATCACAATCCAAAGGAGACAAGCCCACTCATCAAACTCTCATGAGAAATCACAATCAAAAGGAGACAAGCCCACTCATCCAACTGTCATGAAGAATGCTTGATTTTCACTCTCGGGTTTAATTGGATCACAAATAAAAGTTAACAAACCGGATGTAATCAATTTATGGATCTTTTCCACACTAAAATGGCCTATCACTTATTTCAATTAGTTTATCATCAGCGAGAGAGGCTTTTCATTATGTAAAGCATCATTTTTATTCATATTAACGCGTGACCTCTCAATTTGCCTTATTCTTTTTAATAGTTTTGCCAATCATTTGAATGTATTTCTTAGCAGTACTATCTAGGTACACATTACACCATATTTATTCATGATGAAAACGTCTGTCGTATATTATGTGTCATGATATCATTTAAATAAACAACATTTTAATATAATTTGAAAATTAGATTTTCAGTTCATGTCTTTGCAACTTAACCTAGACAACACCGTAAAAGCCAATGGTTCTTTTTACTCGATCGTCCGTCCGTCTCTACATCCAGCTTGATATAGTAATTGACTTTTCAATACGAAACATCTAATGGCCTTGACAGTACGAAACATATAATGGCCTTCACAGTACGAAACATCTAATGGCCTTGACAGTACGAAACATCTAATGGACTCAACTGTACGAAACATCTAATGGCCATGACAGTACGAAACATCTAATGACCTTGACAGTACGAAATATCGAATGGCCATGACAGTACGAAACATCTAATGGCCATGACAGTACGAAACATCTAATGGCCTTGACAGTACGAAACATCTAATGGACTTGACAGTACGAAACATCTAATGGACTCAACTGTACGAAACATCTAATGGACTTGACAGTACGAAACATCTAATGGACTTGAAAGTACGAAACATCTAGCTCCATAATATATGTGTCAGATCTTAACATTGTCCAGACTCAACTGAGTGGTGACATAAAACCTCGATCAGACGGATGATAATTGGCATGTCGTCACTGAAGTTATAACAGCATTGATCTATTTATTGTTTTTATATCAAGAATTTTCTTTGCCAATAGTACACATATATTATCGAGAACGAACAAGTTATAACATCATATCAAGAGTCCTATCTCTTCAAATAATACAATTTATAACAACATATCGAATCCTATCTCGTACAATAGTGAAAGTTATAATAACATATCAAAAGTCATATCTCGAACAATAGTGCAAGTTATAACATCATATCAAGAGTCATATCTCTTCAAATAATGCAAGTTATAAAAACATATCAAGAGACCTATCTCGTACAATAAGTACAATATATAACAACATATCAAGTGTCATAGCTCTTCAAATAGCACAATTTGTAACAACTATCAAGAGTCCAATCTCATACAATATTAAAAGTTATAACAACATATTTAGAGTCCTCCCTGGTACAATGCTACAAGTTATAGGAACTATCAAGAATCCAATTTCTTACAATAGCAACAGAGATAATAAAGTTTTACCTGACGTTTATTACTATTTATAGAAACTGTGTAAATAAATATAAAAAGACACGACGAAAAATTAGAAAGACGATGTCATATCATCAAATTACTATAAATATAAAGCAAAAGAAAATGGAAACAAACATCCGAAATGAAACGAACGGTCTTGTATCATAACCTTCTCACCTCCTGCTATGATAATGGATTACTGATAAGTTACGAAATGTCTCTGACCATTGTTAGAGGGAAATAGAGAAGAAGGAGTTCAGGCTTTCTAACAAGGGTGTCACTAATAACGGTGTAAATACGGCTACATCTTGGGGAATGAGGTGAGGAATCGCTGTAAGGAAAAGACAGAGCTGTTCAGACTCGAGGAACGAACTTTTTTATTAATATATATACCGCTAAATTCTACAGATACATTTATAAAACCTTTATAATAAGAATACACGAAATACTTATACACTTACACTTTCCCATCGTGCTTACCAACTTCATTGTATAATTTCTGCCTTTTAGAATGTAATACAAATAGTTAAATATCGATTAACTTCATGATATCCAGTGAGTATAAAATTCAATAGTTACGATTAATGCAACAATAATTTTGAAGAAATGTATTGTACTAAATTTAAAATAGAATACTAATTTGGAATAGATTACTAAACATTACTCAATGTTACTTAAGGAATCTTTTATTTCCAAATTAAATCTGAACATGAAGTTGGTAACGAATTAGTCATTTCCAATAATACATACCATAAATACAATTTAAAATTCCATTATATTATAATATATAATATAAAGAACTCACAAAAATGTTGGAAAAATATGAACTTTACTGTTAAAGTCTCAAATATTAAAAGGTGCCCATTCTTTAAAGAAGTTTGCGAAGACGATTCTTACCTGTAAGGAAAAGACAGAGAGGTTCTGACTCGAGGAACGAACTAACCCTTCGTAAGCCCGCTTCTCTATTTATACAGTGTTTGGTTTCGTTCAGTCCAGTCAGAACAAGACCCTTGATCTTTCCCAGGGCCATCGTGTGAACCATCTGCGTAACTCATCCATTATTGATATAATACTTTGTCTGTTAAGCAGCTTCCCGCCAAATCCAAATTGCTGACATTTAGATACGAGCGAAATGTATTTTATGGATTTCTGCACTTGATCGTAAACCGCGATCTTTATAAAATAGCATACAGTTAACATACACAAATATATAAAATTTATCTTAATATATTTTAGTGGAAAATTACTTTCAATATAATTTAATGAAAAATTACTTTTAATAAAATTTCAATCTTAATACTTTTACTTAAATATTCTGTCCTAGTATTGCTACAAACGTTTTATCAAAGAAAAGGAGATAGAAAAATAACTCAATTAGGAAATGGCAACAACAAAAATTTACATAACAGAAGTAAAATCAAGCATATATCAGTACAAATAGTTTGGTTTCGTTTAAATAAACCTGACTTTATTTTAAAATAAATTCATTATGAAATGGTGAATACTCGACAGACCCATTAAACAAAAACGGATTGATTGAAACCATACCAGAGTTTGGATCAGATTTGTCTCCCTTTAAAGCCTTTAAGTTGAGAATGAGAGAGATGGAGCTCTTTTTCCATGTTGTTTGTATTTTTTATATTCGTCAGTCAAAATATGTATCATTTGAAAGCAATATAAATTCACCAAAAATAAAATTGGAATAATCTCAGTCAGTGTGATTTGATCGTATCTGAGTAGGTTCTAACAAATATATAACATGTCTCTAAACAACTGAATCAATCAAAACCTTGTCAATACCTTTGTATCTTGAAAGATTAAGAACCCCATCGATAACTATTTTTACTACTTATTACATATTTTTTGTGGCTAAATAGAGATGGTATCTGCAGAAAAAGAATATATTCAACATTGTAATTTTCAAGTACATTTTCATTGGTTTTTCAAGGACAGATGACCTCTACAAGTCAATTGCCAAGACGTTTATATTATGGGGCTATAACACACAAAAGCACAAGCATAAACACACACACACACACACACACACACACACACACACACACAAACATACACAATAAGAGAAATAATTTATAAATGCAATTTACAATATTTATTTATTGTTTAAATTGTAGCAATTAAATAAATTAAATTAGATAATAAAAAGATAAGTGGATAACGAAAATCATTTTCATAAAGAACTTTTATGATTCTAATATTCCCTCACAGCTGAGATTTGGTATCTTTATATTGTATAAAGGCTGAGCTATCCATTTTAGAGGGGTTTGGGAGGTTGGGGGTTGAAGTTGTTTTCATCTTTTTTGTTCCCTTTGATGTTCATGTATTGTGTTTTACTCCTCTTGCGCCATCTCATCACAAAGCAAAATGTAATTGAAACTATTTTAAAAATTACAATAACGTTATAAGAAGACTGAATTTTTAAACTGTATTTTTGTTTCTCAATCCGATCCAAGATTTTTGTCCTCTCCTTCGTGTAAGAATGCCGTTTATCACTTTTATATTCTTCTTTCCCTTGACACCAAAGTAAACAGTATTAATCATATACCTTTTTATAATTGTAAATCCTTACAAAATGAGATCGATGCAGTGAAAATGATGATTGATTCCAAATAACTGGGTAACAGAGAACAAAGATTTTCTTGAGCTGAAGTAGGGCGTGCTGTCATGCATAATTCCTCAATGATAAACGGTCTGATATTAATTACAGTACACTGATTTTCTTTCAATAATTCCCCCGTGATCAACGGGCTGTTATTAATTACAGAATACTGATTTTCTTTCAATAATTCCCCCGTGATCAACGTCCTGATATTAATTACAGAATAATGATTACCCCATGATCAACGTCCTGATATTAATTACAGTAAACTGGTTCCCCCATGGTCAGCTGACGGATATTAATTACAGAATACTGATTTCTTTCAATAATCCCCCGCCCCCATGATCTAAGGACGTATATTAATTACAATATACTGATTTTCTTTCAATGACCTCCCCCTCCCCCGTAATCAACAGCAGGATAATAATTACAGAAACCGATTTTCTTTTATTAACCCTCCCCCGATAATCAACGGCAGGATAATTACAAAATACTGATTTTCGTTCAATAATCCCACATCCATAATTAACGGAGGGATAAAATTACAGTATACTGATTTTCGTTCATAATTATCTAATCCATCGGACGTTTATTGCAGGGAAACTCTTCTGCCCTCATGGTTATTTCACCAGTCAGTATGCTTCCCCTTATATATACTCGGTAAACTCGTATAATTCAAGGGGTTTTAATTCCTCGCACCAGTAAATACGAGCAAGTTCATTGGCAAGTAATACTAGTGCTGATAGGGATGGACTTTTGACCTCAAAAAGAGATCGCATTGTTAGAACAAATTACAAATTGCTTAACTGAAACTTGTGTGATGACCATGGAGTTATAAGAACCTTAAAAGTATTCCAAGAACTTGATGATGTCTACATAAAAGGCTAAGTAACAGACATTTGAATATACGAACTAGTAAGGTCTATCAAGATATGGATCACAATCCATTCCCGAATATTCTTCGACGAATTCTCATTTTAGTTTGCTTTTGGAATACTATAATTATATCAGTTAGAACCGTGCTCCTGTTATATGTACCCTGTCCTGCTTAATTCCGTCTTGGTTACCGCTAAGACGTATGTACTCTGTCAAGACAGAAATGATTATGTAAAGACAGAAATGACTCTTTCAACATTGCAATGACTCTGTCTAGACGGTAATGTCTCTGTCAAGACAGAAGTGACTCTGTCAAAACATAAATGGCTCTGTCAAGACAGAAATGACTCTGTCAAGACAGAAATGATTATGCAAGGACAGAAATGACTGTCAAGACGGCAATGGATATGTCAAAACAAAAATGAATCTGTCAAGACAGAAATGAAGAAATGACTATATCAAGACGGAAATGACGCTGGCAAGACAGCAATGGCACTGTCACGACAGCAATGATCTTTCCTTGAGCCAATTCCGATTTCATGAATGTTGGACAAATCTTTACGTTTCGACTGCTTGATCGACTAATTCGATGCAAGGGTTCTAGAATTAGCAAACAAGACAAAATATCAACACGCCGTGGATTATCTAAGATTTCTTAGAAGGCCATTTGAAAGCGATAGATGTTTTCAGATCTGAGTGTTCTTAGCTGGTCCGAAGTATAAATATTGATTTTTTTAATCCAATTGTTGTCCGGTTGATTGTGCTTATGTTTTCTAGGCTACTGCTTGAAAATTCAACTAATATGTCTAAAACAAATTTAACATTTCCAATTTTTAAACCAAAAAAGAGTTCTGTTTGTGTAGAAATACATTCTTTCTACAGAAGCGTTTAGTGTCCTTTTGATAGTCTCTAACTTTATTTATTTCTTTATATCATCCAACTAACGGGTGTTATGTATATTTAATTTTATTGTTTGTTTGTTATATTTAATTTGTTTATTCCATTACATGCTTTTGTGATGTAAAATTGTTTACCTGATTTTATATTGTCCAGAATTGAAACATTGTATCTTGTTGCTGACCTTGTTCCAACATTAGTGACAGTTTTGGTAATACTCTTTTTTATCCATTTTTTAATTCATTCTCAGAGTAAGAATCATTAAGTTGCGTCAAGGTCATACCAGGACGACGTGACAAGTATCATGTGTCAATTGGTTAACAAACTTCTATTAGTTCCAAAGGAATGAACTTTTGACCCTCATCCGGGAATCTGTATAGCGTTTTAAATAGGCGTATAACTTATGTTCTGATAAAGGCTTGTCAATCGGGTTTAATAGATTTGACACGTTAAGTTCTATTATGTTGTGACCAGTTTCAGCTGAATTTTATTTTCTTCAAATTATTGAATTCAAGTGATTTATTTTCTCTGGAAATAAAATAGTGCTCTGATCTAATTATTGGATAAAGATATTTACTGGAATTTATACGGAATTCAAAACTGGAATAATATTTTCTGTGATTCAACAAGAGACTGTTCAAACATCAGTACAACGCTGACTATTACAGACCTCATCACATTCAATCTTGAATTTCATCGGGATTTGAACTGAGATTTACTTTGAACGTTTAGTTGATAGGTCTTTTGTTTTTTAATTCTTGGATTACAATTTGAATTTAATTCATAAAGCCGTAAGTTCCTTTTTTTTCATTTTTCACTATGTATTCTAAGAAAAGTATTATTTGTTAAATTTTGCAAAGCTTGTTGTCATTGCTCTTTTATATTATATTTTTAAGAGCATAGACTCGTAACACTGCAAAGGAACGCGTGTTCTATGAATGATTATGGATTTGCGTGCATTAAGTTTTGTCGATCTTTCTTGATTTTAAATGAATTTCGGTCGACAGCAGACAATAAACAGTATTCCATCCAGCCATATATCCATCACTACATCTATTCAAACATAGTCAATCCATTACTTTTAATTGCTTATATGCAAACATTTTACTAATATATATATATATATATATATATATATATATATATATATATATATATATATATATATATATATATATATATATATATATATATATATATATATATGCATTTTGATTTAATGATTGAGCATAGAATTACAACATGCTGTATGTGTGTGTGTGGATGGACAAATCAACTTGCCCTAATCCCGGTAAAAGCTCAAATTCGGCTAGGCTATGTGCTAGGTAAAGCTCAAGTTTCTAAGTAACGTCCCCATGGGGAAGTAAAAAAAGCCCCAATGAGTTGCCCTGATTCTAAATGTAGCCAGGTTTGACAGATAAGGAATAATCATTGCTTTCCGAGATTAGCAGACGTTCAGGTCCTTACCTGACTTCGGGCAATTTGTTAGATGGCAAAGTATAAAGATTATTCTGATGCCGTGCCTCCGTCTTCAGTTTAGTAAGGTGTTAATTGTTAATAATATAACTTGGGAGATTTCATCGACATGTGTGTTTGGAACTATTAACCACAAGGATTTCATTCAAAGCATGATCGATGAACCGAACATGTAACACTCACACGCAGTGTCTATGATTTGTTGTTTATGTGGTAATTAACGAGAGACCGAGAACTAAATACTGATTGGCAAACAATTAAATGGATACAAAAATAAATGCCCTTAATATCAAAGGTCGGCATGTCAAATATTTTGATGCCTGTCGGTGAATTCATTGTGACTAGATGATCATTGGAAGCGGAAGCAAACATATGAGTGGAGCAGGACATACACCCCCAGAAGAACATGACTGAGTGAAATGATTGACAATTTGGTGACTATTGTTCAGAGATCGACTTAATTTTTATAATGTTCCTCATGGATAAAGAATAATTGATCATTTGAACTTTATTTGAAAAGATAAAGAACAATGTTATGTATGAACAAAATGATTCAAATCAAATCAAGGCAGCTCTATTATTTGTTATTTACATTCTCTCTCTCTCTCTCTCTCTCTCTCTCTCTCTCTCTCTCTCTCTCTCAGTTAAAAACATCGAGCTGTCTCAGAACTATAATCTACCTGGCCATTCCTTGGAAAGTTCAATTTTCCCAAGGGCAAGTTCAATGTTCAGTCAGTTTTACGTCACATGATAAATCATATTCATGATGGTAAATTAAAGGAATTTAACATATTACTAACTCATTTGTCAAGGAGGATATATACCACTTATCAGAACATTATTGTGATTAAAGCACACGATATAATTACCTCTTCTCCAATATATTGCCTTCTTTCGTCTTGCTATCTGCAGTTCCTCTTGTTCCTCTAACACCTTTGATACTTTATCCCTTCTTGTCATAGCCTAAAGGGTAGCTGCATGAAATCTTGATATAGCCAGCAACACATATATGGATAAAAGAAATTGCAAGTAATTCCTAGGGATGGTACCATGACCCATGGCTTCCTATTAGTGGAATATTGAATATTTGATAATAATAATAATAATAATAATAATGGCAATATTAATGGCAATAATTTTACATCAAATAAATATTTTCAACATTAAGTTACGAGTAAATAGGATGACCATATATATGACATTTAATATTGTAATGTACTATACTGTTTTGCAATTTTGTTCACGTTAAAATGTGTTGTTTCTTTTTGTTTCTCTAAGGCAGTGGGTAAAACTGGTTCTATTCATGTTATCAACACAGAATATTGAGTACACTGACTTTTTCAAAAAAAAACTTTGTCTTCAATCGTTATCATGTTCTGATGGCAACAACAAAAAGATAAGATTTGAAAATCAGAAACAGAAATGCTTTCCTGCGCCTAATTCAATGCCCAAACAATGAACACTTGCCTGTACCTACATCAATGCCCAGCAAGGAATGCTTGCTTGTGTCTAACTCAATTCCCAACAAGGAACGACTGCTTGTGCTTACTTCAACGCGTATCTAGGAAAGATTGCCTGTGCCTTCTTCAATGCCCAGCAGTAATGTTAGAAACACTTTCAAACATCCCTCGATAATCGAATATCGATTGTATTTAAAGAATGTAAATATAGCAATATAGTTGAATATATCCCTTTTTTGATCCTACTACATCTTGGTTTTACATCTAAACCCCTCTCCAAAATAGAAACAAGACAAGGGGATGAATGTAAAACGTCGATTTAACTATGCATCTAGATTAATATGGTTTCAATTGACACATTGTTAAGAAGATGTCGCCTACATAGACTCGTCCAGTGTACAAAACATGGTATTGAAATCACCAACTAACCTCAATGGACAATGTTCTACACGTATTGCCTTTTATATATAAAACGCATTAACGTCAAAAATGAAAACAATGGCACCAGCCAAAATAACCACTTTCTTAATCTGTAATTATCATCCTGTTAGCCATTCCTCTGTATGAATGTTCCCATCAAGGAACCGTCTCTACCGTGTTCTCAACCGATACCTAAGCTCATCTCTGACTGACGAATTGAGACAACAGTATATTAGAATATCTACATAAATTCGTGTGTAACGCCTGTTAAACTAACATGTTTCAAGGTAAATATCTGTTTGGCGAATGTCGAGCTGGCAAAGCGCTTTTCAGGCTGATACTATGTAAATGAATCATCTGTAACTGAAATTACTTGCTAACCGATGTCAAAATTATATTAAAAAATATATATATATTTATGTATGTCAAAATCACGCAATTTGTTGAAACTGCAAAAAAGCAAGGTAATAATATACAAAATAAACTTCTTACCAAACCAGCACTATTCAAAATATGTTACATATGTACTAGCCTACAAGTGGAGTCAAACTGCAAAAAACAAACATCCTGATTTGCCGTGTCATAATTGTGCCTCCGGACTAGGCTCTATATTGTTTGTTCTACTGATAACAAACAGCACCGGTCCGGACCTGCCAGCTCATTATGCGACGGCAGATCTGCGTCCGTGCAATTTCCAACCGGACTCGACTTATAAGCGAGTACATAAGGTACATTTCCCCCAACTAAAAGAACATAGCATGCACCAGGGTTTCCTTGTAATAAATCATGTAAGAGAAGAAAAAACAACTTTTTTACAGAATTTACTTCCTACTGTGAGACCAAGACTTGAGGACTAGCAATAAAGTATATGAAAACAGGAAACTGTATGACTTGTGGTCTTACAAGCAGTCTGGGTTGATCGCATTCTCTAAATAACAATGCCAGAACAATTTGACGATATGAAATAAGATCCATTATTCAAGGAAATTTTATTTAATTAAACTTCGAATTGTACATCATTCTGGTATATGAAAATCTTTTATGTATAGATATTGAACGCATTGCATGTTCCCTAGTATTGCTGAACTATTTGAACAGCCTGCAGAATAGGGTGTTTTTGTTGTTGTTGTTTATTTGTTGTTTTTTTTGGGGGGGGGGGGCGGTGTTGCTATAAAGTTGTAGGAGGCTTGACTATTAGATTAGTGTATAAGCCTTAATACGATTGGTAACTATATGCTTAGTCGCAAGAAAGATTATTGTGCATGACGGATATTAGATGTTTATTAAGTAGAAAAGGTTTTTATATATATTTGTCTACAACGCCAATGCCAAAAATAACCATTACATGCTTTATGTAGTGCGATAACGTCACTAAATATATGCATTAGTAGGCTAAGCATAATCAAGAAATCTTAAATATGCCCAAAATTCCACATGTTTCAGGAAATGACACTGCCCAGTCCAAGTCATACAATAGCAAACGGACTACCAGACAGTGCACAAATCAGTTTTCCAGAACCAAGAGTTTAAGCATGTTATCAGTGTTATTATCGGTACCAGTGCTACATTCTACAATCTCTTGATATATGAATCTATTGTACGTCTAACGTTGATACGAATAAAACAATAATTGCCATAACGGCAGTTTTGTTCCTTCGCAAAATAATTATAAATATTCAAAACGCGTAGTGGCAGACTGATCGATATGGGTTGAAACAAGACTCGACTGGGCTTTAAATGTACTTGATTGGTCACCAAAAGATGGATTTTGGATTAATAAAGAAAAGAACAGTGTTCATTGTGTACATCTAGTATGCCTTATATTCATATTTGATTTTGTGTTGGGTTTTTTAGTTTTTGTTTCCATGGATATATACTACTTTAGCAGCACGTCGTATTTTCAGGCGACAGATTCAGTCAAAAAAATCTTGATTTATATTCCTGGTCCAAATTAATTTTAGCAGGCAACTGTTTAATTTTGATTACGGTAACATTACTAGTATTTGCTTTACTCTACTTCCCATCGTACCCGGAAATCCTTTGCAATTCATCGTTTTCGAGTAATAGTTTCATGTCTGGAGTAATTGTTGTCTCGCAATGTTGAGTAAGATTTCAATGACGGATGCCTCTTAACAAAACCTGAAAGGAAAATTTCATTTTTGAATTAATTTTTGTTCCAATTAGAATAGTGCTTCCTACCTTTCCATGGCTAAATGATATGTACAGTACGTAACAGAATCATGGCTGGTCTAACTAAATGAATCGGATTCCTGTTCATTGACAGTGGCATATTTAGGATTGTATGTGTATAGTTCCTATGCTATATGACATTTAATGTTGAGCGTCTGGTTCACCACAAAAATATAAAATTTCAAACAACATGCTCGAAGAAATATATGAAACATATGCCGTTTTTCCGTTTTGAATGATGTACACACTTTTTCACGTATTTGTCTCTACTGAATGCATTTATATTTATAATTTAATGCCCCTTACTTTGTATGCATATTTGTCTGATTTATCCGATGTACCCATAGTTTCAATATTCTCTCTTTTTCTAATCAGAGCTCAATAAAAGTAGTTACTTTATTTTTTTTGGGGGGGGGGGTTAAACTACACTTATTGGTGAATGCCTGGTTCCCACGATACTTCTATAATTACCTAAGTTTGGAATTGTAGATAATTATGGTATATGAAACATCTTTCATGCATAGCTATTGAACGCACTTCATGGTCCCTGGTATTGCTGAACAATATGAGCAGCCTGCAAAACAGGGTGTTTTTGTTGTATTTTTTTTTTGGGGGGGGGGGCGGTTGTTGCTATAAAGTTGTAGGAGGCTTGACTATCAGATTAGTGTATAGGCCTTAATACGATTGGTGACTCTACGTTTAGTCAAAAGAAACATTATTGTTCATGATGGATATTAGCTATTTACTAAGCAGAAAAGACTTTACGAACGCTACAAACAGGGTGCCGTGTTGGTTTACGACTATTACAAACATGGCAATTTGTAATCTGGTTTCTAAGTGGAACGGGTGTTTATATATATATATATATATATATATATATATATATATATATATATATATATATATATATATATATATATATATATATATATATATACTAAAATGTCATTGCCAAACAAACATGTTTACATGCTTTATGTAGTACGATAACGTCACTAAATATAGATATTCGTAGACTAAGCATAATCAAGAAATCTTAAATATTCCCAAAATTCCACATGTTTCAGGAAATGACACTGCCCAGTCCAAGTCATACAATAGCAAACGGACTACTAGGCAGTGGACAAACCAGTTTTCCAGAACAAAGAGATTAAGCTCTTTATCATTGTTATTATCGGTACCATTGCTACATTCTGCAATCACTGCTTATATCAATATATTGTACGTCTAACATTCATAAGAATAAGAAAAGTAACTGCCATAACGGCAGTTTTGTTCCTTCGCAAAACAATTATAAATATTCAAAACGCGTAGTGGCAGACTGATCGATATGGGTTGAAACAAGACTCGACTGGGCTTTAAATGTACTTGATTGGTCACCAAAAGATGGATCTTGGATTAATAAAGAAAAGAACAGTGTTCATTGTGTACATCTAGTATGCCTTATATTCATATCTGATTTTGTGTTGGGTTTTTTTGTGTGTTTTTTTCTATGGATATATACTACTTTAGCAGCACATCGTATTTTCAGGCGACAGATTCAGTCAAATCTTGAGTTATATTCCTGGTCCAAATTAATTTTAGCAGGTAACTGTTTCGTTTTCATTACGATGGCATTACCAGTATCTGCATTACTCTACTCCCTATTGTACAAAGAAATCTTTTGCAATTCATCGATTTCGAGTAATAGTTTCATGTCTGGAGTAATATTTTGCTCGAAATGTCGAGTATGGTTTCAATGACGTGTCTTAACAAAACCTGAAAAGAAATCTTCATATTTGAACTAAATTTGGTTCCAGTTAGTATAGTGTTTCCTACCTTTCCATGGCTAAATGATATGTACAGTACGTAACAGAATCATGGCTGGTCTAACTAAATGAATCGGATTCCTGTTCATTGGCAGTGGCATATTTAGGATTGTATGTGTATAGTTCCTATGCTATATGACATTTAATGTTGAGCGACTGGTTCACCACTAAAATATAAAATTTCAAACAACATGCTCGAAGAAATATATGAAACATATGCCGTTTTTCCGTTTTAAATGATGTACACTCTTTTTCACGTATTTGTCTCTACTGAATGCATTTATATTTTTAATTTAATGTCCCTTATTTTGCATGCATATTCCTCTGATTTGTTCGATGTACTCATAGTTCCAATATTCTCTCTTTTTCTAATCAGAGCTCAATAAAAGTAGTTACTTTATTTTTTCTTGGGTTAAACTACACTTATTGGTGAATGCCTGGTTCTCACGATGATTCTATAATCTCAACCGTGTCTCACAGTATCTTGAGAAAAATGCAGAAAATGTGGTTTACGTGACAAGATTGTGGACGGTGGATATTAGATTATGTCTGTTTTACCAAGAATTTGCTGTTTGGGTTGATGGAACAGGTAGAGTTTATGGTCTTGCCGACCAAACTAATCCTGATTTAATTGTATGCCTATTGGTATGCGTATATATTGCATTTCAAGTTCTTTATTTGATGTTACTTGTTTATGAGTTTCATCAAGTAAACTCTTTTACTTCATCCATGTGAAAATTATATTAACCACTTCTTCCAACCGATTATTCTTATAATAACACTTGTAAATTTACATCAATTGTCTTCAATCAACCTTTGACGGAGAGAAACAAGCTTTATCATTGTTCCCTTCAGTCAGACTTGTATAGATGGATAGTGTCTATAAACGTCAGGGACACGCTATCGTGTCTTCTGCATATAGTGAGAATACAAAAGTTTCCACATCATGATGTGCAGCCTTTTGTCGATGTAAATTTAGAAATAATTGACTTTAATCTGTCGGAAGTGTTTCTGAATCACTGATTTAATATGCCATTTTAGTGTAACAGTTTTAGTGGAAGGAATATAAACTTGTATTCTGTACGATTTTATTACATAACAGAGTCTG
Organism: Sinohyriopsis cumingii; assembly: GCA_028554795.2. Lineage (NCBI taxonomy): Eukaryota > Metazoa > Mollusca > Bivalvia > Unionida > Unionidae > Sinohyriopsis > Sinohyriopsis cumingii. The sequence continues at coordinate 69,823,680 of CM068828.1, forward strand.
TACTATGTATCCCTCAAAGTTCAAGCAAAGTTACCTAACCGAATTATTTGTACTATATTAAAGTCAAATTTTAGTCCGAATTTCTTGGCGTGATACTATGTTTGTAAAGTTTAATTCAAACGACCAACTTTTCCTGGGTGTTACTTTGAGTGCTTGAAGAAAAGGAATATATAGGACTTATCTGCGTTTTTGGTTGCAGGACCATAATGAAATTTTACAGATGTGATTTAGGCTTTCTTTTATCTCGACCAGTGTGAATTTTGTTATACAATTCATGGTTTACTTAAGATTTACTGAATACTGTAAAGTACTTCAGCCTTTATGAACAATGTAGAGCACACGATTGTATATGTAAGGCATTTGCATTTTTCTCTACTTTACTGTGTGTGTGACCGGAACGGTGGGCTAAGTGGTTAAGGCGTCCGCCTCGGATTCGGGAGTCCGCGGTTTCGAACCAAGGTCAAGAGAATAGTGTTATGAATGGTCGGCCTGGTGTCAGGATAACGTGACTAGGTCGTAAATTATTTCACATTTCTGCGGCATTTTTCCCCAGTGCTAGACATCACTATAAAATAACACACTGCAGACATGATATAACTCAAAAATCGTTAAGCTACGTTAAAAATCCAAATCACACACACACACACACAATGATGTGTCGTTTTTGTGTAAGATAGCTAGAAAATGCTGAATATTTATTGACCTTCACTTTTTGAATATACTCTTGGAGATTAAAATATCTCCATTTCTTTAAAATGTTTAGTTATCTGCAACTGTTGATTTATATGTAAAGCGACAGCCGGACGCGCATACCAGTTCCAACAAATCCCTCTTTTGCAATTATTGAATATTGCTCCTGAAGATGTTATGTGGAAATGATACGATAAAAGAGATAAAAGTCGTTATTAGTCTTAAATAGCTGTATTATGTAACCAGTATATTGTGAGATTTCTTAGCAAGTACAAATCAATAGGGCCAACCTATAATCAGCTACGTGTGTACTGACGGCTTACATTTGGTATAGTTTCATAATCCTGTTTTAGTACTGACATTAACTATAAGAACAGCGTGGGAATTTGTCTATTTGCAGCATAGCAGAGGAAATCTATGGAAGAAAAAAGATGCTTATAATGGTCTGAATACAGTCAAGTCAGTAGATATTAAATCATCATTGATAGCTTGCGACAGGAAAGCGGTAATATAGTTTTTCCCTAAATAGTCAAATGATTTCTAGTTCATTTGCGCATAAGAGTTTCAGACACGGGTTAAGAAGGAACATGTCAGCAATAACTAATGCTTTAAGAATACTTTGTAATATCAGCATTTTATTTGAAATATATTGATAACATATGCAACTTAAGCATGGTAAAATCGTTTATGTATAGATTTAATACATTTGTCATAAGTTAAAGTTTTGGTGATGACTATTATTTCCTTAATGTATGCAGCAGACAGACCTTTAATACAACAAATCTGTTTTTGAGCATCTATCGTTTAGGGAAACAAAGGTTATGACCCAGAAAGAAAAAAACTATTTCTGGCATGTATTTGATATTTGCAGACGGTTACAGTTCTCTCCTTTATGCATCATATATAATTAGGAAATATTTGCCATAACCATTTTACCATAACTAATTGAATACCGGTTAATATGTAAGATAAGAAAGGTTGTACAAAGGTGAAATCTAAAACTCAAACAGCGTGTCTTCGAAATCTGTTCCCAAAGCTTTAAGACTGAGAACAATATGAAGGCAGTATGTATGCATTTGCAGTTAGATGCTGGGTGTTGTACTTTATATATTAAATTTATTCTCGGAACTTCAGTTAGTCGTATTTGTATGTGTTCATCATTAAAAGGCAGCAGAAAACATTAAGTCGGCTGAAATCAAGCACTTTTAAATGTAAATTCTCAGCACTTAATTACTAAGAATATGGACTCGGACTTTTTGTTTATCAAATAAATTAGGTGTGGTGTAGAATAAAACACCAACACTCGATAGGTCAATATTTATTGTGTAATCTTCATGTCAAGAATTGAAAACTATTAGGTATGTCACGTGTCCAGCTGCGACAGCGCGATAAATAAGTCATTTCGTTTTACTTCTCTCTCTCTCTCTCTCTCTCTCTCTCTCTCTCTCTCTGAACTCCGCTTATTGTGCCGTAAAATAATTTGCTCCTTGGCTTTTCACATGTGTGTTGGCGTGTGTGTTGGCATTAGGTTCGTTTTTTGTATGAACATAGATTTTCCGATAATTCAAAAAAAAATTATATAGTGGTTGCACTTACGTTATAATCTTTGAATACTTTCCTAAAACCTACGTTTCAATTTGCTATAACTTCCTACGTGGCGGTTCACACTCAAATAGATAAAACGACATATGTTTCCGTTGTTATTTTAATAAAATCATCAGCTGCCTCTGAAAATGCAAACTTTTCAACCATTATGAAACCTTAGCGTCCGACGCAGTAGAACTACTTCAGAATAACTTGATTTAGTAGCGTTAAAATCAGACTGTAAGATGCTTTACGCTTCTGAAGCCAATATCAGTTTCAACTACGTGTGCTGGCAAGCACGGTTTGCATCCTCCTTAGTCTTGAATCAACAGTTTTTATATGGAGTAGTAACATGTACTTTGTAAATTTCAACACTCTAGATTGAGATTGTCTTGCTAAGTAAAAGATGAGTACGAAATAATATATTTAGTTCGTAATGTCCAGTGCGTCATAAAATATGTATGACTCAAAATAGAATTTAAGTGTGTTGTGTGATGTGATTTGGATTTTTAACGTAACTTTAACAATTGTTCAGTCATATCGCTACGATGTCTGTAATGTGGCAGTTTATAGTGATGTCTAGCACTGGGGCATTATGCCGCAGACATGTAGCATGATGTCCCACCCATCCACATTATCCTGACACCAGGCCGACCAGTCCTAACACTAACCTCTTAATGCTGAGCGGCAAGCCAGGCAGCTGTTATTACCATTTTTGTAAGTCTTTGCTATGACATTTTTTCATATTATAAATGTAGACGGCGCTTTCCAATAGTAATCTGACAGACTTGTCATCATTATAAAAGGCAAAAGAAACATGGAAGAAGAATTTTGCATGTGTTTGCTGAATTTTCCATGTGTTTGCTAATTCTAGACAAACATATTCGCCATACAAAATTTACAAACGAAAATAAATAAAGCATCATATTTTCGAAACAAAAATGCGACACAACAAACTTAAACTAGAGAAAAAGAAACAGTGAACTGTTTTTTTCTTCTTTCTTTTTTATTGTTAATTATTCGTTTCATTGTTTTCTTCTGTTTTGTGATGTATTTTTGAAATCCCGATTACGTTTTAGCATTAAGGGTTATAAACAGTGACAAAAGGTAATAAATCACCCTATTAGTGAAAGGAACGTGCACCTTTTAGTATACAAACTGACTTATATTGAGTCTTTCCACCATGGACCTTGAACTTCATGACAGCAAGATAATAATTGCCATGTATTGGCCAAGCCGTCAGGTTTATAACTTGGCTTCCACCAATATTACTATGGAATTTCATTAAGGTTTTATATGAATTAAGCACGACAGGTGAGTCTGACTGTCGGCGTAAAATAAATGCCATTTTGCTGCTAATCAGTTTTCGGAAAATGTTTGAATACTAATGATTTATTCTTGTTAGTAGTATCCGTTGACTTTGAAAACAGTGCAAGAGGCTTGATTGGATAGGATTTCCGTATCATCTTTGATCGTTCGAAAGAACTGTACTGTATCATTTTCATTCGTTATAATATAATGAAGTTTCGGAATAATGGATAATAAAATGACATACGTGTATTGTAAAAAAATGTACCGTATATATGGTATTAGTGGTAGACCAATACTATGGTATCAGTGCAAGTCCAATACTATGGCATAAGTTGTAGACCAATACCATGGTATCAGTCGTAGTCCATATGGTATCAGTGGTAATGCAATTAATATGATATCAGTGGTAGTCCAATACTCTAGTATCAGTGAAGTCCAATACTCTAGCATCAGCGGTAGTCCAATAATATGCTATCAGTGGTAGTCCACTTAATATAGTATCAGTGGTAGACCAATTAATATGGTCTCAGTGGCAGTCAAATACTATGGCATCAGTGATAGTCCAATACTTTGGCATCAGTGGTAGACCAATACTATGATATTAGTGGTAGTCCACTTAATATGGTATCAGTGGTAGTCCAATTAAAATGGTCTCAGTGGCAGTCAAATAATATGGCATTAGTGGTAGTCAAATAATATTGCATCAGTGATAGTCAAATACTATGGCATCAGTGACAGTCAAATACTATGGCATCAGTGATAGACCAATACTATGGTATTAGTGGTAGTCCACTTAATATTGTATCAGTGGTAGTCCAATTAGTATGGTCTCATTGATAGTCAAATAATATGGCATCAGTGATAGTCAAATACTATTGCATCAGTGATAGTCAAATACTATGGCATCAGTGGTAGTCAATTACTATGGCATTAGTGATAGTCAAATAATATGGCATCAGTGGAAAAATAATACTATGGCATCCGTGATAGTCAAATACTATGGAATCAGTGATAGTCAAATACTATGGCATCAGTGGTAGTCAAATAATATGGCATCAGTGGTAGTCAAATACTATGGAATCAGTGATAGTCAAATACTATGGCATCAGTGGTAGTCAAATAATATGGCATCAGTGGTTTCAGTGATAGTCAAATACTATGGCATCAGTGATAGTCAAATACTATGACATCAGTTGTAGACCAATAATATGGTATTAGTGGTAGTCCACTTAATATGGTATCAGTGGTAGTCCAATTAGTATGGTCTCATTGATAGTCAAATATCATGGCATCAGTGATAGTCAAAAACTATTGCGTCAGCGATAGTCAAATATTATGTCATAAGTGGTTGTCAAATACTATGACATTAGTGGTAGTCAAATAATATGGCATCAGTGGTAGTCAAATACTATGGCATCAGTGATACTCAAATACTATGGCATCAGTGATAGTCAAATACTATGGCATCAGTGGTTTCAGTGATAGTCAAATACTATGGCATCAGTGGTAGTCAAATACTATGGCATCAGTGGTAGACCAATACTATGGTATTAGTGGTAGTCCACTACTTTATAATCATTGTAGTCTAATTAATATAAGTCCGATGCGCATGTCTTTAACGAGAAATTATTAGTGTAGATAATCGTCACTGGTCCATCTGTAAATTGAACTGTAAGGGGCACTTAGAAAAGTTAAAATAAGTTAAGGTATTTATTCTATCGCTTAAAAGCGTCCAATCAAATGCAAACAAAAGAACATTGGAGTATAATTATATTTATTGTGCCTTTGTTACCAGTCACTTATGAATTTTCTTTCATAAATCAAGACAGGTATAACATGAAACTAGATTAAATATTTGACTGAAATTCACACCCACAAGGTGACGCCATGGAGAGAGAATCAATCACTGTGTCCAGAGTGTCTAATCTGAAGCGAATACAAATTCAGTATGATACAATCAAAATAATAATTTAAAACAGAAATAGAAGCAAACGGGAGAAAATGTTCCTGCTTCACTGACATCAAGGGTGATTCAGTAGAATGTCACTCTTTGATCTATGTCATCAGTTAAGGCATTTTAAACATTGAAAGACATTTAAACGATCATTGGCAGTTAATGAAAGGGTACACATTTTCATAAATACCATTAGTAGCTTCCACTACAAAGCATTCTTTTGAAACACACACACACACACACACACACACACACATATATATATATATATATATATAGAGAGAGAGAGAGAGAGAGAGAGAGAGAGAGATATGGTTGGCTGAGTGGCCTGAAACACTCGTTTTTACAGATCACTGCCAGACGTGACTGTCTGCGTGGGTTCGAGGTCTCGGACACGGGTTTGTGCGAAAGCATGCCAGTAGCATCCCTTCTATCGATGGTTCTTATCGCGGTATCTTCCTCTGCCATTTAAATGGTTGCTGAAAAAATGGCATTGATCCCAAAACAACAACAGCTCCTTATCTTCGTCTGGTTCTCTGCCCTTCCTTCTTGAACGATTTTCCACTCCTGTAAGATACCACTGTATTCAGCTTAGAGACCAGATTGTTATATTAGTTCCCATATGTATTCCATCAACATACCGGGAGATTCATCAATGACCTTTAATTTATATTTCAAGGTTAATCCATTGTTTCTACCTTCACTTGTAGATAACATGACCTTTTGCTCGCATACATGTCAAAGATTCCTCACTATTCTGACATCAAAGCCGCAACAGTATAAATTGCTTGTCGATCAACATCAGTTTCACGACAAGCATCCTCGTTCTCGTTCCTTGTGAGGATCAGTGCTACTATCTTCGCCTGAGAAACCATATTCAGATACCAGTCATCCAGTTCGTGACATCCAAAATCAAGTCTTTAATTTTCTCCCACTTTTCTCAGCTTCCCCTTTTGAGTTTGCGGTTGTCTCCTAATTAATGTCATCGCCTTTTTTCTTTGTATAATATCCATAACCAGAAGTGCGTATGCTACTAAGTCAGGAACCAGCCCAACCTGGGCATGACATTTGTACTACGGCTTATCAAATTCTTCGATGACTAATTTATCCAGAAAGGGTTCCCACTGACGCTTTAAAGGGTCAGACCCTGCCTTCGACGACTCGTGACTTATTTTCTAGGTTCTAGCTTATTAGGGTCAGGTTTCGTGTGTATTCTTCGCGAAGAATGCTCCTCCAATTATTTTAATTCGCTCATGATAAATGGAACATATTGGATTTATTTTATTTCTAATGGATATAAAAGATCATCGTGGCCTGAAAATTATCGTACCTACATGATTATTTCCATTATCAGCGTGCTCCCAGACATTTGTTTTATTCATCTATTTATGAGGTTTGCCAGAGGACTATAATTTACCTTACCGGTATATGTGTCTGAAGCTCCAGTCCTTGGGAATCTGCATCGTCTAAGGCAAATGCAGGCAATTTGTACCTCCGTGTACACTGAAAGTGCTAGCTAGATCAAAGGGAAAAATAAATTTCAAACGTAATACAGATAAATGCCATTGCGATTATAGTTTTTTCTAAAGGCCATCTGCCGCATATTCTGAAACTTCCAATAGGCTTTGTGGTCCGACTCTTATTTCGACTTCACTATTAATATCAACGTTCCCACACTTTTGAAAATTACATTACATTATTCTGAAAACTTCAGTTACCAACGTTGATATTTTTTGTCGTTTCTTGATCTAAACCAGTAATTTGTCTGTCATTGCTGTTTTTCACAAAATGTCCGTTTGTTTCCTTACAAAACATTTTGCGCATGTGTTTATACTTGTCTAGAAATATAAACTGTTTCTTGCATTAGTTCCTTAAATAAATGACTTACTAGAAGATTCAAGTTTTTAAACGCTGCCGAATTAAGGAACACGTACGTGTTATTGAACAATCATCATGGCCCAGACGAAACATATCTGTATAACTTTATATCTTTCCATTGTGGTAATACATTCTTATTGTCGTGTTATGAAATAATCAACGCGTGCTTAAAAGTCAACAATATTGTGGATGTGTTTATTTAATGGTGTATATATATATATATATATATATATATATATATATATATATATATATATATATATATATATATATATATATATATATATATATCCATTTTGATAGTCCCTGATATGCAGTCTATAAAGATTTCTACTTTTATTGTTAAATGCCACAATAGAAATGTTTATATAATTTTCCTTCAGTGATATACTGGGGCAATGGACTAAAATGTCCATATAATACCTTTTGACCTGGATTCCGAGGCTTGCTAAAAGAAAAACGCCTTGTTTGGTCTCTTTTATTTCAACAACGAGAATAGATCCGTTTCCAACCAATTTAGCTGCTGTGCGTCACATTCACATGTGTCCCACAGTTTTACTATTAGATATTGTTCTGACATTAAGAAAAGTAATTGCTGCTTTCCTGGAATTTTCTTGAAGAGTCATTGCGACCCTGAGATTATCGGATCTATTATTGACCGAAGATTATTTGCTAGGACTCGAGACATAATGCAGAAGAGCTAATTGCTGCTTTATTCTTGGCAGAAACTGCGTGGTACGGAAAATGTATAGCAAAACAATGTTGCCAATGAAAGAAATAATGACTTATGAAAGAAGGGTAAAACAAATGCAACCCATATTTATATTACATTTTGTTTCTTGTTTTACTCTCTGATCCCTGTTCTACTACTCTATTACATTTATTCATCGTCAAACATTTTCTATGCAGATATAACCATACAGCGAAAGTAGTGAAGGGGGTAAGATTAGCGTCAATGGGAATTAGCATTAAAAACACCTCTGGGTCAGATTAGCGTCAAGGGAAATTTAACATGGAGAAAAATCGTGGGTCAGATTAGCGTCAAGGGAAATTAACATGGAGAAAAATCGTGGGTCGGTTTAGCGTCAAAGGGAATTGAACATGGGAATAGAGTGTGGGTCTATCTAGGGACTAGGGGAATTTAACATATGGAAATTGAACATGGTGGGTCTATATAGCGTCAAGGGGAATTGAACATGGTGGGATTGTCTGGGGACAATGATGGTAGAGGGTCAAACACAACAGAGACATAAACATACATACACTAGTACAAGCGTGAGATTTATATATAAAGCATTACCAAGACCTGAAATCTTGCTGGGGTGTTCAAAAATTTGCATAATTGTAATGATGCTATAAATAGCTATAATCAAGGAAATGCTCAACGACAAAATGGATGTGACTAAAAGTAACGCTAAAATGACGAAATTGTCCCAGAATTTAAAGGAAAATAAACATATCCCCGAAAATTAAGTTACAATGGTTTAGACTAAAATGGATAAAATTAGTAACTACTTACAATATCAACTTCTGTGACGATCGTGAATAAATACCTATGTATCTATAATCAGCTGAAATTCCTATGAAATCCCACTATCTATTTATAGCTCCAACTTGTGGGTTTTTCCTTTGGAAAATCCCACTATCTTTTTATAGTCTCAGCTTGAGTGACGTTCCTGTTTATGAATTCTAGTATATATGTATAGCTACAAAATGTGGAAATCCCCAAGTCGATATTTATAGTCTCAAAATTTCCAGCGTCAGTGACGTCACTGTACTGAACACTAGGGGATAAATGGCAACAGTGTTGCAAGTGGCTGACCTGAATACGCGCTACTGTAGGTAGGTAGGTAGAGTGTATCTGATAGGGATAAAGTGAGTTTTATAGGGACAAACAGAGACCAATACACACACACACAACATACGCGCGCAGACACACTCACACTCACACACACACACACACACACACACACACACAGGGAAGAGGAAAAAACAAACCCCAAATATACTATCAACACAGAAGGGAGATAATGCAAACCCCAAATAAACTATCCACACAAACGTACGCGAACGCATACAAACCCCAAATATACTATCAACACAGAGTGAAGAAGAAAAAACTTTTTGAAAGCACCTAAGCCCTCACCTGCAATGACCAACTCTGCCAAACACCTACACCCTACCCCTCCCCACCCCCACTCCCAACACTACAAAACCCATTTAACCCGTTATTTTATGGCATCAGTGTGTGATTTAGGAAACATCAAGACACAAAATGATGGATTTAATAGACTGACTATTGTTTACCGACTTGCATGCCTAAAGAGCGTGCGTGAAGGAAAACATCCTTCCATTTCAATTCTAACTAAAACATGATCCAGAGGGATAGAGAGAGGTGAAAGAGCACAATTTCATAAAGTGTGAGTAAAAAACAAAACACGCCATCCTTATTATACAATGTCAAGACCAAGAGACACTTACGTTTTCTTTCTGGTCTATTCTCTTTTAGAAGGTAGTATGAAATTTCACATCAGGGCCAACGCATCGGCTCACATTCTCAATTTTTCCATTTCCATGTCTTTACTGGCACAAGTTCTTCATCATCTTCAATTTCTTCTTCTTCTGAATCCCTCTTCTCTGTTTCGTCTTGTTTTTGTTTCTTCTCTTTTCTCGTAGGGCACTCTGAATTCCAGTGTCCTTTCTCCTGACAACGATATTAGGTATCTTGACTTTTGTCTCTCTTTCTTAGACGAAGCAGGTATTCTGGAGACAAATACCCATTTACCTTTGCAGATATAGCAAACTTCATTAGCACTTACACACTTTCGTTTGACTCTCATCAAATCAACGACAAAAAGAGTAAGTTTTGTTGCCACTTTCGCATGTGAATTATGCTTTCGTATGACTTTTAGCAAATATTTGACCAGCAGGTCGATCTGTGCTGACTCTTCCATCTTCTTGATCGTTTGAGAGCGGAATGAATACGCTAAGACACTCTCCTTATATACAGAGTCCTGCCGCGTATGTAACCTAGTCAAATGTAATTTTGCAATAAGATGAAACGATTTCATTGAGGAAGTAAAAGGCAATGATGTACCTACCGTATCGCCTCACACAAAACCTGAAGTGTTAGTTCAAATCCGTGTCAGCGATTTCGAAGACGACATAACTGGGCTTTAATCAATGCTCTCCAATTATGCCACAAAACCACGAGTCCTGATTCACGACAAAAGAAATTTCGTTCGGTCCATAAAAAATAGTATCACATCTGAGAAACGCAAAAACGAACTTCCAGAAAACTGAGAACGACGGCTTACACCTACAACGTAAATGTATGAGTTCAAGTAGTGCGTAAAACGTAGTCAAATTAAATTTTTATAGTCAAGACGAAACGATCTCTTTTTGAAGAAGAAAGCAGACACCAAACGACAATGGCGATCCGTGTCACACAACACTTTTCAAAATGTGTATGATCAGATGTTTGTTCTAGCGATCTGCACGGTTAAATTAAATGTTGATGTATTTTGCAATAAGACGGACACAATTTCCATGGGATCGCCCATGGTACGATTGTTTGTGCATTAGTTTAATTTTTAAAAATATTTTTTTATATAAATCGCCTATAGGATAGACCCAGTAAAGCATGGCCATTCTCGTCACTGTCTGAATAGCTACTCAAGTCAATTCGAAGCGAACGCGGTAAGAAAATAAGTATAGCCAATGAAATGGCTTACAACGGGTGATGCATTGTTTTGTTCTAGGACTGTGTGGCATAATAATCCCTATGTTCTTGCGTTGTTACCATTACAGTGCAGACACTGAAATATGAACTTACAAGCCCTCTTTGTGTGTGTGTGTTGTACCATTTCCTCTTACCACATCAAAATACTGAGCGTCACAGTATTGGTTCGCGTGTTCAAGCTGGCCATTTTTTTTTTATATCTCACTTAAACATTTCGACATAAACACTCACACTCACATCGGTAGAGTCAGAACAGACGTGTTACAGTATTGAGGGGCATGTTATCTTTTTTTTCAAACTAATAAATTTGGGGTTTGTATGAAGTAAAGAACCGAAAGTACAGTGAAACTCAAGGATGATGACCCAATCTGTCTGTCTATTGATGCGTGTATTTACTTAAGAAGAAATATGACCTCTAAAACACAAAGAGATACGGCAAGCATGATTAGATTAAACACAACGATGTTTTTTCCTTCACGCCCGTGTAATTTAGAGTTTCAATCGTCTTTGAAGACAAACTTGGTCTCCTTTTGTAGGGCTTGAAATAATAAAAAAGCTGAAAAATCTTAAGCACTTTGCTATAGATAATTTCATCAACAGACTAAACAACATAAATACCGTTACAACAATAGAAAGCCTTAAATCTTCTATCAAAAAGAAATGCATGAAAAAAATTAAAGATTAACGATAACTAACCAATGAAACCGAATTTAACAAAGGCAATGACATGTGAAGAAATGCCTCTCACTTTGGAAAGGTAGGCGAATTTACTCTGCCATGCACCATCAACTTGAAAAAAAATTATAAACAGAGAGAAACCTGAATTCAAAATTCAGTTGGTTTTTTTTCTTCAAAATTATTTCGTTTCTTTTTTTCTTTTTTTTTTTTTTGGAACAAATCTAAGCACTAATATAGAGTGGAAAAGGGAAAATGCACATACAAGCTTTGATATTTCTGAAAAAATGAGGGGATATTCCTAACGTTCATAACCACCTATATATGCTTGGACTTGTCTGTGACTTATCCACAAAACAAGATGTACATATTTCTGGTCAAGCTGCAAGTGTGTGCGTGTTTTTGAAAATGGTAAAACTTGGATATACAATTTTTCTCGTGACGCTTATAAAGTGAAGAGTCTGTGCAAGTGTCAAAAGCCAAAGTCATATAAGTTTTGTATTTTGTACGGCTTGTAAAGATTTCCACTTAGGAAATGTGAAGTATCACAAGTTATTATCACAAACAGAAGTGGAACATAGGGGCTTGCAAGAAAGAAAATAACCCAGACAGTTGGTGTCATCAAGAGTGCTAGAGACGGTACCCGAACTTGCTTGCTTGCTTACTTGAATTAAAGTGATTTTCGCTCTAATGGAGCATGTGTCACTGGTTTAATAACGCACCGCGTGATTTTTAATTACTCCTGGGAAGGAAAGAGAGCCTCATCCCCCAGGCTTTTATGCACTCACAGACTATTTTTAAATTTAGCCACTCAGGTGTAGGACTAACTAGTCCTTAACAACCTGACTGAAAGGCTTTACACATGAGTGGGAATTGTCTCACCACACACTCATTTTTCTGTCCGAGCGTGGTAAAGGAGGATAAAAGGTGCTCAGCAAGACAGCCATGGATGTTAAGTACTCACCAAAACGCTAGCCCGTACTTATTTCAAATCAAGTCCCGTTTTTTGCTAATCGACAATAATAAGTACCAATAATGTGTTAACCACCTGTGCACTTAGTTCAAATCTAACGAGTCTGTTAAATTTCCTAACAAATCTGTCTAATATTAGTACTTAGTGTACATAAAAATAGCCATACTGATCTTTTTTAAATTATTATGTCTTAGCGACATATACCAGTTTGGTCACTGTTAGGTTTAAAAAGTTAAGTTTGTTGCAGTGTTCCAATGGGTCAAGTTTGTTTCGAGAATAGTTTAGTCAAGGAGGGATACCAAGCCAAATATGGTTCCCTATTTAATAAAAAGCAATCTTTTGGAGCCCTAAAAAAAGTCTGTATTTTCTGTTAGAAGGTAACACGTCTCTCTTTTACTTTCACGTTCTTTCCCGCACTCCTAGTCTCATGATTCTTGATATCAGGAAATGCGTAGCCATGATGGGCGGTAATGTAAGCAGCGGCTTCTACCAGTTGACTGAGGGGGTATCCAGTGTAGGTTTGTCTGTAGAATTGGGGAAGAACTCTGACCCCTAATCCCCATTGAGAAGGTCTTGGTTTAAAGGTGTCTAGAGATCTGTAGGCAACGTATTGTATGGCTCTAATAAACTGCCCTGCTATGTTGACGTCATACAATGCTTGATCTAGCCCCATTTCGGTGTACTTTTCAACGAGGGTCAGCGTCCCCCTCCTCCTCCTCAACCGCCTCAATTTCCTTTTCTGGTTCTGATACTAATTCTTCAGTTGAGGTAGATAGTTTCAAATCCGCTGCTATGGTGTATGTCGCTGTTATTGTTGTTGTTGTTGTTATTTCAGCTGAGATTGCCTGTAGTATCGGAGTGAGAAAAGAACGTAGTGCCTCCGATAATTACATTTGAGTTTGCCATACCGTTTGTCTAACATAATTGGCCCTTTGTTTTGCCACCACTCTTTCCGAGACGGGTTGTTTGTTAGGTATAGTCAGCTGTTGACTAGATGTTATTTGTGTTCTCGAGGTGGGTGGAGTGCTAACTGGCAGAAACCGTAAAGTGGGCAAACGACGTGTCAAAGAAGTCAAATTACGTTGGAAAGGATATCCGACCAGTTATCATTCTTGGATCGACGTTTCGCACGTCATCGACTATAAAAAGAAGTGACCATCATTCCCTTTCACACAGATTCAGCTACTGCGATCACTCCTTCACCCAATTCTTCTCTGCAAGATTTACAAAAACAACCCTTGTGGGTGAGGTATAGAGAACGTGTGCCTAAAACACAAATCGTCTTTTTCTGCCAAATCTTCGTGGTGTATTGTGTCATCGGGGCAGCCATCGCCAATCTGAGTTTGCAACAAGGAGACAAACAATTCTGGACCATTGTATTGAGCAGTTACATCGGTTACCTGCTTCCTAATCCCTCCCTGAAATTCTCCTCGAACGAGAACCACGGGAAGCTTGTGTCCAGTGTCAGTGCCAGGCACCACTCCAACAACAAATCCATTTTGGGCGGAGACACTCCTCTGACTTCCAGTATCGCTGCGGAGAGCCACAAAACTCTGGAAGTATGAGCAATAACAACCAATTTTACTTAACCTTACCCAGTGACAGTTCCATGGAGGTGTTTCCCAACAACACGTTGTGCTGTTACACGGTCAAATTACCTCAGACCATCCAGTTAGATCACCAAGCCCATTGAGAAGTGGCTTTAGTGGAAATCATTCACCCAACACAAATCAAAAACATCACCGAAAAGCAAAACACTTTCGAGGTGGAAATCCTGAATGCCCAATTGGAGGAAGAAATCAACAAAATCGGGTTTTAGGGGACACAAGAGCAGCCAGCAATCCAGCCTTCATTATCTACACCTTGAAAATTCCTTCAGGTTATTATTTTAGTGGTGAACATTTGGTGGACACTATTGCGGACAGGTTCAACTTAGCCTTTGGCAAAGCACTGAACAGAGCCAAAAAAAGTGTGAAGATTGAGTACCATAAAGTGGCTCATCGTCTCGTGATCAAATTTCAAGATACGGACACATTGTCCCTCAGGTTCAATGGTAGTTTGTTTGAAATTTTGGGTGGACATGCAGAAATGGTCGCAAACAATATGAGCCCCAAGATCAAAAGTAATATGGCTTTTTACAGAGCTTTTGGAAACCCGGTAGAACTGAACCAAGGACTTAATTTGATCTTTGTGTATTCCGATGTGGTGGAGTACAACGTGGTGGGACACACCTCTGTGCCGTTACTGCGTGTCATCCCTTTCAAAGTGGATAGTACCACAAACAATGACCAGGAAGGTGCAAACACCTATCACGTACAACGTGAATTTGTACATCCTCACTATTTACCCGTCAGTAAGTCGTATTTAGACACTGTCAACATTGCTATAAAAGGAGATCTGGGACAAAATATTCCCTTCTCCAAAGGGAAAGTTACAGTGAAACTCCATTTTCGAAAACGGTTCTCTAACGAATTGTAAGTCAAGACAGCTACGAGTGACATTTTCACCCTATAAAATCCGGCCAGATGCGTGTGGAATTTCAGTTTGCAGAAAATCTACGCGCAGATAATACGGTGAACGTCCTCCTGTATGCTGAATTGGACAATACGATATAAACCAACAGTTTGAGAGAAGTCATTCTACACTATTAGAAGTCATGGAAGACTTTTATCAATGTTTATTTAGTAGGGATTCTTTGGACATGGAATGTGAAGATCCTGAGGAAGGAGAACCCCAAGACAAAGACGAAGAAGTCATCATGATGAAGTCTAGATGGCCAGAACAAGAATCACATATAGTTTCCTGTTATGCTATAGTCTTGACAGAAAAAAAATTAAGGAATTGATCAAGAAAGATTGCTATGGATGTCATAACGATCATCCCAGTCAAATTCAACACGATAAATGCCTAATGCTGAGTCAAGAAGAAAAATTCGACGAATATCTGGACGAAGCTTGGAGTCTCATCCCGGAAGAAGACGTGTTACAACAGTGGTATAAAGGCTTGCGTGAACATTATTGTCCTCCATTAACAACTCAAGAGATCCATCGCATCGAAGCTCTGTTGGATTAGAGTTGGGAGACAAGGCGAAGAAAACGGTTACTTGTCAGACATTTTCAAGCAGAAAGTCAGGATCGAATTGATGACTTAAGAAAAAAACAAAAAATGGATACCTGAGAACTTTATTACCTTTTGAACCACAGTTCGTACACTGCTTCTTGGAATCCTGTCGTCTGTGCTAAAGATGAACTCCCTCATCGCAAACCTCAAAACCATCAAGCTTACGTGATCAACACGGACGACAGGAACCCACTGGGTAGCCGTTTACTTTCCTCAAGAAGGATGTGTGAAATATTTCGATTCGTACGGATTGCCCCCTTTGGAAGACGATATCATCGACTTTATGAGAAGAAATGCTTAGACCACCCGATTCAATAATGTGAAATTACAAGGCACAGATTCCTTGGTGTGTGAACAGTACTGTGTGTATTTTCTGCATCGTCGCAGCCTGGGCTATTCCTTAGAACATTTAGTGACTCATTTTGATCCTCGTTCTTCTTCAAGAAACGATGTGAAAGTAGATCGATGGTTTTGTGACCAGTATGCTTATCTTTTGTCTCTAACTAGGAAACGTAGTGTCCATCAATGGCCTAATGATTTCCAACAGTGGAAATCACAATTTCATTCACAACGTTGTCAGCCCTGTTTAAAGTAGAGTGTGAATTGAAAAAAATGTTTGGTATTTGAAAAAAATGTTTGATGTTATAGTGTTGGATTATTGTTAAAAAAAATGTTAGAGTTGTTTGTTAGTATGAATAAAAAATGTTGTGTTTTGAAGAAAACAAATGCCTTTGTGGTTTGTTTGGCTATAGGAATCTTGATTCATGCTCTTTGACTTCTCTCTATCCCTCCCATAAGACTATTTGAACGTTCCGACTCGAAAACCGTGTAGTAATGTTTTCCTTCACGTCCGCGCTTTGACCATAAAAACGGGGCAGTCTCCAGTCTGCCCATCCATTGTTAACTTATCTTCCTACGAAGATGTGCTCAAGATTAGCCAAGTTGAACGAAGCCTATGTGAATTTGCATAGGGTCATGACAAGTTTGATACCGAGACCTGAAGAGATAGACAATATCATAATGTTGAAAGTCACTGAAGACCTGAAAGAAGATCTCTTCAAGGAGGAATTCAAGAAGGAGAAAGAAGAATGGATGGAGAAGTACAGACTTCATAAACGGCAGAGAGAGCAGCAACAGCAGCAGCATGAACCTGACAGAGGCTTTGTCGATTGTCGTATCGACACCAAAGAGTTCTTCTTCTCTTTTCCGAAGAAGCAGACCTTATCCTGTGAGAAAGCCTGTCAGCAGAGGAGGCCGCCATCTTATAACCTAAGCGATCGCCATAGCGTCAAGTTCCCAAAAAAAAATTCAGGGCTACCCCATACTCTCGAAAAGAAATAACATTCCATTGCCTATGATATGTTAGTCAGTTGGAAGAAAAAATACAGAAGTGAGTCTATCAGCACATGATTTCTTTATCTTGGTTAGAAAGTGTGACTCTAAGTTGTTCGTTTCCGTCGCTTATCATAATTTTACAAATAGTAATGTTCTGTAAAAAAAAAGTGAGTGAGTGTATCTTTTAGGTCTGTGCGTTTTTGTTTTGTTTTTTTTTTGTTGGTAATAATATGGATAATGTAAGTTCGGGTACAACGAAATTAAAAGAATTAAGCCCAGAACTCGGTGTGGAGGGAAGAAATATACGCAACAGCAGCGGGAGCAAGAAATGCAGACCTAGCCAGTTAGCATTGAGGCATTCTGCGTTTGACAATGCCTTTGATGTCGTACACGTCGTCTTTTTTTGGTGACACGACTTGATTTGAAATAAGTACGGGCTAGCGTTTTGGTGAGTACTTAACATCCATGGCTGTCTTGCTGAGCACCTTTTATCCTCCTTTACCACGCTCGGACAGAAAAATGAGTGTGTGGTGAGACAATTCCCACTCATGTGTAAAGCCTTTCAGTCAGGTTGTTAAGGACTAGTTAGTCCTACACCTGAGTGGCTAAATTTAAAAATAGTCTGTGAGTACATAAAAGCCTGGGGGATGAGGCTCTCTTTCCTTCCCAGGAGTAATTAAAAATCACGCGGTGCGTTATTAAACCAGTGATACATGCTCCATTAGAGCGAAAATCACTTTAATTCAAGTAAGCAAGCAAGCAAGTTCGGGTACCGTCTCTAGCACTCTTGATGACACCAACTGTCTGGGTTATTTTCTTTCTTGCAAGCCCCTATGTTCCACTTCTGTTTGTGATAATAACTTGTGATACTTCACATTTCCTAAGTGGAAATCTTTACAAGCCGTACAAAATACAAAACTTATATGACTTTGGCTTTTGACACTTGCACAGACTCTTCACTTTATAAGCGTCACGAGAAAAATTGTATATCCAAGTTTTACCATTTTCAAAAACACGCACACACTTGCAGCTTGACCAGAAATATGTACATCTTGTTTTGTGGATAAGTCACAGACAAGTCCAAGCATATATAGGTGGTTATGAACGTTAGGAATATCCCCTCATTTTTTCAGAAATATCAAAGCTTGTATGTGCATTTTCCCTTTTCCACTCTATATTAGTGCTTAGATTTGTTCCAAAAAAAAAAAAAGAAAAAAAGAAACGAAATAATTTTGAAGAAAAAAAACCAACTGAATTTTGAATTCAGGTTTCTCTCTGTTTATAATTTTTTTTCAAGTTGATGGTGCATGGCAGAGTAAATTCGCCTACCTTTCCAAAGTGAGAGGCATTTCTTCACATGTCATTGCCTTTGTTAAATTCGGTTTCATTGGTTAGTTATCGTTAATCTTTAATTTTTTTCATGCATTTCTTTTTGATAGAAGATTTAAGGCTTTCTATTGTTGTAACGGTATTTATGTTGTTTAGTCTGTTGATGAAATTATCTATAGCAAAGTGCTTAAGATTTTTCAGCTTTTTTATTATTTCAAGCCCTACAAAAGGAGACCAAGTTTGTCTTCAAAGACGATTGAAACTCTAAATTACACGGGCGTGAAGGAAAAAACATCGTTGTGTTTAATCTAATCATGCTTGCCGTATCTCTTTGTGTTTTAGAGGTCATATTTCTTCTTAAGTAAATACACGCATCAATAGACAGACAGATTGGGTCATCATCCTTGAGTTTCACTGTACTTTCGGTTCTTTACTTCATACAAACCCCAAATTTATTAGTTTGAAAAAAAAGATAACATGCCCCTCAATACTGTAACACGTCTGTTCTGACTCTACCGATGTGAGTGTGAGTGTTTATGTCGAAATGTTTAAGTGAGATATAAAAAAAAATGGCCAGCTTGAAAACGCGAACCAATACTGTGACGCTCAGTATTTTGATGTGGTAAGAGGAAATGGTACAACACACACACACACAAAGAGGGCTTGTAAGTTCATATTTCAGTGTCTGCACTGTAATGGTAACAACGCAAGAACATAGGGATTATTATGCCACACAGTCCTAGAACAAAACAATGCATCACCCGTTGTAAGCCATTTCATTGGCTATACTTATTTTCTTACCGCGTTCGCTTCGAATTGACTTGAGTAGCTATTCAGACAGTGACGAGAATGGCCATGCTTTACTGGGTCTATCCTATAGGCGATTTATATAAAAAAATATTTTTAAAAATTAAACTAATGCACAAACAATCGTACCATGGGCGATCCCATGGAAATTGTGTCCGTCTTATTGCAAAATACATCAACATTTAATTTAACCGTGCAGATCGCTAGAACAAACATCTGATCATACACATTTTGAAAAGTGTTGTGTGACACGGATCGCCATTGTCGTTTGGTGTCTGCTTTCTTCTTCGAAAAGAGATCGTTTCGTCTTGACTATAAAAATTTAATTTGACTACGTTTTACGCACTACTTGAACTCATACATTTACGTTGTAGGTGTAAGCCGTCGTTCTCAGTTTTCTGGAAGTTCGTTTTTGCGTTTCTCAGATGTGATACTATTTTTTATGGACCGAACGAAATTTCTTTTGTCGTGAATCAGGACTCGTGGTTTTGTGGCATAATTGGAGAGCATTGATTAAAGCCCAGTTATGTCGTCTTCGAAATCGCTGACACGGATTTGAACTAACACTTCAGGTTTTGTGTGAGGCGATACGGTACATCATTGCCTTTTACTTCCTCAATGAAATCGTTTCATCTTATTGCAAAATTACATTTGACTAGGTTACATACGCGGCAGGTCTCTGTATATAAGGAGAGTGTCTTAGCCTATTCATTCCGCTCTCAAACGATCAAGAAGATGGAAGAGTCAGCACAGATCGACCTGCTGGTCAAATATTTGCTAAAAGTCATACGAAAGCATAATTCACATGCGAAAGTGGCAACAAAACTTACTCTTTTGTCGTTGATTTGATGAGAGTCAAGCGAAAGTGTGTAAGTGCTAATGAAGTTTGCTATATCTGCAAAGGTAAATGGGTATTTGTCTCCAGAATACCTGCTTCGTCTAAGAAAGAGAGACAAAAGTCAAGATACCTAATATCGTTGTCAGGAGAAAGGACACTGGAATTCAGAGTGCCCTACGAGAAAAGAGAAGAAACAAAAACAAGACGAAACAGAGAAGAGGGATTCAGAAGAAGAAGAAATTGAAGATGATGAAGAACCTGTGCCAGTAAAGACATGGAAATGGAAAAATTGACAATGTGAGCCGATGCGTTGGCCCTGATGTGAAATTTCATACTACCTTCTAAAAGAGAATAGACCAGAAAGAAAACGTAAGTGTCTCTTGGTCTTGACATTGTATAATAAGGATGGCGTGTTTTGTTTTTTACTCACACTTTATGAAATTGTGCTCTTTCACCTCTCTCTATCCCTCTGGATCATGTTTTAGTTAGAATTGAAATGGAAGGATGTTTTCCTTCACGCACGCTCTTTAGGCATGCAAGTCGGTAAACAATAGTCAGTCTATTCATCTATCATTTTGTGTCTTGATGTTTCCTAAATCACACACTGATGCCATAAAATAACGGGTTAAATGGGTTTTGTAGTGTTGGGAGTGGGGGTGGGGAGGGGTGGGGTGTAGGTGTTTGGCAGAGTTGGTCATTGCAGGTGAGGGCTTAGGTGCTTTCAAAAAACTTTTTCTTCTTCACTCTGTGTTGATAGTATATTTGGGGTTTGTATGCGTTCGCGTACGTTTGTGTGGATAGTTTATTTGGGGTTTGCATTATCTCCCTTCTGTGTTGATAGTATATTTGGGGTTTGTTTTTTCCTCTTCCCTGTGTGTGTGTGTGTGTGTGTGTGTGTGTGTGTTTGTGTGTGTGAGTGTGAGTGTGTCTGCGCGCGTATGTTGTGTGTGTGTGTATCGGTCTCTGTTTGTCCCTATAAAACTCACTTTATCCCTATCAGATACACTCTACCTACCTACCTACAGTAGCGCGTATTCAGGTCAGCCACTTGCAACACTGTTGCCATTTATCCCCTAGTGTTCAGTACAGTGACGTCACTGACGCTGGAAATTTTGAGACTATAAATATCGACTTGGGGATTTCCACATTTTGTAGCTATACATATATACTAGAATTCATAAACAGGAACGTCACTCAAGCTGAGGCTATAAAAAGATAGTGGGATTTTCCAAAGGAAGAACCCACAAGTTGGAGCTATAAATAGATAGTGGGATTTCATAGGAATTTCAGCTGATTATAGATACATAATTATTTATTCACGATCGTCACAGAAGTTGATATTGTAAGTAGTTACTAATTTTATCCATTTTAGTCTAAACCATTGTAACTTAATTTTCGGGGATATGTTTATTTTCCTTTAAATTCTGGGACAATTTCGTCATTTTAGCGTTACTTTTAGTCACATCCATTTTGTCGTTGAGCATTTCCTTGATTATAGCTATTTATAGCATCATTACAATTATGCAAATTTTTGAACACCCTAGCAAGATTTCAAGTCTTGGTAATGCTTTATATATAAACCTCACGCTTGTACTAGTGTATGTATGTTTCTGTCTCTGTTGTGTTTGACCCTCTACCATCATTGTCCCCAGACAATCCCACCATGTTCAATTCCCCTTGACGCTATATAGACCCACCATGTTCAATTTCCATATGTTAAATTCCCCTAGTCCCTAGATAGACCCACACTCTATTCCCATGTTCAATTCCCTTTGACGCTAAACCGACCCACGATTTTTCTCCATGTTAATTTCCCTTGACGCTAATCTGACCCACGATTTTTCTCCATGTTAAATTTCCCTTGACGCTAATCTGACCCAGGGGTGTTTTTAATGCTAATTCCCATTGACGCTAATCTTACCCCCTTCACTACTTGCGAACGACACAATGTTACCTGTATAAACATTTTGGAAATAACTGCCTTTCAGACACTTTTCGGCAATCAAGGGAGAAAGGAAACATAAAAACAGGAAGTCATGTAAAGTAAAACGCCAAATGGCTTCTAGAAGACAGAAGGATCTGACAAAAGTTTCTTTTTGCTTATGAAAGAAGTTCGAATTTGAAAATATGCAAAAGGTAGTTAAAAATTGGACCTGCATTTAGCGATTGGAAACAGAACGGTTGTAGTGAGAAAATGGAATCCCGTAGATATGTAAACTACACTTCACATTTGAGGTGATACCCCATATTTGTAATATGACATTTAACAATTAAAGTCCATACGTTTATAGAGTACATATCTACAGCTATCAAAGTGAATTATACTCGATGAAGTTTAGCTCACAAAATGTGAAAGCAGCACTCTTTTCATTTACCAATATGATTCTACTGAAGGGAAACAAAGATGGCTGCTGTCATACATTGTTTTCTGATTTACATGGTACGATCCAGAAAAAGCAAGAACAAAATGTAAATACTATTCTTATGCATATCGATATTTTGGGGGGAAATCATGGTTATAATTTTATCTTTTTTGTAGTTTTTATTCATGACTGTAAATTGTAGTGATTATCTATGGTTGGATTTAGCGTACATGCATAGTTTCTATTTTAAGTAATAAAGAAGGTAAAATTGCATAAGATCAATAAATATATGCTTATTTACGTCTAGAACGTTACTAATAATAGCATTATTAGTAAAAATGGTCGCGTATTTTGGGCTTTTTCCCATGAGACAAATCGTTCAGGTGGTATATTAGAAGAATTAAGTTGACTCCCAATGGATGGGTTAATTCATAAGAGTTCTACTACTATGCTGGAAATTTGCTATGGGTCACGTAGGTAGTTGTATTAAAGTGTGCTTTGATCCTTTTGATTGCTTACAAATATGTGTAACTTGACACATAGTCATTCTTATTTCTTTAGTTCTTGTTGTAACATCAAGTCTGCAGAGGTAGTTTATGTTGTTTTTAGCTAATATTTTAGAGGAAAAAACTTTTGTTAGATTATTTATATAAATAGAAAGTGCTCATTGGACTATAATTATCGACCTATTGTGAATTTGTTCAATGAGTTCTGGGCAACGCCATTTCGACCACGTCAAGATTCTAGGCAGACCAGTACCATTCCAGTTCTGAAATTTATACGGAAATTTTCATTCTTTTGGACTTTAACATAACTTGGTCAGGATTAATTTTAATTCACTTCGTAATACTGTAAGTTCCACTCACATTTTAATTTATAACTATGATAATCAACTTATGTGTTAGGTTTTACAAAACTTATTGGATATTGCTTAGTTCTGTTACTTAGTTTATGACCATAGAGTCGTAACAGTATCCAACATCAAGCTCCTGTGACTTGGCAGCGTAAACAGAAATTTTGCTAATCATATTGAAACTAAAGAAATGTAAATTCTTGTTTGACAAAATGTATGGGACCCACTAGGAAGATTTATCATAGCTGTAAGCATGTATGGGATCCATTAGGAACCTTTTACAGGGCTAGGACGCTGTATCGACGAACAACCTATTAGTCTGGGGAGAACACTTTGATCGTTGGTTGGATGAATAGACAAATGGACGAAAACGTTGAAAATAATGAAACTGAATAATTATTAAGAACAAAAGTTTAAAATAAGTGCCACATTTCATGTAGCGTTAACCCTGAAATAAAAATGAAAATCAAAGGCAACTGGATGGACAAATGTGCAAGAACTTTGAAACTCAACAATTTTCAATGATAAAAGACACATCTGGAACACAAATCCAATATGTGCATAGCGTATTATACATGAAATTTTGAAGTTATTTACCAAGATAAAAACTTAACAGTATGGAAGAATAAACAGACAGCCTAACGAATCATTGCAAAATAGCAAAAGCGAGGAATTGTATACATCAAATGAACATTTACACCACTAGTCCACGTCCTATACCATACCAGAGGTCAATGTTGTTTCAAAACAAGGAACGTGGATAATGGATGGATGGATTGACAAACGGAGAAAGCTATTCATGTATTAAATTTCAAAATGTGAATAAAATGAATTTACGAAACGTGAATAAGAAAAGGCTCGTCTACACATCTAGTAAAATTCGTGTATCAAGTTTCACAGAGATATCCTGACCAGCTTCGTGCATTAAGAGTGAATGATAATAGATAGGTGGATGAAGATGAAAAAGTGGGTAGGAAGAGCAAGAGATATCTGGAAGAGCCATTCTCAGGCACAATATTTTCCATTATTAAAGACAAAGAACTATGTGATGGTTACGTGTATATTAAAACATTAGTCTTTTTTAAGTTCTCAAACACAGTGATATAAGTAATCTGTTTTCAATATATGTAATTTTGCAACTGTTACAACTCTATTTTCTTAAACTAAGAAAATTAAAAACCAAAACAATAATGTTTAGTATACTTCAAAAAATACTTACATTGATATTCTATTTAGCAAAGTGATAATTTAAAAAGAATTTACAGTATTGTGAACTAGATCCCAAATAAACCTATAAGTTAATTCACAAGTCCAAAAGTGTTCAAATGGTCTTAA
Source organism: Sinohyriopsis cumingii (assembly GCA_028554795.2). NCBI lineage: Eukaryota > Metazoa > Mollusca > Bivalvia > Unionida > Unionidae > Sinohyriopsis > Sinohyriopsis cumingii. Next base: position 69,848,467 of record CM068828.1, read on the forward strand.
ATTGCCGTTGTATTTAGCCATGGATAAACTGCTGTGCCAATAGTCTTGATGTATCACAATAATATGATTCATAATATCTTTTACTAAATTCACAAGAATCCCAAACTAACGTTAAAGTCCAAAATAACAACAAGTACATTGTAATTGCAGTTAACAACTTAAATACATAATTCCTCTCAATAATATATGAACACAACTAACAGTAATTCGACACATATTGATAATAGCAAAGGCCTGAATAATTGTTTACTTGGTATTCCTTATATACGGACTGTCACATGGCATGACACAACAAAATGCCCTAAATTGAGGTCAATCATAGGAGATATTTCCATCAAATTCGTATTGAAGGTCAGTTCTGTTTACTTAAAGTTTAGAGAATCAACCTGACAAAATCGAGGTAGACCATGGTTTTTCTTTTACATTGGAAAAAGCAAAGTCCTGAACTAAAATCCATGTAAACATATTTTTTGTGAATGATCATTATCTTCAAGTATAATCTACAGTTATGAATAAACGACTGTTCACAAATGACTCTACAATCATGGACAAAAGTTAAACACGCAATATAGATATCATAATAACACAACTGAAATGAACATTTACAAATAGTTGTTGTTTAGCACGCAATGGTGGAAGAAGAACCCGCGAAAACCCCAGTAAGAACCACGGACCTGCTGGAAACTACTGACAAGACTTCTCATACCCAATGCAAATGAAAAATTGTGAATATCAAGCAATGGGTATATCTATAATACTAGTTTTACATGTGCACACAATTTCGTAAAGACGTCTTAAATAGTACTGGAACTTTGCCATTGAGACAAAGTGTGGGTGATCTATGTTTAGACGGACAAACGGAAAACAAGCAAAGCTAAACTAAACAAAACCTATAGACTGAGAAGGGTACATTTTTTGTTAACAGTTTATGAGCTATGCTGAGGAAATAAACTGTGACAGATGAATGCAACCCAAAGCTATATCCAAAACATATTTGTAGTCACTGAGGAAGAGATTTATATCATGGATACGTAAACATTATAGAGTATAACATTCTATAAAATATAAAGGTTCTGAAATGGGTAATGATGTAATAATGAATTTATGAAACAAATTGATAAATATCCAGCTTTTGCGAGACTTGACTAGCAAATGCTCGACATTATTCAATTCATTTCATAAATTTAGTATTAAATCATTACCCATTTGAGATTACTTTTATCACATAGCTATTATTTCATTGGATATTATTTAGAATGAAAGAAGAATGAATAATTTTCTTCATTCTGACAGACGAAGTACCTTTCATTTGTTGTGCGTAAACATAGTCCCAAACCAGACTTAACTGTTAAAAGAAGATTCTACCTTTTTGCAAACCATAAATCAAAGAAAAAATGTGCATCCTAGTAAAGAGAACATTTTACAAAAGACAATACTTTTGCAACACAGAACGTCAGACGCGTGTGATGTCACATTATTTTATAGGTACACAGTACTGGTTAGATCAGTTCCATAGTACATGATCAGTGTATACCCAAAAATGGCACTTTCACAGCTAAACATTATATTGTTGCGATATTCATGCAAAACGAGGATTACTGGATGTAGACCTTCACATATTTACTGTAATGTATTTGTAACCAGATCTTTGCCGTGTTTGATTTGGAACAGTACACTGTACAGGAAACGTAAACAAATTTATTTTTGGGTCGGATTTGCATTATATATATACCGCGTAAATATGCTGTCGTTGGATAAAGTCCTGTCAGTTGGGAGACCGGTTTATATCCAAATTTTTCTGTGAACAGAGGTGAGTTATGAGTTATTTACTTCTGTGAATAAACATTTAAACCATGCTTCAATATAGGGTCCATTATTTTTTTACAAATATTCTATTCCCACACCACACACGCGCTATCAACTGAGCTATACCCTTATTTTCGCTTCTTGTTATTGTTCTTTTCTAGGGGTCTTACGCCATTTTTTTAGGATGATATTGTCATGCATGACAAAACAAACCCCTGCGGGGATAAAGTGGCCATATTTAGACAGACATGGCTCGTGTAAAAATAAACCGCCAAAAAGTCCTTTGAAAACAAAAACTTCCATAAGGTGGAGTTTAAATATTTTCCCGCGATCGCAGCCAATCAATAAAAAGAATACTGGACACTAATTTCATCGGTTTATTTGGACCAATCAGAATCACATAATATGTTATTTAACACGTTATGATATCAAACGTGTGAAACTGCGCATACTATAAGAAAACTGTGCCGACTATGTTATAAATATATAAAATAAAACATAAATGTAAAAAAAAAATCAGTGTCTTAAATATTTGATCCGTTGCTTTCTTTCATATTAACCACACTTTCTTACAATGTCGGAGATTCAGATACATCGTCATAGAGTGCCCTAACTCAGTTCACAATGAAAAAATTCTGTCTCTCAGGTTTAAAGTCCATGCACCTCATATAGACATGTTCCACTCTAATTTGACGTTGTCAAAGTATGCATTCTAGCCAAGGTTTATCCTTCAGTAGATATGCATAAGTCAGAGAAGCGAGTCTTATGCGTGATCTGCTCAGTGCATATTTGAGATTTAAGCTATATGATTAATGCCGCCCACCATTAATTCGCTTGATGTTGCGTAGGGGTAATTTTTGTTAGGTTCTCGTTCAAGATATTTCGAATAGTGTACCAAATATGACGATTTATATAATATTTCCAGTCACTACATAAATTTCCATTATGAAATGGTGGTGACATGGAAGCTTTGGCTGTTTAATCTGCCGCTTAATTATCAATTTAGCTAGAAAGCCAGCTGATGAGAATGCCTGTTTTCAAGTTTGAATAAGAAACTTCTGTTCCCGTAAATGCTACAATATTAAGAAGATGTTAAATAAAATGATTTGCAAAGCAGAAATCGTGAAAATAGAATTCGAACAGATAATGAAATTTGACTTCTTCAGAGGTTTGAATATGGTTCAATGATTGTAGTATGGCGGTATTTTCTGAGGCAAGAATGGAGGCTTTGTTTGGTAACTAATTTTGGAATGATGCCATTTGGTATAGCGCAGCTCGAACTTTGTCTTCATCTTTCTAACAGTCTACGGACGAATGAAGAGTGTCATAAAAATACTGAGAAAACATTCTATCTGAAGAGTGATGAGATCCTTTGTCAGTTCCTAATTTATATGTATCGTGATCGTGACATTCACTGCGTGGTCAATACCTTACAGAAATATAAATATGCGGATTGCTGTTATATCTCATGTGCACTTAGAGTGTATAATCTAAACCAGAACGATGGTACTGGAGCAAGAAAAATACATCAAAATGTATGTACTTTTCATGTCTTGTGACTGTAAAAGGACTACTGACCAAGAAACCGTGCAAACTAAACCAAATAGTCATATAATTGCTGACACAGAACTAGATTATTAAAGGAACAAAAGCCATATATCAAAGGAACAAACACTCAACACAAAGGAAGAAAATTTTAAAATAATATATTCGACATGATAACTGTTTCCTGGCTGGTTTTAAAACTCTCAAAGCACAACCGTTGAATATGAATGAATTATGGTCCCATTTAAATTATAAAATATGTCCGTCTAACTATAAGACTTGAAGTGTATTCCTAGTGAAGAACATGGCTTATTGTATCCACAAACACGGATATTAAAGATGAAATCATTTAAATGAACGTTTCCTGTTTAGATAACAGGTTCCAGAAATTGTCTTATTCAAACTAATAGGATGCAGAAAGTGTCGTATTTAGTTCTATTGCAGAAATTATACTGTTGTGACCACGTCAACTTCACACATCATATGTAGGTATGATTTCTTCAGGTCTCGAGACCGGAGATTCCTCACCGAAACCCCAATACGAATGAAATGGTGGAGTCAACCCTATCCCATTCCGAATAAAAATTTATATTTTCTCAGTAGATATAAAAATATTGCTGATGTCGCAGTATCAGTCTTGTTTGCAAGATAAGATATGCTTAATTTAGCCACAACACTAAAGATGACGTATCTTTGTCTTTGAAAGTCATTTTCAACTTAATGACGAAAGACTTTAAAGACCTGCTGAATATTGCTAGTACTTTGCCAATCTTATCCGTATTTCTAATGTAAATTCCAATCTTATTCTCGTCAGAATCAAAACAAACATTGATTCAAACTAGCTTCCTTTACTCAGAGAAAACAATCTCGGATTGCATTCTAAGCTCCAGAAATAAAATGTTCAGAATACAAATACCCCGAGGTTGGGGAAAGAAATATCTCATTTTAAATGGCGGGTATGAGTCCTGCCGGATTTGAACTAATGAAGCATTGGTAATGATTAAACCCATGATCGAAATTATTGAAGTGCAAAACACCAGCAACTAGACTGGCGTATTCTTTGTGTCGTTTCCCGTTGTCAATCCATGCTTTGCGGACACGTCCAGAGAGATCGATAGAGCTATGCAGGCTGAAAATGTGAGGCCTGTGCGAACAGACAATATTTCAGAAGTAGGGGTTTTATATACGTACCTATCGCAAAGTTCTAAAATAGAAGTGGCATACCCCACCCCGACATCTTGCATCAGATCTTTATTGACTTTCTTTATGGCATCGGTTCAGAAGAAAATAAAAAAAAACATATTTACTCTAGGTGTTGTGCTTGTTTGGGGTTTGTTTTACCGAATTTTACCTCTTGGCTCTGCTTTTCAGTACTTACTTAAACCGTATATGTTGAAAAGAGAAACAATGCATAAGACTAAGATAGTTAACACAGAGATGCAAAGAAGCTTGAACATAAAACCCTTATTTTAGAATACTCACGGCAGAAAATTAATATAAATTTTATCATAATTTTCAAAAATAGGACTAAGAATTAATCTATTGCAAAACCATTTTGTTTCTTCTTTCAACTATTTATAACCATGCTTAATTTTATGGCATTAATGATATTAAGAAAACCTTTTTTAACAGAATTATATTTAATATGCTATCAATTTCAAAAGAACTCTGCTTAAGCACTATTAGCACACATCAGACGACCTAGCACCATGAGTACACGTTTGACGACTAATGACTATGAATGCACATTTGACGACTAAGTACTATGAGCACGCATTTGAGACCAAGCACAATGTGTTCACATTTGACGACCAAGCACAATGAGTACACATTTGACGACTAAGCACTGTGAGCACACATTTGACGACTAAACAGTATGAGCACGCATTTGACACCAAGCACAATGTGTAAACATTTGACGACCAAGAACCATGAATACATATTTGAAAACTAAGCACTCTGAGCACACGTTTTACGACTGAGTACTATGAACACACATTTCGTGATTGTCATCATAAGCATATAGTTGACGACTAATTACCATAATCATGTATTTGACGACTGAGCACCATGAACATACTTTAGACGACTAAGCAAAGTGAAGACACATTTGAAAACTAAATAATCTTCTTGGTAGAAGAATACCTCAATTACAATATACTTACGGTTATAATTGCACTCATCTGTAACCAAATTCTTTCATTAAATAGACCAGTGCCGTAATTAAGGATCCCAAATGAGATTGAATTTAGACCAAAACATTTAGAATAAGAAATAAACCTAGTTACAAAGTTCCACTGATTGTAAAAAAGCAACAGAATTTCCTTTCCTTTACTAATAATAATCCACGGATTGCTGGAGATAAAATGAAAATGTGCTGGTCTTATTGATACAAAGTAAAGTACAAAATTAAACGTGGAAGACTTGAAGAGTGATGAGATCATTCGATTGTGTCAGTTCCTATTTGATTCATTTTGTTATATTTACATTCTGAACACTTAAAGGAAGTAGTCGATCGGGTGACTTTCGAAACTGTGCTGCCTAAGCAAATATAAGAACACTGCAGATTGATAATTTGTCTCTTGTGCACTGATAATGCATGCTGGAAAGCAAGAAATGTCATGGCTCAATATAATCAACTGTTTAAAGGTGTAAACAAAACACTTGCAACGCATATACTTCCCGTCTTTAATATTTGCACAGTACAAGGAAAATTGAACAAACCTCAGAATCCCTCTTTAATACAAATGCATCCGTGAATCGTCGCGACTGTATATTTTTTAAATAATACTCCCGCGGAATCCAGACAATGAATCTCGATGTTTATGCCAACAACAACAACACGCTCATAAGCAGGTCAATTCGTTTCATTCTTTGTTCAGAAGGATGATATCATACATCCATTAAAAAAATGAAATATAAATTTCACTCTATTAGTTTTGTACTGTTGGAAACAGTTCACGTTTTATATTAATGACCCATTTTATAAGACTAGTATTTACAGAGTAATAATTCTAATTATTATGAATCAACCGAATTTTCAGCAATCTGAGTGGATATAAACGGTCACGTGAGACTGATAAATAAGTATTATACATTGAAAAATTATGCAGACTACTTTTGGTTCCACATTTTCAGTCAATTTTATGTGAAGCTTTATCAATACCAGCGTCGTACACCATAATAATAAAAATAACAAGCCGCACCAACCCTCCAACATGATTTCCGACCATATTGTGCAAATCCTCTGATTAAAATCACCCATAAGAAGTTAAAACAGTGTAATTGCAGTTTTTCTTGCATTTCAACACTCACCTGCCAAAGAAAGCATATAACTGGCTTTTCTTATGTTACATGTTTAGGCTTGAATAAACAGTAACACAAAAAAGAATGAAAACAACAAGCTTTGAAAAAATATAAGAATTTATTTTCCTGGAAAAATTCTGTAAAAATGGAAATATATGAACTTACGGTTTTAAGAATCAAATCCAAAAATAATTTAAGAATAATCCATGAATACAATTTCTGAAGTCCTAATAACGAAATGTTCTAATGATTTCAAGTTCGAGTCATGAATCCTAGATGGAAGACGATGACGTATGCTGAAAGATGTAGTGTTGAAGTCTACAGTTCCTTGTATAAATAAGAATTGTCACTCCGGTTTTTGGAAATTTGAATAAATTTTTATAAACACTGTCCTTGTTCAACAATTTCCAATAAGCACACATATTTTCCATGAAAAATAATTAATCCTTTTGGAATCCAAGTAATTTGAAATAACTCCAAAGAGCACAACATACAACTTCTAGTGTAAAAAAAATACCCAGCTTCTACTGAGAATAATTCTCCAAAACAAAGGTTTCATCGTCTTCTAAAACGTAAAAAGGGGGTCGTGTGATCATGTTCTAGAACCTCAAAAACATTAGGTACTTGTTAAAGATCACAGTGTGGCCTTGACGAAAACCAATCATTTTACTCAAGAAATAAAAAAAAATTATTTATATCTAAAACACATAGTCCCATCTTGACCTCGATAACAACCAATCATTCTAAAAATAGAAATTGCTTATGTGGCAGCTACTAATTTTGAATCAAGGTCAGGATCTAGATTAATATTTTTCATCATCCTTGTCTTCATCCCGTTCTTATTCGGATTGTTCATATGGTACTATTGTTCGCTTTTGTTTACATTATTAACTGCTTATTGTTGTTTCCACTATTATCTGATTAATGTTGTTTCCATAATTTTATGATTACTGTTGTTTCGATAATTACCTGATTATTGTTGTTTCCTTAATTACCTGATTGCTGTTGTTTCCATAATTATCTGATTACTGTTGTTTCCATAATTATATGATTACTTTTGTTTCGATAATTACATGATTAATATTGTTTCCTTAATTACCAGATTACTGTTGTTTTCATAATTACCTGAATAGTGTTGTTTCCATTATTACCTGATTACTGTTTTTCCATACTTGCCTGATTACTGTTGTGTCCATTATTATCTGATTATTGTTTTTCCATCATTGCCTGATTACTGTTGTTTCTATAATTACGTGATTACTGTTATTTTCGTAATTGAATGATTACTGTTGTTTCCATTAATACCTGATTAGTGTTGTTTTCATTATTATCTAATTATTTTTGTTTCCATTATTACCTGATTACTGTTGTTTCCATAATTACCTGATTACTGTTGTTTCCATTATTGCTACTACTTTAGACTGCATTTTATTTCTTTGCTATCGGGTTAAGGGTACATATAACGGGCTGGGTGGGTTATGTGTCAACATTGCTTAAAGTTGAAATAATCAAATGGTATTGATTGACGATTCGAGGTGACTGATGTGAATAACTGAGGTTGGGGTTATTACAAACAAACCTACCTGCTCTCATCAAGAACTCAAGCCATCCACGAAAAAAATTATGTTTCCTCCTGTAATGTACAGGTATCAAGTTATTGCCGGTGCACATTTATTCATGTACTCTCGAATGACAAATACAGTTCGCATGTTTATATAGAATAAAGAAAAGTTTGCGGATTTGAAAATAATTTTGCGCTGGGTTTTTATTGTTTACTTCTATAATGACAATTAGAATACATACGTTTTTTATGAAACGTTTTTGGGGTTCTAAATGTTGGAGAAATTTTTACGTCATACTCAAACAATATAAGTTTACATGCCCAATAAAATCTAAACTATAATTGAGGATGAGCTGGTTTTAGTTTAAGTTTCTATTTGCAGGAGTGTTCAATTTCTAATTTGTCCGTTAGTGTTTAATTTCGATTCGCCAGGAATGTTTACTATCTATTTATTCCGGGAGTGTTTAATTTATATTTGCCATGAGTGTTCAGTTTTTATTTGCCATAAGTCTTTTATTCCTAATTTGTCCTGGAGTATATAATTTTTATTTGCCAGGAGTGTTTACGTTTTACTTGCCAGGTGTGTTTAGTTCCTTTTTACTAAGAGTGTTCCATTTCTAATTTGTCCGGTAATGTCTAATTTCTATTTTCTTTTAGTGTTCAATTTCTGTTTGCCAGGAGTGTATAATTTCTAATTTGCCCAGGATCATGTAGGTTTTAGTCTGTATCCTATATCTCAAAAGAGCAATCAATATATTTTCAGGATTGAAGTCATCATCATTCATTATTGAAGATTGGACGCTTTCCTCACAAGAAATAGTGTATGCCTAGTATAAAAATGTACCCTGTACTATTTTGCAATACGTCATGGAAGGTCTTCTCTAAACTAATTTTAAATACTCCTTTAAAAGAAAAGGACGATGACTAGCTTTTGTCTTAGTATGAGTTTTATTATTGCCTTAGTGTACTTAAAGGAAACTAACCAAATATAATACAGCATGTATCGCTCTCAAATTACCCTAATTCTGGAGAAAGTATCTTACACACACAAGTTACACAACATATAAAATACAACCGTTTAGCCCCAATTTGAATAAGTGAATCGATATGTTGAACCATTCTCCCTCTTGTCGTGAAGTAGTTTTACGTTACATTAAAATCTTGAACTCTTTGGAGAAGAACAAGTGATTTTAACGGAAAGCATGATTGATGCCTAAACAAGATATAAATGTTTATTTACTGCCTTATGTTTGCTTTTTGCTTAAGATCACAGAGCACAATGTTTGGCGCAGATTGTTCCTGAAACTGTAATAAGACATTATTGTCCCCTGGTCTGGTCAGTTGTGATGAACGTGCACAATGTTAGCTCTAAATGCATCAAATTGTGAACTTCATCAGTTTTAGCACCATTTTTATAAATTTTATAATGATTCTTCAATTCGAACTTAACATACACTAATATAGAAAAGAGTGTTTGACCATCTTTTGATTCCAGAGTGTGCTTTCCAAATCCTAAGGCAAGTTTCAACATTTTTGAAGTACTACAATTAACAACTCACCAATAGATCTCAAAACTACTTATCTTTCCTGAGTGGACACGAGTTATCGATATATCTCAAAACTTCTTATCTCTCTTGAGTGGACCCGAGTGACCTATAGATCTAATAACTTCCCATCTCTCCTGAGTGGACAAAAGTGATCCATAGATATCAAAACTTCTTATCTCTATTAACTGGACACAAGTGCTACACTTTCTAAAGAAACATTTATTGATAGATTAAAAGAACCGCTTTGGGTTATCCCACTTCCAAAGTTGGTTCCTGGGTGGATATTTTTATCGTTTTATACACGTTTCAGTTAATAAAAATTAAATATTAAACGAAAGACCAAAACCGAATCAAATTGTTTATTACAAAAGAAACAATAATTTGATTGCATACCTTATTATACCTAGAGCAGACATATCAATAAGGCTTGGTTGTTTTCGTCAGTATGGGAAGCGATGCCTTGTTGTGGAACCTTATATTAGTCACGTTTGGATTAACATAACACTCCATTGAGATCAATGTCTTGGGAAGCAAATTTTACACTAGAGCAAATGCAACCAGAATGCATTTAGGCTTTGCCTTTCCTGTAAATACAAAGAAAGCAAATTTATTAAATATATGCAACTTTTTGTCATCCCTTTAATGTGTCTCTATTCTAATTGAGCCAATGACCTGTTATATCTTCTTACTGTAGTCTCTAAGACAATTATTAACCGTTTGTCTTTGATATTTCCATGAGATTTGCTAACCAGTAACAAATGGTATTTGCTTTCAGCAGAGCAGTATTTAAAGCTACAAATAAAAGAAAATGGTTGACTTTCAGCCTGTTAGTCTTTCCCTAGGATGACAAATCAGACGGGTGTTATTCATTCAGTCCCAGAAATCTCACTTATACCAACAGTAATAGTCATTCATTCAAAAGCTAGAAATCCCTTATATGTGTTTTGCATTTATTATCTATGTCAATAACCATCGTATTCATCTTAATACCCAACATGTCCATCTCAATACCCATCATATCCATGTCAATACCCATCGTATCCATCTTAACACCCATCATCTCCATCTTAATACCCATCAAATCCATGTTAATACCCATCGTATACATCTTAATACCCATCATATCCATGTCAATATCCATCATATCCATCTTAATACCCATCGTATCCATGTCAATACCCATCAAATCCATCTTAACACCCATCATCTCCATCTTAATACCCATCAAATCCATGTTAATACCCATCCAATCCATCTTAATACCCATCATATCCATGTCAATACCCATCAAATCCATCTTAATACCCATCAAATCCATCTTAATACCCATCATATCCATCTTAATACCCATCGTATCCATTTTAATACCCATCATATCCATGTCAATACCCATCATATCCATCTTAATACCTATAAAGTCCATGCCAATACCATGATATCCATGTCAATACCCATCGTATCTATGTCAATACCCATAAATCCATCCTAATACCCATCATATCCATCTTAATACCCATCATGTCCATGTCAATACCCATCATATACATGTCAATACCAATCATATCCATGTCAATACCCATCGTATAAATGTAAATACCCATAGTATCCATGTCAATACCCGTCATATCCACCTTACTACCCATCATATCCATGTCAATACCCATCATATCCATGTCAATACCCATCGTATCCATGTCATTACCCATCGTATCCATGTCAATACCCATCATATCCATCTTAATACCCATCATATCCATGTCAATACCCATCATATCCATGTTAATGCCAATTATATCCATCTTAATACCCATCAAATCCATGTCAATACCCATCGTATCCATGTCAATACCCATCGTATCCATATCAATACTTATCGTATCCATGTCAATACCAATCATATGCATCTTAATACCCATCATATCTATCTTAATACCCATCATATGCATGTCAATACCCATCATATCCATGTCAATATCATCACATCCATGTCGATACCCTTTGTATTCATGTCTATACCATCATATCCATCTTAATACCCATCATATCTATCTTAATACCAATTATATCTTAATACCCATCATATCCATGTCAATACCCATCATAGCCATGTCCATACCCATCATGTCCATCTTAATACCCATCATATCCATCTTAATACCCATCATATCTATCTTAATACCCATCATATCCATGTCAATGCCCATCATATCCATGTTAATACCCATCATATCCATGTCCATACCCATCATGTCCATCTTAATACCCATCATATCCATCTTAATACCCATCATATCCATCTTAATACTAATTATATCTTAATACCCATCATAAGCAGACTATGCTGGTGCATCGGAACGTAGAAATAAAGCACATAAATCTACAGAAAGTGAATTAACTACCTAACGAATAATATTAGTAAATAGCTATCTTTTAGTCAAATCGTCTTTTTAAAAGATGATTATCCTACGTAAACAGTGATGCTTAAGACAGCTACTACAGCAAAAAATGATGGATAAGTTGATAGTGATAGATACTTCCGTCTTATGGGATATGCGCATTTTGTTGGGAAAAAATGATAAATAGTATATACATGCATACAATTACATATGTCCAAAACTTGATTTCCTTTCGAATGACGGACCATTCCATTTAGAAACATAGAATCTATCTCCATTGCAGATTTCGAACACAACTGCGTGAGGTTTGCTACTTTTGTCTGGTTTAGACAATAGACATATATAGTTAAACAAAACTGATAATAAATAATAAAGGGTACCATGTTTAAGAGAATCATGTTCATAATAAGTAAAAGCTTTCACGACTCATGATTCAACCTTCATGTACAACTCTCTCAATAAACGTTTGGAGTTCCACAATAGCCTGTGCGAGCAAACTCCCTGGTTTAATGATTTAGGTTCAGATCCGCCTCAATGACTGTGTCTGCTAAATAGAACCATTATATTATCCCTAGTTGTTTAGTGTTTACACTTAGGAACTTAGTACATCCATTTGAATAGCAAACGCCAGTGAGTGTGATTAGGCGCGCGCACACATTTTTCTTACCAATAAATCCTGATTCATCGAGTTTATTATCACGGTCATTTGCTGTTGTCATTTTTCTTCCTGTTCATCGGGTTGAGGTTCATGGTTACTTGTAACAGTTAATGTTCACCCGACCGAAAGAAATGATATTTCAATATGCATCAAATACATTTTGCAGATTCAGAACGTTCTACGGTGTCTATTTTTTTTTTTACAGAGTTACGCATCCTTACAATGCTATCTTTGTTGAATAAGATCCGTTAAATAACAATATCATGTTTATTTCAATAAGATAACATTGCATTAAAAGAAATAAACAGTACATATGTTCAATCTTTATCCGTATCTATTATTTGAATAACAGCCGGAAACGAATAGCATGCAATTGCCGTCTTTAAAATGATCCAATCTTTTATTGTTCTTTTAGGATTGTTCTTTATCGTTATTCTACTTGGTGATTGCTTTGCTATGAATACACAATGCATCAGCTGCATACATTACAGTGTTATGGATCGATAGTGTCCGTGAAAATCACTGTGCCCAAAGATAGTTTATTGTCTTTGTACCAAGTGTATCCGCTACACATTCTATCGGTTTGCGTTGCTACAGAAAGGTCGAGTAATGGGATGCCACATTTTTGGGGAATTAACTACGTTTGATGGAAGAGTGGGGTTTGGGGTTATTGTTTATGTTTGGGTTTACGATCCTATTTATAATTTGAACAAGTACATCGCGTCGCAGCGACAATTTTATTCCAATCCTATGTGTTAAATTGTGGTAATCTTAAGCTAGTGGTTCGGCCAAGTCTGGGCTCCACATCCCTTCAAGAGGAAGAACAAAGCCGAATGATATCATAAGACATATGCTGTTTATACATGCAATGCAAATGAGGAAATAATATATGCTTCCGTGGCTCTTTCGCTTGAAAACTCTATAACCAGTTGTGTCAGACCTGACTCTGAAGAGAACACAGCTCGTGGTTTTCGTACCTCTAAATGTATAATACGTTTGCGCAATCTCATTGCCAATGAATTAGCCAACGGGGAAAAACATGAATGGCTAATGTACTCTGATTAAAGTTTGATTATACTTCAGTAACGTGCGATGCTCTGCATCATATTATTTATGCCTACATACAGTAATTGACTTAACACTCACGAGATTGTAAGGGCTATACTGCACGACGTTATAGTTCTGAATAACAAAAAGAACACTGCAAGAAATAAAGTAATTAGATTTTTTATATATTCGAAAATTAATACACACGCGAGGTTAAAGAAATACACAGTAACAATATTCAAGTGTACAGAACACCGCCCAGCGACCACTGAACTTCGTACCGTATCGCGCGCTCCGTCATTCGTTTAAAAAAGAAATCTCGTTATGATCTACTCAAAATCGAAATTTAGAGTCATTTTGTAAATGATTGCGCCTTGCAACACCTTTCCAGTAAATATGAAATGGCGGGATGTTTTTCAGTCGACCTAACTAAATTCTGCATTTCTAGTTGTGATGAACTGGGGTTATTAGTTGGGTGAATTCCGCATGATGTATGTGGCTGGTGGGTCTAGCCATGATGCAAACAAATTAATTTATTTCCTATCATTGGCAGTTTACAAACATAAGGTGAAAATGTATGAAATTATTTTAACTGAAACTCTCAAGTCGACGCAGGATTTTAAGGAATATCTCATTCATTTCATTTTGTAGTACATGCAATTATTTTTTGTAATGTTTTTAGCGTTGAAAATATAGTCTAAATTGCAGTATAATTTCGAGCTGTGGATACATTTTTCGAAAGGATTTAATTTTAGTTAGCAGAAAATAATAGGAAAATACATTTTGAGGAAATTTAAGATACAAAAATGCCAGTACATTTGCTGTCAATGTTACAAAGAGCCATAGGTGACAGTTTTATGTGTAGTCGCTTGCATGTTCTTTGTTAGAGAGACACCAGCTTCATCACCATTTTCTCGAATTTATTGCTAGTCTGACGGGATATCACTTGTCCGTAATATGCCTTTCTGTGTTATTTGTAGAATATAGATAGCATGGCTCATAGTCTGAAACATTCGATTTACGAATCGTTATGAACATGGCTAATAAATACACGTATAAATTGTCAGAACGGTGGTTTCAGTGATGAACGTCTCAGGTTTGTTGTCATAAGTCCATCGCTTGACATCACGTTCAGTCGTTTGCTTTGTTGAAATTTTCTTCTGTTACACTGTTAACTAATCCATATCATCAACTTTACTTTCAAATGGCTCAGACAGCTTGCTTTTTCGATGCACAGAAAATCCAACAAACCAAAGCTCTAGCGTTTGCTAAATGAGTATACATTGTTTGTTTACAATAAAAAAGTTTTCTACAACACAGAGGATACTATTTTTAGAAACATGTGTTGTGCATTATGAAGTGCAATATCGAAATATATTGCACCATTCTAACAATGTAAAGTTAATTGAGAAAACTGTGAGTATCTAAGAATGCTTCATTTGTGATAAGGTCGATGAATAAAATGAATATTGCATTTGTTTCTACAGAACAGGATATTCTACCGAGAGCGTGTATTTTTAAGCTGCAGAAAGACGTGCTGACAGAAGAAATACTAACATTCAGAATTATGCTAAAGTCAGACATGCTTCCATTTGATGCCATATATCAGAGGCCTTGTTAGTCAATATGTGTCAGATACAATCTTGAACAATACATGAGCAATGTATGTGTATTTCTATGGAAACGACTGAGCTTCATAATTCAATATTTTCCAACACAATAGGACGTAATTGATCTCGGTGATGTTAGAGATGGATATGTTCGGGTTTAAAATGATCTAGGATTGATTGTTTCTGAAACGTGCAAAAGTACAAAACGACTGAGAACTTCATGCGATGAACATCCATGTATTTCAATCAGAGATTACAACTATCAGATAGCCTGTGTTCCAGTATAATCACTGTGGTGGTGGACTTCAAAAGGAGTCGAAAATACAAAACATACGAACAAAATTTGGATTATTGTGATCCAAGCTTTTACTCATGTGATATGGCTTATAAATATCGAAACATTTCCACAGAAGATGTCCCATATGACGATACGTACATCTAATTTGCTTATTTACTAAACCTAAGGAGATAGTAAGCAACAGACATTAAATGGTGCCTTATTAGATGTACGCGAGATGCTGAGGTACAAGCAGGGTTGTACAAGCAAGGTTGTTATGAATGAAAATCCTTTCGACATATGTTGTGTTCCAGATGCACTTGTTAATATTTATACGGGCGAAGATGCATCGGAAGAAGTTTAAAAAGCTCTGGTTGACAAAGAGAAAGGAAATATTTTTTAGAGAATTTATTCAAAAAAGTTTCTGAAAAGTTCACTAGCACAGACGTATGGAAACTCGATGATAGAATAGAAACAAAACAGTTTCGTCACTTTCATGACATAAACACGTATAACCCAGACAAGACTTAAGGTATGAGTTGTCTGCAATACGCATCTCTGTTCAGTAACGACGGTATATTTGGTTGGAATGGGGAATTCGAACTGGACGGAAATCCGAGATAAACAAATAACCTATGCAACCGTGAAGCAAAGTCACAACATGCAGTCTGTTAAACTACAGCTAGATCAATTACGTCCTATTGTGTTGGAAAATATTGAATTATGAAGCTATTGATGAAAATGCAAATAGTAGTAGTCCCAAAATATACCCCTGGGACTCTAGCATTAATGCATTGAACATCTGAATATTGGTCTAGCGCAGTACAAATTGTATTGTAAATGTCTGTTACCTGATGTGTTGTTGAATCCACCTGTAAAAAGATCCTGATTGTTTATACGAAATTATATCGTGATGAACAATATAGTTATTTTAAGCATTTATATACACACTTCTCATAAGCTTTAGATAAAGTACATAGTAATAGGACGATAGCTTGTCACAACGGTTTTAGACCCTTTCTTATGCATAGGCGTTACGTGTGCTAGTTTCCAGTGATCTGGAAACACTGAAGCTTGCAAGGAGATGTTGACTTTTCAGCATCGTGGATATTTAATTGACTGTGCAATTTACGGTGTAGTTAAGACAGGGCCTCGTGCAGTCGATGGATTTAAACCAACTAAAACAGTATAAACATCATCCTTGGTTATTTTAATCTCATCAAGTGGACGATGTGTTAAATCTCGTAGAGCTAACATGTTAATTTGTACTAAATGTTCGGTTTGTTTAGCTGACTGCTCAAAAAAAGAAATTATTGGAGAATGTTGCCAGTTCTTCGTCTTCACTTATAACCTTATCATTCATGACCAAATATTCGCATGATTTCTTTTTTTACTTTCCTTGAATTTCTCTAATTAGTTGCCACCAGTCTTTTGGGTTTCCATGTGAATTCCCGATTAGTTCCATCAGTGTTGTAATAATTACATTTCGACTTGCTAATCTAGTTAATAAACATGTTCCTCTTTTGATTATAGAGAAACCAATGCCTGGGATTTTGGGTACGTTTCGCTTGGTTATACGATCGTTTTCTTTGCCTTATAAGATTCCTAATTTTATCATGCATTCATTATGGATCGTGTTTGCGAATAATAACATGCTTGTGTGGTACACATTTCCTTACTGCGTCTTGGATGATATATATAAAATATCAACGCTGACATTCACATTAATTTTCTTTGATTAAACTGTCCCAAGCAAAATACTCCAGTATTGAATTCAAAAGAGTAGAATTCCCTTGGTCATGTAACCAGATCTCTCTTTTCGTAATACGGTAAGTTTGGGATGGTGAATTTAAAAGTAACGTATATAGGATAGTGGTAACGTGCGCCTTTGGCGTGAAATGAGATACAAAACATCAGTAGAGTATACCAAGTCAGGGTTTGGTACCGAAATAAGATCAATCATATTTTCTGAATGTTCTGTAAAGTTTGCTATGTTGTGGTGAAGATTACTTGACTGGCACAATAGTGAAATTTCGTTATTCGGATGGAGGCAGTTTTCATTAAAATCTGCCATCACAAATTAAGAGTCAGGGTTAGTGGATTGGGATATACTTATACTTAATTTTGTTTATAACGGGTGAATATAAAATTGCAAAACTGTGAAATAAATTTCAAATACACCTCTCATTGAACTCTTTAGATGGATATCTGTGTTGAATTACACGCTGTACATTATTCTAGTGTACACACGTTTTAAGTGATGACAACTCGCTTGGAACGTAACTGTTAACTTATTTTGACACGTGTCTAATTTGCAGTTTATCGATTGGCCTTGGCACTCAACGGGTCGAGAAATTGTGATCTGTATGAGTTGTTCTGCTCTCTGACATGTATTTTGTTATAGTTCCACACGAGGATACATGTTTATAACATGCTGGTTCTATCTTAAAGGAAATGTACTAGATTGGAGATTGTCGGTCCTATATAGATTTATGATGTGTAATTTTATCTGGACCATAACAAGAAATGAAGTGATACAACTATAATTGCTACTTAAAATGCCCTAGAGTGCCTTACGAACAAATACAATTTCCATCCGATTTAACTTTCTTCGTTCAGTCTAGAGTGACCCGCACCTACCTAAGTGACGGCCATACAAAAAAAGGGTGCAAAATAGAATTTATTCCGGTAACAAAAAACTAACTTCCTATTTTCCCGTCAAGCCCATTATTCCCTAATAAGCAAAGTAAAACTGCGATTCCCTTGTAACGTCTCCATCCACACTGGAATGACCAGTATCGCATACGGACACATTCATCTAACCACTACACAAGGTAGGTTGTAAAAGAAGTGGCATACAATATACTGAAAAACCTTATAACTTAACTACATGATCTCTCTTGTAAATATAATAGCAAAAGCTCTATCCCCATAATCTCATCCTATCTTATTTTAAACAAAACTACTAACCCATTCGTGTAAGTTAGATTGTAAACAAACGTGCATAAAATAAAATTTAAACCCTTATCAGTGTAAACAACTTCCTTTTGTGACTCTAGGTTTTACATTAAGTGAGAAAAATGAGTGAAACCAACAATTTAAGAAAAATTGGCAAACAAGCTATTTCTCGACGTTACAAAGTGAAAATTCAAATGACACTTACATTATTGTGAATTAAATCCCAACCAGTCCTAAATGTTTTCGAACAAGACCAAAAGTATAGAATGTTCCGAAGCCTTAAATATCCTGCTATACCACAATGATGCAACCCAGAATGTATTTGAATGAATTTATTTTAACAAATTACAACCTAATGTGTTAATCCAAAGTCAGTGAGCATTTGTATTTCCAGTAAATATTTAAATACATATTTTCTATCTAATCAGATTTGAACACAACCTTTGATTCTGATTTACCCAACCAGGAATGAGCTGATTAGGTTTTGGCCATGTCGCTATTTATACACATTTTCACTTGACCTAGATAAGAGTAAATCCAATGGAATGATCCAATCAAATCGTAAACAAGTATGTTTCAAGAATAGTCTGAGCTCAAAAACAACATATTTAAAAGCTTCATTCACGGACAAGAATTAGCCCTGTGCACAGCCTGTTTACACTATTTAACCCGAGTTCATTTACATACGTTAAGCACACAATTTAAATTAAATATGCATAACGCTTCCATAGTCCTCATTACCACTCAATAGCCCCATTACAAACAAGTGTAAAATCTCTAACCCCTACTATAACGTCCCTACCCTTCCTAAACAATTCTTCTTTATCAAAACAAAACGACCATCGTCTGCTCAGTTCTTTTAACCCTAAAATATTGCTAGTGGAATATAAAAAGAAAAAAGTTATTAGTCATATTGTTTTATAGTTTGCGGCATTATAATACAAGGAAACATAGGTTACCCTTCTGATGACAAGCCAGCCATACAACTCATGATATAGTAGTATTAGTAGTAGTTGTTATCGTAGTAGTAGCAGTTGTTGTATGTTTTGCTGTTGTTATTACCAATTGAAACTTTTCCTTCAACCTCTTGCATTCTCGTATTCTGTTTTTGTTGTTCTTCTTCTTATTCCTCTTGAAGAAGTGGAAGAAGGAAAATAAAAAGAAGAAGAAGAAGAAATGTTAGCATTTTTCTTATATTGGCATTTCTAAAATGTCTCTAACATATCTTACTATTTCTTGCAATATTGCGAATAACAGTCATTTTAAGGGCACTGGATCTAACAAGGGATCGCCTATGTCGGGAATTAATTACGATAAATGCAGTACGATGACAGCGAGCGCATGCACAGCTATTACCTTGGAGATAACCTCCTACGAAATAATTCATTTTGCTCATTGCTCACTTACTCGTCTATAATTACTGCTGGTTAAATTTTAATTCTTCTTTGTGATATTGTTGCGATGATCATTACTGTCAGTATAGTAACAATGAAATATATTTCTAAATGTATTGAAATATTTCTGTTTGTAATATTGTAATAACATACAAACAAGATTTTAAAATACCCTCAATATATTGTCTTGATTTATCACGATATTTGTTCCACCTCACCTTACTAGAAAAGAACTCTTTTGTTCATTTCCCTTGTCATGTACTTCATAATTGTCACTCAACGATCGAATGCTATACCGGTCGTGTACAGTAGTATGTATCGCATCCACACGCTATCAAACTACTTGGATACCACCAGTTCATATACACTTACATATAAGAAATAATGCAAATTTCATATGGATGTGCCTAGCGATGAAGCTTTTGAGAGGTGATTCCATTTACATATGCAGGCGTACGTTTGTCTCATTATTGTAATGAAGAAACACAACCTGTTTTCATGAACTCGTATAACAACAAGACGTAAATATGTTAGATTATATTCAGGCTGGAATCCTGACGTGCATTTATTTCTGATGTCCGTTGCGCAGAGCTATCAGACTCGTAATTCAAATGAAGCTTGTCTGAGATTCTCCTAGGTCAGTACAGGTCGTCTGCCTCAGTGTTAGTTTGGAAAAGGCATTTCTTCGGCATGATAAAACAGTGTATTGTATTTACAGTGTCGTTAAACCAACCTTCATTTATTCTCTCCATTCTGTTCAATATCTTTTTAAAGCTACGTTGCTTTCCTTTTTTCACTGAAGACATGAGACTTCAAACTAACGTGGGGTCGCCGAGTGGTCTAAAGCGCTCCCCGTTTCAGATCATTGCCATCTCACTTCTGTCTGCGCCGGTTCGAGTCTCGGATTCAGCCAATATGGGTATGTGAGGAAGCTTGCCAGTAGCTTCTAGTGGGTCGGTGGTTCTTTCAAGGGGTTTTCCCGGGTTCTTCCTCCACCATTAATATGGGTCGCCATGTACAGCCTATCGTGTGCTGAAAAATAGTGTTAAACCCCACAACAACAACAACAATCAAACTACTTGAGTGTTTGATATTCTTAAACGATATTCACCATCTTGCCGAAACACATTTTGTCAAATGTCTGAAATGCCCAACTCAGAGATAATTTCATGCCAATTTATTTTTGCATCAAAGTAATTAACCGTCGTGAAGGAATTAAAATCTTCGACTATGATCAAATATTAAACCCACAAAGTTTAATTCAGTGTATTGTTATTTGCTTTTTGTTGCAGTACAAACGATGAATTATTTAAGAATTAAAATAGATATTTGTTATCTTCAATCTAGATACTTTTAAGACACCAAAACATCTAGATCACGTCGGTGTAAATTTTGTATATATACGCAAGTTATATCAACTTTGGATAAAACAAGTTTGCGGTTTATCGTTCGTTGAATCAATTCTTTGCCACAGACAGCAACTCCAATACATACTTTAATCTGTCTCTCTCTCTCTCTCTCTCTCTGTTATTTTACATTGACTGAATAAAGTAGTATAACCTATACAAATGTTTTAGCATGTCCACATTTTATGGTTTAAATTTGATATACAATTCTACCCAATATTGTACAATACGCAATGTCGATGTATCTTTATCCCAATATAGCTATTAAACAGGCACGTAGGGCAGGCTCCTTGCAATTCTGCCCCCCCCCCCCCAATCAAAAAAAAAAAGTGACACGATGACCAGAAATCAGTATTCTGACAAAACACCCTGTGTCCAGATGAAACAAAACTATTCAAAGTATTATAAATTCTGCAAAACATGCACTGACCGATGTTTTATCCAAGATCGGCTTGTTTATCAAGCTTTTCTAGCTCTGATTCCAAACTGATTATAGGGTGGTAAGAGGGGACTACTGAAACTATTGATTTCAATTAGATACCGACAAACTCCAGCCTATTTCACTGCCCTCGAAAAAAGAATCAACGTGTTACAGACTGCCTCCTCGTCTGAGATGTATGAAGTAATACGCTATAATAGAACCAATATGTTACAGACTGACTCCTCGTCTGAGATGTATGAAGTAATGCGCTATAATAGAACCAACATGGTACAGACTGCCTCCTCGTATGAGATGTATGAAGTAATACGCTAGAAACAGAACCAACATGTTACAGACTGCCTCCTCGTCTCAGATGAATGAAGTAATATGCTATAACAGAACCAATATGTTACAGACTGCTTCCTCGTCTGAGATGTATGAAGTAATACGCTATAATAGAACCAACATGTTACAGACTGCCTCCTCGTCTGAGATGTGTGAAGTAATACGATATAACAGAACCAATATGTTACAGACCGCCTCCTCGTCTGTTATGTATGACGTAATACCCTATTTTAGTTATAGAACAGACCAACACATAATATTGCACTGTTAGAAAATGACGTTTAAACACTGTGCCATAATGTTAAATTCCTCCTATTCCTGGAAAGTTTGACCCTATGTGACACAGGACTCCCGTTTTATTCTAAAGTGCACACTATATTACTGATCTTCATCTTGACACGTTTTCATTTGAATTCGTATTACCATATCATATATGTAGAAAACGGGTTACATAATTGCAATGACAAAATGGATAGTTAATATGTATGGATAGTACACTGGAAGATTTTCGCAAGTATAGGGAGATTCGTAAGATTTACAAAGTAGTAATTTAAGAATGCATTCAATTAGAGCTCATTTGATGATCTACGTGTTCCTGTAGTCTGATATAATCAGTTATTGTTTTCAATGGTGCTTTCAAAGTATAAATATTGGTAGTCTTCTTGAAAGATATTTTTTTCTTCTTTTTTTCCCTATATCCACCATATCACCATATGCATCAATTTCCAAATGAACGCAAAAGGCAGTCACCATTTCTCGTGTTAGCAGAACGTGTTTTCTAATGAACTCTTGAATCGCCACACCAACATTGACAGATATCTTCCGGATGTCATCACGATAACCCATCAGATTTACTAAACACAAAACACATGTTGAAAGACTTCTATCGGAGATATTGCATATTGCTGGTATACACTTATTCTTGAGTTGTTACTTAAATTTATGATATATTCTGGGTGAAAATATGTTCACATGCTGTAAAATGTCTTCCATTGCACGTCAGAAATACTTCTGGAGCGTACTTGGAAAGTGAAGAGAACAACGTGACATCTGAAGCAAGTAGTATCATGTTTGTTTAGGACCTGGTACAGGAACTTAGTGAAAAGACTAAATAGTTGAAAACTATCCACACTAAATTGTAAAAGATACGCAAGTGTTTCTCACGATTCGAGACCATACCATTTATATGTAACACGTTAACTTAATTATTAATTACCTCTATGAACAACAGCAAAGCAAACTTTGAATGGCAAAACGTGTGCTATTTGCACTTATAGAGAGAGCGTGTTTTATTCTTAAGATATCCTTGATAGAGAAAATGCCAGAGTAGATTCAGTATCAGTCCATGATTTTTGATGCTTATCGTCAAAAGTATTTCCTGTAGTGTTCTTAAGACATTTACAGCGTGCCGAAATTCACTGGCATTCTCTTCTTTATTCTTCTTTACACTGTTTTTATTTTCTTACTGACAAATGGCGATCAAACAGTCTCTATTGTAAAACTTGGATGCGCTGTATGAATCAGTCGTTCAGTTTTTTTATACAGAATTGTCGGACTGGGCTTGGAACAAATACTTTCATCTATATGATTCAAGCATTAAAATAGATATAAATTAATCCCCATATATTTTGTAAGAAATTGATTGTTCTGTGCGAAGTCATCCAAATGAATATCAATAGGAGAAACACTTCACAAAGTATGAGCTTTCTGCATACTGTGTGAAGAGTTTCAATCATAAATCATCATACAAATGTTTCGATTTAACGAAGTGGTAGTTATAGTAACGATGCTACCCTCACTGTACAAATGTACATTGTGATATAAAGCATATTACCCTTTACAAGTGTACAGTGTGACATAAAGCATGTTGCTGTGTACAGTGTGATATAAAGCATGCTACCCTGTACAAGTTTACATTGTGATATAAACATATTACCCTTTACAAGTGTACACTGTGAAATAAAGCATATTACCACATACAAATGTACAGTGTGACATCAAGCATATCACCCCATACAAATGTACGGCATAACATAAAGCATATTACCACATACAAGTGAACAGTGTGACGTAAAGCATATTACCACATACAATTATACAGTGTGACATAAGTATATTAAAACATACAAGTGTACAGTGTGACATAAAGCATATTACCACATACACATGTTCAGTATGACATAAAGCATGTTACCCCTATAGAAATGTTTAGTGTGACATAAAGCATGGTGTCCTGTACAAGTGTACAGTGTGACACAAAACATTTTACCCTATACAAGTGTACAGTTTGACATAAAGCATATTGCTCTGTACAATGTACAGTGTGACCCAATTGTATATATCTTTAAGAATGATATACATTTATATCAAGTCGATTTTGATGCATAAAGGAAAATAAATATTGGATGTTATAATTGCCGGCACTTAATTGGTAATCATATTTATCAGAGAATTCTGAGTTTATTATAGACAAATTGCTCCGTTAGCATTTTCTTATGTGCTACGAAGATGGACGTTATGCCACCACGCCTGGCCCTAGGATGTGAGGGGGCCAATTTTGTAAGCGACGAGCTGTGCCCCAAGCACACAAAAAATGCATTGCGGAGTTGATTTCCTGCGAATACGGTATTGTCAATACCACATGCATCATAATAATGCGAACACGAAAGTAAATGGGTTCACGAACACAAAATGCAAATCAGGCTCATAATAATAGCATTTTACTATGAAAGCAATAAATATGGGTTTTTTTTAAATATCTGACAACTCAAAAAGGATGTTAATAATTAAAATATTTTAGCATCCTTCTGTTGAAAGTTTGCTAGTCACTTTAAACATTAGCATGGGTTCTATCTTCTAAAATGTTTTTATTCACAAACAAATATTGTGCGCTTTGATGGATGCAAAATCCACAGTGATTTCACTATCGTCCAGATTGTTAGCAACATCATTCTCAATTGACAAAATAGTTAAGTTAGTGAGCAGTTCTTGAAGCATCGTTGATCGCATTTAGATTTTGATAAGTTTTAGCTTCGAGAGCTTCTTTCTCCAGTAGCCACACTGACAGGAACAGTCAGACTTATTCGAAGTGCAATGTGCGTGTTAGGAAGGTTACTATATCGCTTGTTTATTGTAAGAAATTGCAAAATCATAACAGTATCCTTGTAGGTCGCTGCAAGAACTTTAGAACTCAATGATTGCAACGTATCAGCAAGCATGCAACCATCAAGATACATAGTTTCTCCGGTTGTAAGCTTTCTTCCAGATTTATAATGCAATTTAGTAGGTCAGTGTTTTGTAGCTCGTGAAATTTGTAAAGAAATCTAAACCACTAATGATGCATTCTCAGTTGTTCAAACCAGGTATCCATCGACACGTTTGCCATATCAACAATCTGGTTGAAAAATGTATGCGACATTTTAATTGTGCATCTAAAATTGTTTCATCATCAGCTTCATTGGTAAATATTTTTATTTTGTACACTCTCGTGATTTTGAAAACTGGTTCCCCTTCCAAGTCCGTGGCAATTTACTTCGCAATTGCTATTGCCGTTTCAAGGCCGCCCTATCTGTAACACTTCAACCATTTGCAAGTATGTCCCATGCTGTTAATACCAGTTACTAGATTAAGTGAGAGGTGTTGTAATTCTTTGCTGATATAGTTAAAATGGAACGATGTGTCGTACCAAAAAGCAAGTGAAGCAGTGAAGTTGAAGTTCTTAAGTTCTTTTCACAAAGATTCAGCTTCACTTCGAGCTTTTTGAGCATTAGTTTGCCCTGCGATGTCAAAAAGTACATCATAACTTTCGTCTGCCTGGTATCGCCTTACACTTTCCACGCGACTTTCCCAAAGTGGTTTCATTGAAATATTTTGAACATACATGGAAAAGATAGCCCATCGCTTTCTTGAAGCAGAAAATAAAAAATAGATTTGTTGAATTACAACGAACAGACGTCATTGCATCAGGGCAAGGTTTTGCCATCTCGCATAGCAGGAAGTTGTAGCTGTGACAGGCACAAAGGGTAAAACATGTTATTGGATTTAGTTGTAAAAGACGAGCCGGTACACCTGACTTATGCCCCTTCATGTTTGCACCGTTGTCGTAGCCTTGACCACGGATACATGCAATATCCAACCCTTATCTTTTCAGTTCCAATAGTAAGACTTCAAGCAGGTGTTTTCCAGTACATTCTTCTACTTATAGGAAATATATGAAATGCTCCTGAATTACTTGAGAAACATCCGAATGTCCATCTGATGGGGTTTACATATCGAATTGTCAGTGACGTATGTTGTTGTGACTCTGGTCCGGCGTCCAGTCAAGTATTACTGAAAGTATTTGGCTGATTTTAATCTTCCTACAATGTTTTCCCTCTCCTTATTTCCCATCAACGAAATAAGCTCCTTTTGAATTCACTTTCCTAAGTAGTGGCCATGAATTTCATCATCTTGTATTCTTCGTATATGTTCCTGCATAACCGAATCAAATCTAGCCAGATATTCAATAAGACCCAAACAGATTTCGTTGTGAGCATGATGTAGTTTGTCTACTGAACTGCGAAAAGCCATGTTGTGCTCAACAAGAAATTCAACAACGGCCATGAGCAGTTCAAATACATTATGCCAGCGAGCCTTTTTTTACTATTAATTTCTGGTCGTGTTTGTCAATTGTGCACTGTTTTGTTAGTCTATTTTCCAGCTCAAACTATTCCAAAGTAGATGTAATATGCCCCTTTGATTTCTCATGTTCAGACAGTTGCACACTGGCATTTTTCCAGTCACAAAATCCGTCGGATCCCAGAGCAGACCAGGTGTTGAAAAAAGTTTGCAAAAGAAGCAAAATATTCTGTTCTTTCCGGCAGAAAATAAAATCCATTTTCGGTGGACAATTTCTCCATTTGGCATATGTTGTTTGCAGTATGCTGCAGAAACGTTCCGGGGTCCCGAGTGGCCGAGTGGTCTAAAGCGCTCTCCGTTACGGATCACTGCCATCTCACCTCTGTCTGCGTCGGTTCGAGTCTTGGATTCGGCCAATGTTGATATTTGAGAAAGCTTGCTATTAGCTTCTCGTGGGTCGGTGGTTCTTTCCGGGGGTTTCCCGGGTTCTTCCTCCACCATTAATACTGGCCACCATGTATGGCCTATCGTGTAATGATAAATGGCGTTAAACCCAACAACAACAACAGAAACGTTCTGCCTATTAGCATCTGTTGGAAAGTCTTTTTATATTTGTGTTGGTCCCTTACAAACAATTGACACACGAGTGTCTGGTTTCTGTGTTCAAGTGTTCTGGCCATGTTGCTGGGTCATTTATATTTATCATGCCAACCCTTTCTTTATTTATAATGTCCCTGTATCTTTTAACTGGGAAGTATCAACAATACCAACATCAACAGTATCAATATCATACTCTGTGTTCCTTTCGGAAGTCAAATGTTGAACTTTCCTCTCGTACAACAATTTGTCGAGAGATCCTTTTAATGCCTTAATTTGGCTTTCTCGTGTTGCCTTTTATTTTTTATTTTGTTTACCACTTTTATATTTTCTGCCAAAATCGCGATCTCTTTTTGGTGGCTTATCCTCTGAATTAAAATAATTAATAGAACAGTTTAAAATAAAAGGAGACATTGTCACAGTAAAATTGATAAATTACAATAAAGCATTATTTTACACAGTTAAAATGGTAAATTGGTTTCGATCAGAGCTCCACCTACAACCTTCACATGCCTACTGTTAACATCAAAGCTAATACATTAATCGCTTTGACCAAATGTTCACAGACTCACAGTTGTCAGTGTTTAATACACGAGCCTTTGGCTGTAAACGTAGAGTATGCAGCGTGCAACATGTTGCTGTATCACGTATCACATTCATGCAGCAAATTGACAGCCAGTATTGTTGTTAAGCGATGTCAGCGTTCAGTCTCACCACAGTAAACGGCCAGCGCGGGGCCCCTAAAAGCGCGGGGCCCAAGGCGGTTGCCTTGTTCGCCTTGCCCTAGGGCCAGGCCTGTAAACCACTAAATCTTCTCATCGCTTGTTAGAATCGGTACATCTTGCGACACGAATAGGACTGCTTACCATCGCAGCCGATGTACCATTTGTCAATTCATGCAATACCTAATAATACACGCAAAGTGTAAAATTTGTATTGTTCTCGGAGACTAATATAGATTACTAACGATTTGTGGCAACCAAAGAAATTATATTTTGCTGCTGAGGAGTCTGTAGTACGAACCACACAGATCATGTTGGTGTTCAGTACCGCTTATTTTAGAAATGGGTGTCATTTTATTTTATTTGTTCATACGTCACTTTAAATAACAGGCAATTATTCACTTTAATATGTACTTAAGCGTGTAGTTTAGAGACTTATTGGTGAAATAATTTCTATATTTATTCTTTCTTATATTTTCACGTGTGAAAAGTTTATCCTTATATTTTCACGTGTGAAAAGTTTATCCTTATATTTTCACGTGTGAAAAGTTTATCCTTATATTTTCACGTGTGAAAAGTTTATCCTTATATTTTCACATGTGAAAAGTTTATCCTTATATTTTCACATGTGAAAAGTTTATCCTTATATTTTCACGTGTGAAAAGTTTATCCTTATATTTTCACGTGTGAAAAGTTTATCCTTATATTTTCACGTGTGAAAATAAAAGATTTCCAGTCATGACATGTGACGCTTGAATGTGTTCCCAAAAGAGCTGTACATTGAGCAATAAAAACGAATACTGTTTGAGCTAGAACAAAATAAATAGAAACTGTCTTACATGACATACATGGAAATTAATCTTTGATGAAGAAATTTGACTGGACGCAGTTCGCATATTCCTAAAGTTATCTTCCCTTCTTTGAAACAGTGATAAACCCACTGAGATGCATTACGGATTCGGACTTACATTGTTTTCACATAGGGTCATATAGTTAAATGTGTGTGTGTGTGTGTGTGTGTGTGTGTGTGTGTGTGATTTGGATTTTTTGACGTAGCTTTAACAATTTTTCAGTCATATCGCTACGATGTCTGCAGTGTGGCAGTTTATAGTGATGTGCAGCACTGGGACATCATGCTGCAGACATGTAGCATGCTGTCCCACCCAGTCACATAATACTGACACAAGGCCGACCAGTCCTAACACTAACCTCTTAATGCTGAACGCCAAGCGAGGTAGCTCTTAGTACAATTTTTGTAAGTCTTTGGTATGACTCGGCCGGGGATAGAACCCACGACTTCCCGCATCCGAGGCGGACGCTCTAACCACTAGGCCACCGGAGCGGTCTATAGTTAAATACATTACAAAAATGTATTTTAGTGTGACATGTTAGTTTGCCTAAATCTTAAGTTGCCTATATTTATATGATCATGCCATAAAAGTGTGGTGAATTTACGAAAAGGGGGTGGGAGTGAGAGTGTTGTGCCGTAGAGTGAGTTTAATCCTCTAAACTTAGACTCTGGAGGAAGTTAGGTAAATAATAAAAAGATTGTTTTCCATAAATTAATACTGGCTATATTTCATCGTGTGGTACCAAACACGATACATTTTAACTCAAGGCGTTTTAGCTCGTTTTTGATACCACAAGATGAAATATATCCAGTACTAGGGAAGGAAGAAAAATAGCCTCTATTCGTTTGAATCCTCATTCATCCATAGTCGTTTGGAAAATTAGTTATTTAACTACATGCGACAAAATAAATGTTATGGTGCGTGGATGATCTTTGACGAGGTCAACCAAAAGGTATGATTCAGTACAAACCAGATTAAATGTCGCCTGCTGTGATTTCACAATAAAATCTTTGTGTTTTAGGAAAGAATGTGTACGATGCTGTTATTTGTTATTAAAGTCCAAAATCATCTTTGCATGACCCATTTTAGTACCTGCTACCATTGCAAAAGCCCATAGAGACCAACAACGTTCGTCTGGACGTTTTTGATGACATTTAAAATGTAGAATATTTAACAAATATCATTGAATAGATTTGACTAAAACAATGTTAGTAATAAATTTTAGAGAAGAAAAGATTATGTAATTTGAGTAACTGCGCATAAATGACCATGTTGACATGTACGTTCTTGGTTGGAATAAAGAACCAACTGGTGGTTTTTACGTATACGTTTAATGTTTTTAAATTTTTAAAATAAATATCACACAACTGCTACCCTTTAATCATATATTGTTTTCAAATTCACTGTGTAAAATGGCTGAATTAGTGTCTACGTATTTTTCATTGTTTGATTAAATAGCCACATGACCGCCTGATTTGAACTAGTTTAGCTGTAATTACAATAAAGCATACGTGTTCCGAAATGTTCAGGTTTAAAGTAAATAGATGCTGGTGCAAACGAGTTTATAAAACTTTTCTGTATATAGTGGCGGATGTTTGAAAAGTTTAGTCGTTAATAATTGAATTTACTTCTACTCTTGAATCACATATTATTATCAGGTTGTCTTCTACCAACAGCTATATTACCATCCACGAGGTTTGAATAATCAGATTTTTGAATGTAAAGGTATTTTTATACTTTACCAAACCATACAGGGTATATATTATATATATATATATATATATATATATATATATATATATATATATATATACTAGCTTGCACAGTGTGAACTCACCGGTCACTCTGAACGATGAGGGAAACCGAAGATTTCTTCAACATTTAATTGTTTCCTTTGTTACAATTTGATGTGTACATGGATTTATCCGTGCCACTGAAAAATAGCAATATTGAAAAAGATTCAACGTTTGGTGGATTTTAGTCTGGCGGATACTTTTTATCTAAGAATATTGTCTTAATTATTCTAACCAAAAACGCTAAGTCTCACCATCATGAAAATCAATACAACTGTGTACACGTGGAATAATCCGCAGATATAGTATATGCTATCTTGTAATGTATGACATTAACGAATATATACGAAACGATCCACGAAACAATTTGTCTAGCATGTTTACATCTTTGTTAATACGATTCGGATTACATTCAGATTAATATACAATTATGTTGTTGTTATGTAAAATTTCTTTTCAGAAATCCTCTTTTATTATTTCAGTATACATTGTACTTTTCATATTCGCGTAAAATTCTAAATCTAGTCACCATTCAAAATTTACCTTGACGGAGAATAACTGTACCATTTTACACCTATTTCACGTTGAATGTATTCCAGATGACTGAACATTGGAAATATTAAGAAAGATACAGAATGAAACTAATTGTTCATACGATTCATTAGTCTATAAGAGGCATCTATTCAAAGAGTCTTGCAGTGTACATTTATCTTTCAAAATATGAACCACACATTTGAAAGCTCAGTCCTATATTCCACTGAAACATCTGATATATCACTTCTGAAGAAAGACCTATTACATTAAATATCGTAAATTCTCGATCGTGAATCATCCTTGGCATCTTTGATTATGTCCTGTGAGAATTTCACATAAGATGCCACATTATATGGCCGGTTTATTTAATACTTTCAGAACGCTGAGGACACTATTTGTAGCGATTTTGTTATCTTCTAATTTTAACAAAGGATCAAACGTAACAAACTATGACACTTTTCAAGTCGCTATTATTATCGAGAATTTGGAACAATACAATTTTACCATCAAATGCCAAGAAGATAATATGCCAAGAGACTTTGAACAATATAACATCACCATTGAAAACATACATGTATTGACTTAAAACACTTTGTTGATCTAGAGTTTGTTTTGAAAAATGTATCCATTCGCTGCGTGGTAGGTGCAATGAATATTGAAATGACCCAAACAGTGGCCAGTTTAGTTAACTTGTATTACAAAACATTTATATCCTCTACTGGGGATCCAGTCTATAAAGAAACGTCCTCTGTGTTTTCCTTGGGAAGCACTGCGAAACAAATGTCAACTTCTTTTATTGAGATACTCAACAATTATCGACTGCAGAACATTGTTATATTTGCACAAAGAAGTCAATATTGGATTAAATTCAGTTCTACAATGCTACTTTCTTTGATCGGCGACAATTTTAGACCCATAGTGAAACACCTGGAGGAAATGCAGAATGTTTCATCTTCTAGTTACTCCAATATCGACAAGATCTTGACATTTGGTATACTGAAGCAAAAAGGTGAGGTAATTTTTTATAATCTCAGGTAAGCTTGACTTTTTCATTCCTGAGAAGGAGCTCGTTCGAATTAACAGTCATGTAAAATTAAATCATCTCAAACGATTAAATAAATAACGGTGACTTTGGCATGTTTTTGCTTACATTACTAACGACATTCTTATTTGCCATGAGTGATAAATTATTTCCGTGTGTACATTGGTTTAGTTTTCCACCTGTTTCGGAAACTCCATTTCGTCGTATTTAGGGGCCGAATTGGCCTAGAATTGGCCTATTTTAATGTCTTCCATTTATCTACCGGTATT
Source organism: Sinohyriopsis cumingii (assembly GCA_028554795.2). Lineage (NCBI taxonomy): Eukaryota > Metazoa > Mollusca > Bivalvia > Unionida > Unionidae > Sinohyriopsis > Sinohyriopsis cumingii. The sequence goes on from CM068828.1 coordinate 69,881,169, forward strand.
GTTCTTTCATTTGTTTTGTTAGGGTGTTGTTTGTGGGGTTTTCTCATTTTAATTTGTTGCTGTAGTTTTTCTAAAAACCATGAAGAACAGACTATTGTATACGTAATCACGATACGCGATCTATCATATATAGAGATGGGGGGGGGGCTATTTATTTACAGACTTCGAAAAGCGGCGATTTTCTAAATTAGACGTCAGCATATCGAACCAAATTCCACAGGTTTTTCATCTCAATATTTCCTCCAAAGATTTGTCTCGTATAATGTTTAATCCGATCTGTTGATCTTATTTCAGACTTAAATGTGCTTACACATTAAAGAGCTCTCAACCAAACCTACTCATCCAGTTTGGTCACGGACAGAAAATCTTATATTTTAATATTTTAACTGCATTGGAACTCATTGATGTGGGTTTATTTACAAACATATTTTCAGTAGCAGAATTTTCAAACATTCTTTTTCTGGAAAGTACGTTTAACAAAAATAATAAGATAAATGTAAATGTTCATTCTATTTGACAATCATGTGCAAAGTGATAATACAAACATTAGTTTTTACAACCAACACGTGTGATATTCGCTATAATAATAACTTCACTACGTATGAGGAAATGTTAAAAAGTGTGTTATATAATATTTCGTATACAGGTATACTTGCCTGTAAGAAAAGATGAATGAAACACCGGGGGGGGGGGGGCAGGGATGGAGTGGATTAACAACATGAACTGTTCGTATTGTAGACTACAGCTATATCACCCTTTGCAACATTTCAGTTTGCATCAGAAAATATTAAGGCACCCATTTTGGACACAGACATCACATTTCACTTAGACTGTAATGTTTACATTCTGTAAAATGTTATGCTTTTCTGATACTACGGGACAAAAACAAACATCCTTTTGCGTGATCTGTCGTAAGAGCAACCATGAAAGTGACACACTGTTCTCTTCGCTTACAAAGAAAAATATTCATTGTGCGTGTCCCTATCAAAGACTTTCCCACCGAGATCTCGTTTACCTTTGGTAGCACCTGTGTGGGCCACAGCAACACAGTGAAAATGGTTTAAATTCAAGTCTGTTATGGAGTAAAAGCAACGATATGTAACGTGGGCAACGTTTGAACACTGTCGACATTTCTCGTAATAACTTTAAGCCAATCAATCGTCAGTAGTACACCACACCTCGGTCTGGTCCATATTGTCGTAAACTAATTAGTTGTATGTGATCATTAGCATTTTATCGTGTATGTAGAACTTGTGTTTATTATTTTAGCAGATAAAACGAACGTAATCATTCTCTGTAATGTGTCTATACATGTTCTCTATGATGCTATTAGAAAAGCTTAAAAAAAGTACAAACCTGTAATATTCGCGCAGCTACTAACCTTTAAAGTATATATATATATATATATATATATATATATATATATATATATATATATATATATATATATATATATATATATAATAACAGTTGCAGCTCTGAAGCAGCACACAATATTTGGCCTCAGCTTCATACAGACGGACGTTCATAAGGGGCCGATCTTATGTTCACTGAACCTTAAAAATGACCTATAGTGTGTTGACGTTGTCAGGGGTCTATTGGGTATACTTTATACATTGCTTTGTGTGTCCCTGACATGGCAAATGCAATTTATTAGAGAAAATCCTTGTCTACTGTTGGGCTCCAAGGCGCCTAAGAGATACAACCCCTCTTTTCCATACACTATCTTCCAACACAGCGTCTTCTTTCACAGTCTATTACAGCCTTTACTTCTGTACATCACTAGTAACTAACAATAGCTATCATGCATAAATAGTGGAAACGCACGAACACCTGCTTATAACAACCATCTGTTGTACTTTCATAACTGGAGATATATCCGGCTGTTATGGGGATTAAATAATGTTACTATCACGTAGCCCTGAACTGAGTTTACTACAATTTTAGGAGACCTGTGTTCGTTAATCATAAAGTGGACACTGAGTTGAAGGACAGTGTCTGGTCTTTTGAGCTTAGTTTGTCACTCAACTTAAGATTTAGGAATACGGATTCTGGTCGCAAACTGAGCAGGAATAATATAGCTAGCGAATCGCCTGAGAAACTCTTTCGAGTAAAGGAAACTGGCAAGGATTTTTCATCTTTGCGTGCATTGAGGAAAACTATAAGCTAACCAGTTTATCACCTTTTGTGATACCTAAACCACGTCAGCGCCATGTTAGAAAGCCAAGAAGTGTGGGGGAAAAACTTCCTTAGTGCAACTTGTTCTCTGCACCTGCAAAGTTCACGCTGACAGTCTTCTTCAAAGCGGATTGTGCCGATACAGATTAAGGTATTTCCGCAAAAATCGCTGAACTTATCAAGAAGTGTTGTTCGATCTGTAGACTCGAATAGATGCTGTGAGGCTAAGATGCTCGAAAATGTCAAATCTTAGAACGCCTCAATAGTGGAGCCAATTTTATTTCCGCAAGATCTTTCGTCCAGACATTCACCTACCTACACCGATCAAAGCAAACTTCACGAACATCCCTTTCGACCATTTCTTTCGTACACTACTGCGATAGCCAACTACCAGAAACAAATAGTCATAGCTGGGACAAGTTAAATCTTCCTGCTTATAGACAATATATTGGGCGAAAAATTGCCAGATAAAACATTCCTTTTACTCAAGAGAGACTACCCTGAGTGATACAAGAGAAGGAAATCCAAGATTGAAACTGGAAAAAGGTAGCAGTTTTCTCTCGGACATCTCAACTTAACACAGCTGGCAATTTCTTTGCCATCACAGCTAAAGTGGGGAGAAAATCTTCTACAGATAATGTCTGTTTGCAGACGGACATTAAATGTCCAGAAGGACAAACCACAGTCTATCGGCCCCGACACAAGTGTTAGCAGCTACCCACACAGAGAGCAAAGTAAATAACGCAAATAACATTGTGACAGTATATACATTTGAAAATGATGTGAATGGAAATGCATAATCCACATCGAATAAAAAGTTGATTTCAAAAACGAATTCTGCTGAACAAAGGATCTGACGTTCCTGTCAAACTTTTTAATCACTTTGGGATTCAAGAGAGTACGGTCTATATTAATCCACCAGGAAAATTCGACAAAAGTCCCGTACACCCACCACATCTATAGCAAGATTTGAAAATAATTGAACAACCGAGGATTAAAAACAAAGCTTGACGAAATTAGCATTCAAGACACCGTTGCACATACGAAAAGGCCAGAACTAATGTTAGAAGCTTCGCCACGTAAAGCAGCTTTCGAGGATCTACTTATAGGTCTGCTGAAGGATATAAATCATTTTAAAACTCGACACAACCAACTTAATCTGAATACTGATGTAAAGGCTGTTGGCATTTATGTGTCGTTACATAAAACGCTTTCACTTATTTCATTATGGTCATCTCATTGATCAGTTTCAGGAACCTATGATATTGATTGTTGAATTGAACGGCCATCAAACAAAACGATATCAACGAGAGAGGGGAGTGAATGGAAGACTTTGATTTAAAATACAATAATCTTTGCCTTTTTATGGTAAGCTGTTTATCTACCTGCACTCCAGCACATGATCCAACTCGTAATTATATTTCACTATCTTCAATAGATCCAGCAGGAGGGTAGTAATGACCCATGTGGTAGTGATCACATTCCAATATATTTAAGAAGCGCTATTCCAAAACCTCAAGGGCTAGGCTAGAGATGGAAACCGAACAAGGCAGATTGGGAGATGCTTCAATCCCCCTGCAAGTCAGATCAGACAGCTAACCGTCTCGAAATCGAAGTGGATACAATACTTAAATTTACATGGATACCCCAGGATCCATGACCCTTGGTTTGATGATGCTATCAAATATAGGTATCATGAATATACTTGAACTTTTAAATGCCATCTATCAACTAAATATTTGAATAGATATCATTAATACCGAGCTAAAGCTCACCTGACCATTAGAGAGAGTAAAGGAAATCAAAGAGACCTATGTCTCTAGGTTCTTTTCGCGCTTATCCGTTAAATCATCGTGGAATATGGGACGAAACCTCATTGGCAACAATACAAGCAGCAATATCAAGCATTCCAATAAATCGGATAGAATGGTCACAACCGTACAAGACATCTCCAACGCATCGTTAGCGAAAACATTATCAACCCACTCTTTACAATTATTCAGAAAACGTATGTCAAAAACGTTTTTTTTAAAAAGTTCATTATAATTTTATAATCTAATAAATCCGAAGATTACAATAAACCTTTCGCTCTCAATGAATTTTGAGACTTTCTTAATCAAGCCCATGACACTTCAACAGGACCAGATGATATCCCATTATCAGCTTCGGAAACGCTTAACCAGCACAACCCTAAGCACACTACTAAACATTATCAGTGCTGTTTGGAAACTGGCGACATTATGTAGTCTTTGCGAGAATCAGTGGTGATATCAGTACCCAAGCCAGGAAAGGATGAAACAGACACTTTCGAGTTTCGTCATATGTGTTTAAGAAGCTGTAAGTGCAGAACCATGAACCGAATGTTGGAGACATTTATGCTTCAGAGTTAAGACAGGCATCACCCTTTCTGAGTGCCATCCTCAGAATATTTGTGTACATCATATTGTCTGTCACCCTATTATGTATCATCACTAACATCATAGTGAACTGCCTTAATCCAAGAACTGACTGTTCAGTACGTATATATAAGGATGATGCATACTGTTGAACGTCCGCAACAGATGAGCATAAACAAAACTTAGGAATGAGCAGAAGCAGAAAGCTTTTTTTATATAAAAATCTAACTATGCAATACTGCCGATCACATCGTATTCATGACGAACCAAGGCTCTAATCCTGACGGTTATCTTATTTCTTCTGTGGCTGTGAGTACATTTTTAGGACTTTCTTTTCATAAGCTAGCTGCAATCCACACATTAAATACCTTAGAAATAAATGGAAAACAGCCCTGGACTTAATATGGGTTGTGACAAACACAGAATGTGGCACAGATCAAGAAGTCTTCGTCCATCTTATATACGTCATCAGTAAGATTACAACTTGACTATGTCTCGATTGTGTACATATCAGTTTGTAAATTATACCTACAGGTATTTGATGTGATAAAGTTACGGACTTAGGCTCAGTCTGGGAGCTTTTATAACTTTTCCGTCAGAAGGCCTCGCTACTGAGACAAATGAACCAGCACTTTAACTTGGGTGATAGATGGGATAACTACACATACTGCCTGAAAATCATCATGTTCATTGTTCTTGGCAAAATATATAGAATCAAATATCCACAAAGAAACTGCAGAACATCAAGCCACTGTTGGAGAGCATCATCTCCCTTATAGAAGCAGTCAAAGAGATGTGGTGGTATTTAGCCATCAGGCATCCGGCATGGATGAATATATCACGCAAACCCCATGACGGGTAAACCGAAGTGTGTATCCTGCCTGTGTCCACCCCCAGTGGAGCGCATTATTATCGTGTGTGTTGATTTAACAACCCTGTCAGGTTTGACTCAACTGCTTGCAGAAGGGTATGAGGTCATACGACTTAGGAAAATTTCGAAGTTTATACGGGAATGTAGCTTATACAACAAATTTCATTCATGTTTTACGAATTATGCAAGTGCTAATTTATATGCGTTTGACAGGATTTAGACATTTGTACGTTTTATATTTTATTTGACTTTTAATTTTATATTTTTGGAAGGATTTATGTTTTCTTCAAAGTTTCTACAATGCATAGTTCAGTCTTTGAAACATAACATTCTGATGGCACAACATAGTTACTTATCTGCTGATGTACCGTTACAAAACTGATACATACATACATACATACATACATACATACATACATACATACATACATGCATACATACATACATTGTTATGTGTATTTGATTCAATTTACTTGTTTGTAAGTTTAAAAATCTTTTTATTTTTAATTTCGTTACATATCAATGTAATGTAATTTTATTTTCTGGAATTTGATACTTTCCAGAAATTAGTTTGATCTGACTGTGTAGACGAAAACAAAAAATTGAACTTTGTATCTGTTTGCTGACCTAGTTCCTGGCGTTGAATGAGAATCAAGTAAACAACTTTTTTAATTTATTTTTAATGTGGATACATAGAGTGAGATTGAGGCCGTACTAGAATAAGTGAACTTAGACATGTAAATAGTGTATATCCTCTTCTAGAATGTGATCACGTGACTCTCATACAGCTATCTTTTTGTGTCTTTTTTTTACTATAACCTTTGTCTATAGAGAAATTAGTTAGTCGGGCTTTTACACTGGAAAGTGTTTGTTTGTGACTAGTTTGGAGCTACATTTTAATTATTTTCACCGCTCCGGTGGCCTAGTGCTAACCGCGTCCGCTTCGGATACAGAAGGTCGTGGGTTCGATCTCAGATCGAGTCATACCAAAGACTTAAATAAACAAATGCTACTAACAGTTAGTGTTAGGACTGGTTGGCCTGGTGTCAGGATAATGTTACTTTAGCTTTAACAATTTTTCAGTCATATCGCTACGATATCTGCAGTGTGGCAGTTTATAGGTATTTCTAGCACTGGGGCATCATGCCGCAGACAGGTAGCACGATGTCCCACCCATATACATTATTCTGATACCAGGCCGACCAGTCCTGTCATTAATTTCTTAATGCTGAGAGCCGAACGAGGTAGCTGTTAGTACCATTTTTGTAAGTCTTTGGTCTGACTCGGCCAGAGATCGAACCAACGACCTTCCGCATCCGAAGCGGACGCTTTAACTACTAGGCCACTGGAGCGGTTTCTCCGCTTTGTAAGCTAAATGTGTTTGTGTGAGTGCATATGTAAAAAGATGAACATGAATATGTATAAACATTTCACTAAATTTAATTGTAACAAGTATATATATATATATATATATATATATATATATATATATATATATATATATATATATATATATATATATATATATATATATATATATATATATATATATATTCACATATGGCATATTTACTGCAAGGGTTTGCCTTACACTGAACACCAGCATACCGCAAATGATTGATCTTTCAACGGCATGCAGTGAAAATAAGTAATAATGTAATAGGAAACATATCATTATTTAACCTGCGACAGTTTTAAGTATATGTAAATCCAGAGGCAACTTAATATCTAATATACGTACAATGCTCCTAGTGAATTATCTACAAGACTGTTTTACCTTTCTTTTAGCCCAGCTTGCATATTTCTAAAATTGCGGGCAGGTTCTGTCTTACTTAGTTGCACGCATAGCAGAGTTTAGCTTAAGGCTTGCCCTCCCCCACCTCCAAGAAAAAGAAATTAGTACATTTTAAACGGTAGTCCTGGAGAATAGAAGCATGTGGTCACGAAATAAGATAAAAGTATCGTTTTTGCCATATTAGATCTTATCGTTATATTCACTTATCCATATGACACGTAAATTACTTATGATATCTGTACACTTATCCATATGACACGTAAATTACTTATGATATCTGTACAACTGAACAATAGATTCGTGTTTCATGGCTAGAAATAGTATAATTATTTTATAGTTTGTGTTTATATCTCGAACATTTTTAACCTATTAAAAACCAGAGTTTCAACTGGTATTAGTTATAAAACTGAACCAAACCAGAAAACATAAAATCAGCAATAACTTAAAAATAATAATAATAATAATAATAATAATAATAATAATAATAATAATAATGATAATAATAATACCACCAATAATAATAATAATAATAATAATAATAAAAATAAAATAACAGTAATAATATTAATAATAATAATAATAATAATAATAAAATAATAACAGTAATAATAATAATAATAATATTAATAATAATAATAATAATAATAATAATAATAATAAAATAATAACAGTAATAATAATATTAATAATAATAATAATAACAAAATAATAACAGTAATAATATTAATAATAATAATAATAATAATAATAATAATAATAATACCGATGCGAACAACATGACGTATGGCGAAAGGTATTGTGAATATGAGCAGTGAAGCAGATATAAAGGTAGGGCGGTTGGGTACGATGTCTTCTCATTAACGTTACTTACCGCGGTTGGGTACGATGTCTTCTCATTAACGTTACTTACGGCCGTTGGGTACGATGTCTTCTCATTAACGTTACTTCATTTCGAAGCATGACATGGAGAAGGCATGCATGACACAAAATGCATGCAGATTTCGTACAACTTATTTCAAATGCCCATAAATATTAAAATGAATCCCAACAGCAAATTGCAATATCTCTCCGGCTTTTCAGTATACAATACTTATTTACCATTTTGTAATCAGTGTCATTCTTAACTCACATGTGCGGATCGTTTGATCAATAAACTAGATGACTGTATACCGAAATCAGATAATTGTATACATTAATTAGATGATTATAGGCATTTCCTTTACTACTACATCCATAATGACCGATGGTCACTGTATTTCAGTGGCCGAGTGGTCTAAAACGCTGTCCGTTACGGATCACTGCCATCTCACCTCTGCCTGCGTGGGTTCGAGTCTCGGATTCAGCCAGTATGGGTATGTGAGAAAGTTTGCCAATAGCTTCTCGTGGGTCGGTGGTTGTTTTCGCGGTTTTCCCGGGTTCTTCCTCCACCATTAATACTATCGTGTGCTGAAAAATGGCGTTAAACCCTACAACAACAACAACAACAACAACATAACCTATATTTCACATTTGACTGGTGTACGTTAAGTGTTTGCTTTTCGCATATGACGACCTAGATTTTGACATGCTACGCACCTAGAATGCAATCCAAAATCATGAAACCTTGCGGTATATCTTGATTAGCGCTACTTTCTCGTTTCAATAGTAGGTCATTCTGGTCAATAGTTTGCACATCGATGACTTGCATTAAATTTAGTGTTTTATATTCTTTATCAAGCATTGCTCATGCTGACTCGTAAACTTGATGATGGTATGCGCATCTATTAAAACCACGCCCTTACAGTAAAATAGACCAATAGTAATATGAACTTTGTACACGTGTGACCCGGGACTTGCGTCGTGTGCTAATGTGCGTGGTTGTTGTGAGTGAGCGAACGAGTGAGCGATCGATCGCGGTGCATGATTCCCGTGCGTCACGTGTATGAAAATCACCTCTCCGCGATACTAATAAAAGGCTAGGGAATTACTACTCGATGTTAGAGAGAGAGTCATACAACACCTCGAGCAGTGCGGAGATTTGTCTTTCACGCAACTGTCTTTCACGAAAGACAAATCCCACAATCGACAACAAGAGTACTTATTTCTTTGCGAGAGGAGTAAGAGCTCATACAAGGAGTAAGAGCTCATACATGTTATTTGCATTTTATCCTACCGTAAAACTTGTATAACGGATGCATCTTGAAGTTTTATTTCCCTTTCCAATACGAGGTCTCTGCGATCTATATTTTCATGTTTCAGTTACTTTGTCGAAATTGTGTATTCACAGTTCATTTATTAGGGTCAGCGTATGTTCCAATCATGAAACTCGATAACTTGATTCACGACGGTTACTAGATCTTTTAAACCAAATAAGGTCGCTGGGACCTACAGTGCATGATCTGCAAACATCAGCATTGGTGTCTATGATCTCATACATAGGAATAAATATGCTTATGCAGTGTTAAACTTTCCAGATTCATGATTATACGCTGTGCATTTTCGTACGTGGCCCTGGACAGGTGACTGGTAATTGTACAGTTATAATAGCAAGATGAAAGGACTTCATGTCTTTCGTATGCGTTTTCGCAGGAATGGCCAATTAATGTAAGTATTGATGCATTAACTACGTTTGCCATGCTGGCTATGACTTCAAAGTTACTCAAAGCCTCACTTTCACCTAGAAAATCTGGCTACTGGGTTGTTGTTGTTGTTGTTGCATGGTCTAACGGCATTTTTCAGGACGAGATATGCTGTGCATGGCGGCCAGTATAAATGCAGAAGGAAGAACCCGGGAAAACCCTGGTAAGAACCACCGACCCACATGGAGGGGTAGGTGGGTGAAGAACGATACAACTTTCTCAAGTAAATATAAGAACCCTGATTGTTTTAAACTATACAAGAAATAACAGTAATATTTGGGGGGGGGGTCAACTCAAAATAGTATCTCTACTTTGATATTATAGAGAGAAGAAGAAAAAATTGTGCCGTGTATGCCCAGTAACAGTACATGTGTACGTTGGTGGGTGAGAGTGTTCAGGTAGCTAGTTTTATTGTATATCTGTACAACAGTGGGTATATCGTGTCTGTTACTTTTTATGATTTAAAGTTAAGATGAAAAGATTAAATACCGCAATATTTATTCATTTCTAAAAGGGTCCAATATCACTTCACTCTAATTTTATTTTCTGCATGACAATGTTTATATTAGCTACCTGGAGACTACTGAAAGTAGTGGTGAGCTATGTAATCGTTGATTGCCCTCTGGGCTTAAGTGTAATGAATTACTATTGGGTTGGTCGACCATGTGAAAACTATAATGTAACCTGGTATTATCATACTGCTGCACTCTTAAAGATTATGATTCGTTCAAGACAGAAACGTGCGATTATGTCTGTAACATAAGTATGAATAATCTGGTAAAAGAACACAGTAATTAAATTATAGATTGTGACAATTTCAGCAGCCATACCATAAAATCAGCTGACAGCTTAACGCAAGAATAATCGCCTTATGAATACCCATATATGGTTCTAATGGAAAATTGAATATAAACTCCGGTGGCAATCACTTAAGGTTTAGAAGAAACTCAATATACTTTAACAATGTTTTATACGTGAATGCTTTATATAGCGAATTTAAAAAGTAGCGTTACTTACAGGTATTTAACTAGTTATAGCACAATTTGTTTTGTTGGGTTTTTTAAATATTATTATCTGTCAAATAATGACCATCACAGCGCGTCATCATTGCTCTTTTCCATCCTTGCTGCAAACTTTGGAGATACTTTCAAAGCAACTTGCATATGCATTTCCTGCTTCATATGCTTTACTTGAATCAAATTATAAACATGACTCTAATGATGAAAAAGTGTCAAGAAATTACCAGCATAACCTGAACGGTACACAAATTAGCCTGTCAAAGACGTTTTAGGCAGACAGAAAGAGACAGAGAGCGGGGGATGGGCACCGTTTGGACATTGTCATATTTAATTAATAATAATCGATTTTAAAACATAATAGGTTTAAGAAGCAAACACAGCAATAACAAGAAGGCATTCAATACGTTACAGAAATTTAACATATAGTGTCGACAGCCTATTGCAACTATGTATCATTTATAGTATGAACAATGTAGATAGTTCCCAAGGAAAGTGTAAATGTATTACCATTTAACCATTCTTCTTGGTTGCTTGGTGCAAGTTCGGTTTTAAGGTTTTCATTCAACCCAAAAAATTCTCTCACTCCATATTTATGCGTATGTTTCCCCTTTTGAATGATAGGGGAGAGGCGAACGGAAGAAAGAAAGGATTGCGATTAAGTTGTCTCATGTTAAATTCATTTAGAAAACGGGGTCTATTATTAACTTTTATCTTTATTTTCATACATCATTAATGATTAACGAGTGGAAATTCATCATTGATCTATAGGCCTGCAGTTGAATGACTATTTATATATTCGTGTTATTGAACCAAGGGCGGTTCATAATTTGATATACAAATAGTATTCGTATATCAGTTTGTTTTATATCAACACTTTCAAACCATTTTATTTGTAATGCATGTGGTATATATATATATATATATATATATATATATATATATATATATATATATATATATATATATATATATATATATATATATATATATATATAAAATTAATAAATAAATGCATATCGAATTCAGGTTACATTATATTAAGAATGGTTCCATTTAGGGGTTCAAATATTCCTTTTTGGTAGCGATGCGAGAATGCCAGCTAAATATTTCGATTCATAATTGTGATCTTCTTAATATACAAAGAATACATAAATAATGTATGTGATTATTAATATATATATAACATCCTCGTGTTGTGGGTATTAACATCAGTATACGGAAAAAGACATCAATTTTATAACAATTAACATGTACATATTTGTTCTGTTATTTCTTTTCTCCACCATGTCAACCATACTTTAGTTTACTAGATGTTATTTAGGCCTTCAACATGTCAACCATACTTTAATTTACTACGTGTTATTTAGGCCTTCACCAAGTCAACCATACTTTAGTTTACTACGTCTTATTTAGGCCTTCACCATGTCACCCATACTTTAGTCTACTACGTGTTATTTAGGCCTTCACCATGTCAACCGTACTTTAGTCTACTAGATGTTATTTAGGCCTTCACCATGTCAACCATACTTTAGTTTACTACATGTTATTTAGGCCTTTACCATCTCAACCATACTTTAGTCTACTACGTCTTATTTAGGCCTTCACCATGTCACCCATACTTTAGTCTACTACGTGTTATTTAGGCCTTCACCATGTCAACCGTACTTTAGTCTACTAGATGTTATTTAGGCCTTCACCATGTCAACCATACTTTAGTTTACTACATGTTATTTAGGCCTTTACCATCTCAACCATACTTTAGTCTACTACGTGTTATTTAGGCCTTTACCATGTCAACCATACTTTAGTCTACTACGTGTTATTTAGGCCTTTAATGTTCACGTCAGTTTTAATGCAAAGACTTAGCTGAAATAAATGCTAATCTTCTAAAATTATTTAATTTTTGTTCTACAGTTTCATAAAATAGTTGCTGTTTATAAAAATATGATTCTTGACGAAAGCTATTCTGTCTTGCTCATTGTCTTTCCAAACAAAACTTTTATAATATATATCTCATCTAAAGTTTAGTTGTTTCTGAATAACTCGTTTTGGCATATATAAAAAAATAATTAGCACTCGTTCTATCAAATTTGTATAGTTTTCAATGACCGTGATGAGGGAGTAGGGATCTTTCGGAACACATATGTAATATAACCACGGGAAATCATTGCTGCTAATACGACTCTTGCCTCGTTTGCATTCTTAAATGCAATGATTTTTATCGTACTTTATATAAAGGCATGCTTTTGGAAATTATTATGCAGAAGGACTGGAGTGATCATTTTTGATTGCTCATGCGCATAAGTCAAATTGTGCCCAATCCAATAACTTTAAGTTTTATCATTATCATTTGCTTCTTCATCTTCCTTTTTGTCGTCTTCTATATTTGATAGATTCGTTACTAGAATGAGTCAATGTCGAGTTCTTTATTATAAGAGCTAATATTTCTTCGAATGCTGATGCGGCACCAATCAACGGCATGTAAACGATATCAACAAAACGTGTTTTATTCTCCTCTTTTGATTGATGTTTGATCTGGAACTATTTCACTTCAGCGAGGATTGCAGACTCAACACACAAACAACACACTGCTCGATTCCATCCAAGGGAATAAAAAAAGATTCGTTTGGTGATTTACAACCATCTAAAGTTATTACGTTGGTACAGTTTCTAATTGCATATCATGTATGACGGTGGAGTGGGGGCTTTCATGATTAATGACCAGAGGTCCATTTGGGTTAGGTTGCATCTAAGATCCGAAAAAGATCAATCAGTCTGGTTGTCTGTTAATGTCAAGCCATGCGTTGTAGAAATATATGCTCAATAAGAAAGAACCAGTCACCTTCGAATAAAATAGTGTTCATTGATATACATTTTACTTGAGACACTATATCTTACCTTCAGCATACATCTTATTTATTATTTTTGATCATCTGTGCTCCCACTAAAATACATGTGAATCCACTATATTACATTGAACCCACTAAATTACTCATGACCGCACTACATCACACATGAGCCCACTACATTTCAAGCGAACCCACTACACTAACACAAGCAAAACAGCGTCCCAGGAATCAAGGGAATATTCAAGCAAAACAGCGTCACAGGAATCAAGGGAATATTCAAGCAAAACTGACCAACCATGTTTACTTTGACAAGGTTCAGAGATCGGCATCTCCTAACCTGTTATTCGAATGTTATAGAACAAACCGATGAATAGTTATAATGTTAGTGGAAAGCTCTTTTTACTATCTACTCCGTTAACCCCAGGAACAGATCTGAACATAATTATACATTAAACAGGCAGTGGTCTCCAATGTAAGATCCATTTATGCAACAGCACTGAAAAAGAACAGCTCAACACCGGCCGCTTAACAAAGAAGTATTTAACCGAATGTTAGTAATGTAATAGGACATGGAAATGTTTCTCTCGTTAACATCCTAGGTAGACGTAACAACCTTATACCTTATTGTTTAACCTAAGTAACAAAACTCATATATTAAACCTATTCCTAACCCAGATATGTTTAAGACCGATTAGTCAGATTTAAACCATGAAGCACTGAGTCAAAGATACAACTCTTAAGAGAGAGAAGTTTAAATTACAATCCTCATTTTCGCCCAGGAGCAGAGACGAGACAATATCCAAAGAACACCAATCATTCACAAGCGTTTGAGTATGCGCTGGCTATAAGTTATCACTGAAGAATCATATTTCTACAAGATTGTACAGGCGTCAAACACCTGACTAAATGCGGACCTAAGCATATACCATAACTGCTACTTTGTTATGTTTTACTCATCAACACTCATGTTCCAAAGGAAACAAGTTCAAAAATACGTTCTTGTCCTCAATGAATAACAAATTTGTTTTCTTCCGCCATTTGTGTGTGTGTGTGTGTGTGTGTGTGTGTGACAAGTGTATGATTACACCTAATGCATTTGTTATACGTTAAGATGCATCAGGATTCTCGAATGTATGATAGAATCTAACTAACTTAAGCACAGTATATCCAACAACCATCCCCTGATATACATCATGGTCTATAACAGAGGCTTTTTAGAGAATTAACTTCTTTCATTGCGTATGATCTTCTTCGATAAAATCCAACATGGTTTCTATGTCGCCTTATACAACAGCCCAGATACTATGGTAAACAAATATTTTTTTCTCCTGTTTAGGCTTTAAGGATGTTTGCTAATAAATGCAGCTAACATTCTTCACGGCTTGGCAAATCTCCGGTAAAGATTAGAGAATAATGTCAAAAACTTTTTCCGGGACTACAGTATGACGCAATGCTTGTTGATTAGTTCAATTAGTGCAATGATAACTTAAAAAATTGAAACTAAAATTTACTTCGCCAAGATAACGATGATGTCACAAGATGATGATTCATTATTACTGCTGTTTTGTATCAGAGATAGAATCTCTACCGATTAACGTGGTTAGTACGAACGATGCGTGCATTTTATCAACCATTCAGAAAGGAAAGAAAGTTTATTCACCACTAGCAATCGTTCAACCTGCGTATATGAAATAAGTGGATGGAAACGTATCAAATTGGCTATGTCAATATTTGAGGAGATACATGATATACTTTCACTGAGATTAGAAAAAGATGGCAGTAAATGGAACAACAGGAAAGGCGATCATTCCGATTTGAAACATGTTGCTTGCATCTTCATACACGGCAGACAGTTTATATTGATACCATCAATGTTAATTTCAAGTTAATCCAACTACCGCTTAAGAGGCTTCCCGACTACTTTTAGAAAACATTCCCCTTGTCGAGGAACTGCCATGTGGGATCTTTTCGTAAAAACAATATGCCCTGATTTGATGATATTTAGTAAGGTAGTTGTGAAAAGATATATTATCTGCTACGTTTTGAAGGAGGTAGTTCTGCGTGATGGAGAAAGATATACGTTTGTCAGCAATTTTATCCACCATTTAACAGACTTATATTGAGACAGGTAGGAATTTACAAATATCATTAGTTAAATACATGTTTACATTAATTATTTTCGTAGTAATTACTAACAGCTATTTTTATTACCCAGAAGAAAAAACACCAACAAGCTTGTCAATATTGAGTTTATGAAATTTAAATTGTATGAGATTAGCACGTATCCTTTGTTTTGTATATTTAATTTGTATTGTTTATTGGCTTTTTTCAATGATTATATATAATATCATGTTTTAGAGAGGAGACCTAGCTGACCTATGACACGAGTGTATGGCTAGTGCCATTCGTTTCTGAACTGTCTAGGATTTAAAGCACTTGATAACTGTTTTGTTTTGCGTCACTACAAATCGTCACAAGTAGATCAAACCGTGGATTATAACAAATGATAATTTGAAGAACAATAACATTTTGACATGCTGAATACTGAAGATAGGTGTTCCCTTTCTTAGAATCTAAACGCTTAATTATATTATTTTGCTGGGCTTATTATCCATGAGTCGTACGTACGATAACCGCCATTCTAGCTTCGATTGTCCGCATATGTGTGTCCTTGCGCGAGTCACTTAGCTCCCTATTTCCTCGGTATCATAGAACTAATTATCTACTAAAAGTGCTACTAAATTCAGCAAAAACTACAAAAGCAAACGAGGAAGTCGTGTGTCATGTTAATCAAAAACATAAATATCGCCAGCTGTCTACCTTTGAATAGAGTTCTTTATTACCCAAATTAAAGCAAATGTACATTTTAATTGTCTTCTTTCCTTTCCGCTTAAAATAATAATAATAAATTCACATTTCTTGGAAATACAATTTCTTTAACCGTGATTAGCAAAACTAATTTATCAGTTTCATACACATGCTCGCAGACATTTGCACTATTAGAACGAAGTTCGTGGGCTTAACAACCAGTAATTAAAGATCATATTCAACGAGGTAGGCCAGAAATGATATTGTAGATTACACTGTCTGTTCAAATGGTATAATACATACAGTCCAAACTATACTAAGTTATCAACTTGATACAGTAACACTGTTTGTTATATTCCTGTTGTAGTCGGTGACACTCAACGATTGTGCCCGGTAAAGCTTTCACAAACAACAGTTATTGTTCTCACAGGCAATATATGTTAGCTCATGCAGGTGTTATAGGTGTTATCTGATCTAGGTGTTATCTGATCTAGGTGTTATAGGTGTTATCTGGTCTAGGTGTTATAGGTGTTATCTGATCTAGGTGTTATAGGTGTTATCTGGTCTAGGTGTTATAGGTGTTATCTGGTCTAGGTGTTATAGGTGTTATCTGGTCTAGGTGTTATAGGTGTTATCTGATCTAGGTGTTATAGGTGTTATCTGATCTAGGTGTTATAGGTGTTATCTGATCTAGGTGTTATAGGTGTTATCTGATCTAGGTGTTATAGGTGTTTTCTGATCTAGGTGTTATAGGTGTTTTCTGATCTAGGTGTTATCTGATCTAGGTGTTATAGGTGTTATCTGGTGAATATACAATCTGTTTCCTAAGCGGCTGACACTTAGGATCTCTCCTAATGTAAAACTTCTTAACCTGTTCGGTCAGCAAATCGTGACGCAATATTGCTGCGTAAATAAAAATTTTAGTAATCTTAATAGTAATGATATATTGAGACATCACTCCGTTATCAATGCAGATCATTGGTACTTCCTCACTGTGATATCGATACAGATTATTTGTACGTCCTTCAGAAAAAAGGATGATCAAAACAGTTAATCATTTCAACGGATTCCAATTGGGACATATTCCTTCAATGAATATTTATTATTTGTATCGATGCAATAATCATATTTAAAGAACTGAGTGAAACCATCATTATTTGTATCAACATATAGTACAATAAAACACGAATACTGCTGTCCAAAAGCTTCAACACAGTCATCATCTGTGAACAAATTCATTACCTCTGGTTTGTCTTCACTTAAAGCAGAATGGCGTTTATGTCAACTTATTTTCATAGATAAAATTATGTTGTTCTCAGTAATCGTTGATTTTATTTATATCTATTTCTTCAATTTTCCATCATTTCTTTAGTAAGAAGTTTATAATTGTTTTTTTTCCGCAGATAACAGCAAACCACTGCAAATGTCGATCGTAATAACAAACCTCCTTTGCAGGGATAGAGGCCATACAATATCTATGTCGGCTAAGTGGTTTGTATGGATGTAAAAACAAAGAGAAATTCTAGCATGCTGCACGTAAAATGTTTGTCTGGCCTCTAAGAAAGTGTACCTTTTAGCTTCCCATAGAGATAGCCTGTTTAAAAGATATTATGGGTAGATTAGTTTTTTGTCACAAAAAGGATCAGTAATTCAAGGATGTTGCACGTACGCATGTCTGTTTGCACCCTTAGAAAGTGTATTTTTCATTTCCGTAAAAATAAGATGCTTTAACAATTTATTACATATCGTTTTATCATAACAACAGATGCTTAACATCGAAAAGCATATTTCTCTTACCTTTTGTAAATGTATTTATCATATGTTGACTACTTGCAATTTTCCCTCTATTTCGTCTTCGGTGTTTCTTCTATATATAATAATCATGGTTTTTCATATTGAAATAGAAGATTTAAATCAGATTTTTCGGTTTGTTGCTTTTTAGTGACCGTTCAGATGGCCTAGTGGTCAGAGCCTCCGTTTCGGATGCAGGAGGTCACGGGTTCAAACCCCAGCCGAGTCACACCAAAGACTTATAAAAATTGTACTAACAGCTGCCTCACTTGGCGCTCAGCATTAAGGGGTTAGTGTTAGTACTTGTCAGCCTGGTATCACGACAATGTGACGGGGTGGGACATCATGCTACATGTGTGCGGAATGATGCCCAGTGTTATCCATCACTATAAGCTGCCAC
Source organism: Sinohyriopsis cumingii (assembly GCA_028554795.2). Lineage (NCBI taxonomy): Eukaryota > Metazoa > Mollusca > Bivalvia > Unionida > Unionidae > Sinohyriopsis > Sinohyriopsis cumingii. The sequence continues at coordinate 69,899,894 of CM068828.1, forward strand.
ATTACAGGCATCGTAACGAAATGACTAAAAATGTTTGAAAACTAAATCCAAATCACACACACACACACACGAGTGTTTGCGCAAAGTTTGAAACAGCCAAATAGAAAAGAATATATATATAAATGTTAGTTGCAACATAGGATTGTCCATCATGCATCTACAGTGTAACCCAGCTTAATCATCTGCAAGGATCAGTGGAAAAGTCTGTCAGTAAAACATAAAGAACAGGTTCATATATGTATATATAATTTGATGGATTTACTTGGTATCTGAACATAATATGTTGGCTTCTCTTTCTTCCAACCAATGATTAACATTACCAGTAATAACCCGAACTACCTGTATAGGACTATCATTATTTTTCTGACTAGTGCTGTTTTTATTTCATCCGTCGAACGCTTGTCAACTAATCCATGTAACCAATCCATTTAACCGTTTCCCAATACCTAGTCAACCTTTCAGTGAAAACAAAAGATTTATCTGTTCTCCGGTACGTTGTCAACCAATTAATGTCAACGTAATTTTAACGTTTTCTGTGTCTAAGTTTATCTCGATAAATGTATACTTTCTTGTGATAATAAACTTCCTAAATTTACTTTTGTTGATCAACACAACTCAGATTTGCGTTGTGGGTATGTGAGAAAGCTTGCCAGTAGCTTCTCGTGGGTCGGTGGTTCTTTCCGGGGTTTTCCCGGGTTCTTCCTCCACCATTAATGCTGGCCGCCGCCATGTATAGACTATCGTGTGCTGAAAAATGGCGTTAAACCCCACCACCACAACAACAACAACAACAAATTTGCGTTATACATTATGATACATTTCTAATGAGTAGCTTCATAGTCGTTCTTCACCGCAAATTAAAGTCGACTGAAAAATAAATCTTGACATCTTGCAGACATGGAACTGATAACCACTTTGCGTTATCATTTTGGTTCTGGTATTAAAGCGAAATAATCATATTCAATACGTTTAGAGGCATCTTATAATGTTAAAAACAACACATATCAACACCAAACCTGCTACCTTCTTCAAACCTCAAAAATGTTTACCTTCTTCAAATCTCATGTTTATATTTACTTCAAAGACATTACTATTAAAAGCCCGTTTTTGGATTGTATAGGTCTGGTGCATGTGAGTATATACATAAATTTCAGCCATAAGTACGTAGAAGAATATTTTTTTTAAACACAGGAGATTTACATATGTTAATATGAGTGTGAGTGAATGAGTGAGTAAGAGAGAGAGAGAGAGAGAGAGAGAGAGAGAGAGAGAGAGAGAGATTTATATTTTTAACGTAGCTTTAACAACTTTATTCATATCGCTACGAAGTTTCTAGTGTGTCAGCTTGTAGTGATATCTAGCACTGTCATGCCGCAGTCACGTAGCATTATGACCCAACCAATCACATCATCCTGACAACAGGCTGACCAATCCTACAAATGACCTCTTAATACTGAGCGCTTAGCGAGACATTTGCTAGTTCGATTTTGCAAATCTTTGGTATAACTCGGCCTGGGTTCAAACTCGCGACCTCCCGCATCTGAGGCGGATGCTTTAATCACTTAGGCTACTGTAGCGGTCCGTTTATATGATGACCTGTATATAATCGGTCATTCCCAGTCCCATGGGAGACATCTGCTTTCGAATTAAGCACGGTTTATTGGCTAATTGTCTTCTACCAGTGACATTCCAATTGAGGTAAAAAGTTCACGTCCCTTATAATGTTCAATATGTCTAGTTGGTATAGGATTTACTCCGCCAGTCTACTATGTAATCATCGTTCATGAGCATTATTTGGCAGAACTCGTGGCAAGAATTAACACAAACGTTTATCGAAGGTACTTTGCCGACCACAGGTCAAAGTTAACAGTTAAAGATACAGTTTGCAAAGTATGACACACCTATTCCAAGCAAAATCGAAGGTTGTGTTGCCTCCGTCCTTGATAACATCAGTCACAATATTTACTTTTATAAACAATTTGTCAGATTTTTTCCCAAACCTATATCGACATAGTGCACCAAAATTAACCATGTTCGTCCTAAAAATTAACATCCTTGAAATTTTAATTTTAACATGATACTTATAGCTTGCGCAAAAGTAACAAAACTTATATGTATGTTTATTTTAATGTCTACATATTTGAATGTTAGAATGATAGAATTACGTTTGATACTTCGATAGTCAAAGTGTTTTAAAACATGAAATTCTTAAGCTTTGTTTATAATTTTGATTTCAATCCATAATGTATTTGGTTAAGCAATAAATAATTTTGCACGCTTGCATCCGTAAAGAATACGAAGCCTTGTATATTCGCTTTTGCATATCATGGTCAAGTAACTCTAACAAAGTATACAATAACTTTGACAGCATCCTGTTATGTGGATAAACTGTTTATTTCTAATAATTCCACAAGCCCACGTAAATTTTAAAAGTCAATTTTATGTATTACTTTATTCATGCACTTAGCTTTTCCTGCAACAAATATTCTTTAAAAAATGCATATGCACTCCTATTTCATAAAATCTGTCTCCCAGAAGTAAAGGCTAAATGTAACATAAAATGTGATTTTTATATAGCGGAAATATTGGTATCTGAATGGTATTTTCCGTTATAATTTGTTTTCTTGCATCGACTTCGAGAGAAATCGATGGTGTCATATGTGGAAAACGCAAAGTTAGAGGCGCATGCTTTTTAAAGAAACCAACACCGCTTAGCATACAAATTTCCTTAACTTCCATTGTGCGATCATGGACTCTGAAATTAATGGCAGCGAGACAAGAGTTGCCGTCTGATTGGACCAACGGTCAGATCAATATATATGCTTCTAATACAATCTCTGTTCAATTTCACACTGCACAACATAAACTCGCTCAAATGGATAACTCTGAATGAATACAGCCGAAGACTGCTTTGTGACGGTATTGTATCCACAGTTTTACTAATCAATGGACGTGGATTTTTCCTTTACATCTGCTAGTATAAAAGGTGAAACAGCTTCAGATTTCCTGCGGATACGTAGAATTTGGAATACTTTGCTATTTATTGCAATCAAAAGAGTTTGTAACGTGTGAATGTGATAAGTTCATGTACACAAGGAAATTACGAATGAACATGACCTCACATTTCTTATTGGTGAATTGAATGACAGAAATGCAATGAATGTTCTATTATGGATTACACTAACAAGATGACAAATATTAAAATACTTGTGATCAGCAAAAATATTAATATGACTGAATTTGTTATATTTGTATAAGCATTCCGTTTGAGAAACCGTCACCAATTACGTCAAGTCAATTTTTAATTAGCAATTGGCTAATTGCCATGAATAAATGGCCAATCGAATTGCACCAACATGCAGAAATGGTGTACAGTTTTTCGAGTTTTTGCTTTTAGATACGATCATATTTAGAATGACTGATAACTTACCCTAATGAGGAAACAACTGGGACATTTTTTTTTCTCCATACGTCGAGATGCGATATTTAGAAATATATATGTGTGGAAAAGCATTCTTCCAAAACAAACTGAGGAGGTTATAAGTATTAGGTAACTGAAACGAATTAGTATCATCTCCACCCCAAAAACATCTACATAGTTGATTCTGTAAGTATCTGTGAGTTTCAGATGTCCATTTTGACTATGTCCACTAAGGATTTCAAACAACATGCCTCGATATATGGCCGATTTGAGTAATGCTTCCAGTTCACTGAGGGCACTTTTTATTGCACTTATGATATTTACTAATTTTAATGAAGGATCATACAGCAAAGACTTCGAAACTTTTCAAGTTGGCATAATTAAGGAGGTATGTGAACAATACAACTTTACCACCTTAGACCAAGAAGACTCTTTGATATGGAACAATGCTACGCGTAACACGATCATAAAAGAAGTGTGTATTGACCATGAAACATTTCGTGATCTAGACCATATTTTGAAGAACTCGTCCTTTCTTTGCATAGTTGGAGACATGAATACAGAAAAGGATCAGCTTCTGTCAAGTTTGTCTCCTTTGTATAACAAGAGTTATTTATCCCCCTACGGGGCCTTGATCTATAGAGAAACATCCAATATTCTTTCCATGGGAAGTAGTTCAAGACAAATGTCGCAAGCCCTAGTTGCTATCCTACACAACCTTCAATGGCAGAACATGTTTCTGATTGTGCAGCAAAGTCAGTACTGGATTGAATTTAGTATGACAATGTTAATTTCGTATACCAGGGATGCCTTTATACCCACACTGAGATACCTTAAGGATGCAGATACTGATTCATCTTCTAATTTCTCCAACACCAAAAGGATTTTAGCATCTGCCAGATCTGAACAGAAAGGTAACGCCGATTTTAATATAAGCACGATTTTGTTTTCTTTCGAAGAAATACCTCACTCAAAATTAGAAAATGTTTTACTAAAACATATTTTATACAATATTGCCAAATGTTGGCCCTTCAATACAGTGTAACCTCCTTTCTTTGGATGGTGAGTATTCATACTTAAAGTAAGTTTTAACGAAACACGCAAGAGATATATTGTCCCTAATTTGATCTATTTCTTCTTACTTTCTGTTTGTACGACGTCCTATATTTTATATTTACACGAGACTGCTAGTGGAGCGCATGAGACAGATCAATTTGCGGAAAATTAATTTTTAAGAATCACTGAGCAAATTTGCCACAATCCTTTCGTAGAACCGAATACATGGGTATAACCATTTTTTTCCTGTTATATCATTTGCTAGCTTACGTCAGATGGTGTGGACATCTGATTATGCTAAATGACACGTTTAGTAAAAACAATAACGCTCAAACGATCCGTTTACCATTGCCGACAAAATATTAAAATCACTGATCAGCTGTAATATTTATGCATTACCAAAAGATCGAAAGAACAATGGCAGTTAATCCTCGAAATCTCAGTGTTCATGATGATCACTTGACCAAGTGCTGTTTTTATTTCAAACCCTATATCAGAATGATAATTTCAGAAGTAATTATATGATAATTTCAATGGTCATTACATGATGATTTCAATAATACTTACTTGAAAAATGCAACATTTTGTTCTCCTTTTATTCACCCGGCACTACGATTGGCATAGGCACAGAAAATTTTGCAATGTACCAGAATATATTGCATTGTTGTGTTAAAAACTTGATATAATGCAAACGATTTGCAATAATGTAAACATAATAATAATAATAATAATAATAATAATAATAATAATAATAATAATAATAATGATGATGACAATAATAAAATTAATAATAATAATAATGATACAAAAAATAATGTAAAAACTAATGCTAACATAATAATGATAATAATAATGATAATATGAATAATATTAGCAATAATGGCGATGATGTCATAAAACATATTCTAGATAACTAGAAACTAAGCTTTTTTAGGAGCCACCACTGTTAGAAATATGGGGACAAGTTCTTTTGTGATTCCATATTAAAACTTATGAATATTTAATATATATATATATATATATATATATATATATATATATATATATATATATATATATATATATATATATATATATATATACCATGTTTAGTTGTTAGTGACTTTTTATAGTATCGTGATGAAATGTACACAACCTTGCCCCTAATATCTGACAATATCACATATACAAACACACTAGTCTTACAATGTAAGCAAGATACAATATTCTGTATCTTGGCAACTGATTTGTATTTATTTGAAAGATAAGAAATAATATACAAAACTGTGATTAATATGCAAGTTCCTCAAACAATATAAAAGCGACTATGAATTTTTACAAGTGTGCATGTGATTTTTATCCACGTCAAGTCGCCAATAATAGTATAATTATTTCTGTTTATCATCTAAAGGTGACAAAGGTCAGTTTTATTTTTTGCGCTGAAAGTAATATTAACATTATATTGGCTTCTTCTATTTCAAATGTTTTGTGCGATTCTTCGTTTGTACAGTTTTAGAACTTCACTTCCATTTAGCACCATAGAGCCATTATTGTGCTGAGGTGCTGTTGTTAATCGCGCATACATACATACATACATACATACATACATACAATACATACATACATACTTACCACTAAAAACTGTTAAAAACGAATTGATTAATATTTAATGAAATTACTTTATTGTTCATTTATAGATACCGCATTTTTTGATCATGAAGTCCAGAATTTTGCACTATTTCCAATATTGGTTGTTTCACCCAGATAGGGAGTCCTTCGTCTCGGAGAGTTAGATTATGTCTACATTTTTAAATCCCCTTGTGAGATGTTTTATGCTAAGGCTTATGAAAGATGTTTGTATCTCAAACAAACTTCTCACTGCACTGTACTACCTAACTATAATCTTCTAAACCCTCACATGTTGCAAGGTTTAGGCACAAACATAAAAAAAATTTAAGTTTAAAAACCAAGGTCCATTCCAACTTTCGTCATACAATTCGTCCTCTCTTACAAATAACACACAACAAAGCTGTTTTTCAAATCACTTCCCTTTTTCCAAACCTCCCAAAATAAAACTTGACTTCAAAAAATCCTCAACATTTTTTTCTTCTTCGGTTTCCAGAGTAAATTTAATTAAACAAGAGTTTTCAATTATGGGTGTATACCCCTGTATAGAACCGGTTCAAAAGATGGTTACAAAGTCTAATCTTTTTGTATCAACCCTTGGCATCATCCAGATAAATTTCCGGATAAAGCCTCAATCATAAATCCATAAATTAGTTATACATGAATCTTGGGAATGTCAAAAAAAATGTACGTTCGGTGTATTCTTCACATTTCCTGAACAGACTTAGTAATGAACCGATAGTGTATTTCCGGATAGAAAGAGAAAACGCATTGTGCATTACATGCTTCAAAACATGACTGCAACGACAACAGTTATAATTAACAGTCAGAGTAAAGAAACAAAACATTGGATAAGTCATAATATCCCGTCTTACACAAAATGTGTAATATTTGTCTCTACCATCTGAGTTAAAATATTTCCCAACAATTTCAACATGATACCTATACCAGCTGAATCAAGATATGTCCCCAAAATTCCAACATAATGCCCATCCCAACTGAATCAAAATATGTCCCCAAAATTCCAACATAATGCCCATGCCAACTGAATTAAAATGTCCCCAAAATTCCAAGATAATGCCCTTGCCAACTAAATCAAAATATGTCCCCAAAATTCCAACATAATGCCCTTGCCAACTGAATCAAAATATCCCCAAAATTCCAACATAATGCCCATGCCAACTGAATTAAAATGTCCCCAAAATTCCAACATAATGCCCATCCCAACTGAATCAAAATATGTCCCCAAAATTCCAACATAATGCCCTTGCCAACTGAATCAAAATATCCCCAAAATTCCAACATAATGCCCATGCCAACTAAATCAAAATATGTCCCCAAAATTCCAACATAATGCCCATGTCAACTGAATCAAAATGTTTCACGAACATTCCAAACAATACCTATACCAACTTGAGCCAAAATGTGCCTGAAAAAATCAAAACCTAACGTCAATACCAACTGTCTCACGGCTTGATCGTTATTGTTTTCTTTGAAGAAAAAAAAGAGTTGTCAAATCTAGATATAAGATTGTTATGTTTATTGTTATTGCAACTTTTGTTAAATTGCAATTACTAGTTAAATGACCTATTGTGCAGTGCAAAGAGATTGTATCAGCGATGCAGTTGCTTTTCCGTGATTGCATTTCACCAAACGTTTCAAGCAAAAATTGATAATCCTCATTCTAATATGCCATTCATTCAATAACGAAATTGCTGATTTGTAACGAAATGGCATATATTTTACAACTGATTGCGCATTAATCCTCAGAATGTCTACTTTGACATTCATTGATGTATTCACGGTCTTATCATAGGTGTTTGGTAAATTAATTCTGCTAGTTAGTTATCTTGAAGACAATCGTGATTCTATAAATTACTCCGGAATCCACACATTTCCTTGCTCTCTATTTACCACCATATTTGTATCACTTGAAAATCTGGTGAGATTTGTTGGTTTACAACTTCTAATACAAGCAAACAAGTCGGGATTACTGGCAATTTCACAGGTGTTACAGGCAGACAATTTGTACTCTGAAGCATGCGAAGAACATATCAGGGTCATACTAAAATTATGTTCTCAATTCCGGTTATTATTGTTTGCTGTAAAGCGGAAAGATGACTATCAACTTTCAAAGCAATATCAGAATTGGCATCGTATATTTCGAATCAATGATTGTTAGACTGTGTATCATTCTATTTTTATTCCCTGGAAACTTCTCGTTTGGATGTCATGTAGAAACGTCATAATTCAAAAATCATATGTGAACTAGAACTGCAATATCCTTCTTACGCTTTTCAAGCACGACCATATGGATTTCTCAACTTTAGACAGTTCCTTCTAATTTACTTCTCTCTTCGCATACGAGAGTAGCCGGGCTTAACATTCACTGTAAACCATTCCATGACGGTAATAACGGCACCTTTTAACTGAGTGCTGTGTATCCTAATTCTAAATGCAAAGTTTGGTCTGGTCAGGCCTTAATTGCTCGAGGTTTAATTAATTAAAATCCATTTTCTTCTTTCTTCTTATTTCTACTATATAACTAATATGTTTTCGTGACGAATAACCAAAGCTACAATGAGGTCAAATGGGTTTAACTCCTGAAAAAATAAATACCTTTGCTTGTCCATCAATATGTCCAGCAATGGACAATCATTTTCGACAAAGTCAAACAAGGATATAATTTGGAATATCATACTTCCATTTATATATTTGGAAATCTTACGTTCCTAACCGAGTTTCACTTGGCAGCACAAATTTTGGTCCTCGATTTAATTTAATATTTTGCAATATACTCCTTTTATTGGTTTTCGAATTATAAGCGTTTCACAGAACATTACATATACATTAAGGATAATACTACAGTAATGCCCTTCATTTTCCTGAAAGTAATACTGTATTATCTCTGAGGGATAATTGAGGATTCCCTCAAATTTGAGGAATTGTTAGAAATAACATAAGAAAGATAACGCAAAATGTTTAGCTTAGGAAAATGAGTGAGAATTTTAGTGTAGCCACAGCCTGTACCCGAAAATAGAAGCCTAATGTTAATACCAACTGTCACACTGATAATTATCTGTCAAAGTCAACACAGTGTCTCCAAACAGAATTCTGCAAACTCCTCCTGCGATGTCAGAATTGCAGAATAGGCCAGATGCGTCCTCGTGTCATGTCGTAAGAGGAGAATAACTGGAGCCAGCATGTTTACTATGGGTTGCGATCCGTGTCGAGAGAGAAAATGATCATAGTAGCAAGACGTCAGTGGCTACCTGATGCAACACACTACCTTTTCCTCTGCTTCTTACCAGACTTGTAGTCGGCATGGATCCGCTTTCAGCAAGTAGATTGTTACGCCATACCCTAGGAAGACGTGATAAAAAAATTCTTAATTGCTCTTTGCTCTTTACCTTTTTTCCTCTCCATATATCTTGATACCACCGTTGACCCCTAATGTTTCTTTCATTTTCCCTACATTTTCCTACTCAGAAGACTTATGAGAAGGAGGTCTAGAGGGCGGTGGCTTATGGGGCCAGTCTGGAGGTATTTGAGCTGAAGATAGCAATGTATACTCAGACCCAAATAAGATTTCCTGATGCAGCAATACTTTTACCTATTTGTCATTTATAAACCTCCGAAAAGCACAATCTCCACACAGACAGCATTCAACAATGTCTAAACACAAAAATATCTAAAAAGCAGAAGAAACTAACCGTGGCAGGCAGTGTAATTCGTCTGATGACCCTATAAAGCTGCGCAATAGGTTAACGACTTTGCGGAAATGGATTCGGGAATTCAGAAGGATCTTCTTAGTGTCCTCTCGACTTACAAGCAAACAATTTAACATCGCACTTCCTCTTCACAAATAATCATATAGAAGGGCTTCCTCCGAAAGATCCAACCTAATTACTACACCATCTCTACTTTTAATTCATAATGAAGATAATCCTTTGTACAATGGAACTTTTGATGGCTTAAAACCAACTACAATGGTATTCTTCTGATACTAAATGAACTTGATCTTGCAGTGCTGTATATACAGGAATCCTTTTTGAAATATACGAAAAACATCCCATAAACCATGACTCCTTCTTTAACACAGTCACTCAAAAGGTTTGACAGGGCTTAATGGGGATCTCCCTGCGATGGAAACAATATGGCGCTTCATAATTTCATTCATTTAAACACCAATTTACTAGCCATTGCTATACGCGTCCAACTCTTTATTAGTACGTCACAATATGAAGTGGGGAAAACACGTTATTGACCAATATTCTCAATAAACACACAGAAATGTGTGCCTCTCACAATCAAATATGCTATCAACTGCTCAGTCACGTCTGTATTTAAGAAAATGAAAGAGCAGACCAGGCTATCAAAATACCCTTATCTCTACAAATATCTGATTTTAAAATACCATGTACTAGTTTTAAGTCTGGCATCGGAAATCCTTATTTAGTTAGTGGCAGGCATCGTGGAACGATGCTGTCAATAACAAACGCCATTTGGTCAAACCAAATTTAGGTGAATGGACGCCATCCTATAGGGTCATCCGTAAGGACGAGGTAGTCATTGCACGAATTAGAACTGGTGATTATTTAATAGCTAATTCCTATATCTGAAATGTTGTAGATCCAACTGAGTGCGTTTCTTGCAACGAACTCTTTACTGTAAAGAACTTGCTTCGGTATATAACCTACATGTGATCGTTGCTATAATGTTCAGCACATGAAGGAGCTTTCTTTTATATATTGAACGTTTCTTGTATTTTAACTTTCTTGCAAGAAATTAACATTTATTCTGAAATTTAGCTTGTGTACAACCCTATTTTCTTTGAGTATTTTTAACCAGCATTCACTGTCAAACACCCTAATTAACCTTTAAGATCTAATTAGCCTTTATAAACACCGTTTTCAATTCCGGCTAAACGACATCCTGCGCATACTTACCGTACCATATCATTGTTTTGTTTTTGTCCTTTGATCGCTTGTAGATAATGAAACAATTTTGATACATACGTCATTTATATAGCAGCCTTAAAGTGTTGTGGCACTATTAAACCACAATCGGTCAATCACAACACTGCTCACGCATGGATATAAAGTGTCATCTTATGAAAGAAAAGAAACGAAAGAAACACAACAAAATTGAACGCGCATTTCTTCTCAATGATATTCAACAAACTTTAAAAACCCAACCGTATTCATGTAAATTAAAGAACAAACTAATATTCAAAAGAGCGACTGTCGCTGCCATCGTGACTAGAACATATCAAAAATATAATCATTTCTGTAATTGTTCGATCCTTTATTTGACATTTTATCACAGTCGAAGTAATTTATGCTTTTGTTGACAGAACAAATGATGCGTTCTACAGTAATAACATCAGTAACTCCCAAGGGCCCAGCTCGTTGCTCTAGATAATTATGGCTTATTCGAAAGAGCTAATAAAGCAAATACGTTAGTACTGTCCTGACACTGTCTGTCCATGAGCTAAACAATTCCCTATAGAATTAATAATAAAAAAACGACCGATCATGATAAATTACAAAATGGCAAACAATTCCCTATACAATTAATAACAAAACAACTACCGATCATGATGAATTACAAAATGGCAATTAATGCAAGACTAACAATTATGTCAATATTTACCCGCTTATACACATTTCCGAATGAATCGTACAAAATGTGATTACAATACGGCATTTGGCGGAAAGCAACGTCACAATGCCACGCGTTGAGTCGGTCATACATGCGAGCTACCTTATTTCCAATTCATAGTACGAGGTCATAATCCAAGAAAGCTGTTCTATTCATAGCATCCGCAAATATTCACATAACCTACTATTTCATGACAATAGTTCCCAGTCATGTTACTCAATATATTGTTCTACTACCGTCAGGAAAAGAAAAGATATATTTTCTTAAACATTTTTTTTATACTCTAGACGCTCCAGTACAATGAACCCTTTAAGGTGAGCCACATTCTAAATAGTTTGTTTCGGTCTCCAACATACATGCGATCATTACAACAAAGTTCAAGTCATAAAGGAGCTTTCTGAAACAGCAAAAGTGTCTTATATTTTAACTTCTTGAAGGCAATTAACATTTATTTAAAAATATATATTGTGTACAAGCGACGTTCACGACGTTTTGGTGCGTTAAAGAGCCATAGTATGAATACAGATAAACGTCAATATAGTTCATTAATGGTCAGAAAAAAAACAGGTTGAAATTTTCAAGATAAAATAAAATCTAACTGTATGTACTTCTACCAACTACGTCGTATTCACGACGTCTCAAAACTCTGACGGTTGTCTTTTCCTTCTTGTGGAAGAAACCAAACTTTTCCGGCTTGTGTTCAACTGTGAAGTAACTTTTCCTTTGCATACTAGATACCTCAAAGACCAAAGTCTAAACGCCCTGTATTCAATGCGAGTCCTGGAAAGCACAGATTGGGTTTGCGGATCTGAAGGACTTGGTCTAATTGTTTTTGTATGGATAAACTTCAAAATCGTACCTTCAGATACTTGATTAGATATACAACCAAGCAAGAATGCCTGTTCAATCTTGCACGGACAGAAAATGTCTTGCTGAGAGAAACGCATCTTTTCAGAGGTTGTATAATTCAAAGACAAGAGGGCAGGTGGAAGGAATAATTCATGGGATATATAGCTGGAATATTTCTGTACGATGCTGAAGATATAAACTTATTATACCAATCAACGTATCGATTTCAATATTATCTTTCTTCGCTTTCTGGCCCAGCGAGGAGACAGGTCAGTGACTACAGTTATTTACGCTACAGTTGGATGATCTACGGCACTTTCAGTTTTCTGACAAAGCAGATATTGCCACATGAAAAATCTCACAAAATCCATGACCAACATTACATCGAACAATTCTTGATCGTTCCGTTTGTTTCCGAAATAGAAAATGTTGTGAGTTCTCAACAAATTTAACTTCATTCTTGATCAAGCTTTTGTCTAGGTCTCCGGTTCTACAAAACGAACTACCTGATTGCCATAGAATAATTTGGCTTGTAGAATCGGCATACTTCTAGCACGTCCTGTCAATTCCGCTCTGATGGATCAAGTATGACTGTAATGAAGTAAATGGGTTTTACCGATAAGAAACGCTTTTCGTAAAGTGGCAAACAGAAAATCATTGTTCGCTCATTTTAATCATTAAAGCCTTTCTTTCAAGCGAGGTGTCGGGACTCTTTCACGGGCTTTAAGTTCTGCAATCAGAAATCATAAGACATTACTTCTAGCGTTGAGGCATCATTTCTTCCAAAAAATAATTATACATTTCGTACGAACTTTAGCCTATTTTAAATGAAATTGTATTGTTGCGATAAACAGAAGAAAGACTCTGAAAGCTGCAAATAATCAACATATGAAATTTTAATCTATTACCTTAAGATCAGTTAACTTCAACTAAATTACCATCTTAAGGTTTCTTAAAACAATATAACTGTCTTCTCTTTAACCGTACTGTAGTCAGATGTACTATTATTTTATGATAAAGTGCTATTTCGTATAAAACTCTTTGCCTATTCTTTTTACTTCCCGTATTAATGACAAAAAGTCTCACTGAATTTGTTTTACAAAAAGAAGAAATGTATATCAATCTCAAGATTATATGTGACAGCAAATTCAATGAAGTTATATCACTGCTATCAGGAAATTACCTGAACTAATTCATTCTGCGAATAATCTATTGACTTCATTTACGTTTACAATTCCAAAAAGCGGATAAAAATCGTTAGTCATGACTTCTGAAACAAAAGAATGAGCTAGTTTCATAGAACGTAATTATACATCGTATGAAATTAGAATATAGACCTAACCATGTAAATGTTCCCTGAAAAGGCATTCAGATTTTGGCATACACTTTAGAAATAGGCACCATTCTTAGGTTGCGCTCGATCCTATGTTTGTGAAATTATTTCCATGCATTTGAAACTATAGGACATTTTACAACTCATGTCAACGTAAAATATGTGTTTCGTCCGGCACGGAACGACAGTTGCAAGAGAAAGCTGCTTAAATTTACCAATTTGATCACGTAATAAACTTAGTAAAACAATTTTTGGTTACAAACGTACAATTGTTATCAAATTATGTGCATTAAAATAGCTTTAAGAATTATCGATGACTAATATGCTGGAACTGTACAGAAACTAATGGAAATGACTGGATAATCAGGAAGGTTCAATCTTCTGATTTCTTAATACATCATCGGACCCCTTTTTGATTGTGTCTGTAAATAAAACCGTTCTGGCATTACGAGTTACTTAGTTTTATGCCCTTTCGACCCATGTGATGCTGTTCAAACAGCCGTCAAGAACTAAGCTAGATTAAACTGTGAATAATCAGGCGCTTAAGCATTGCCATTTTGGATTGTCAATGTTTATACAGATCCGGCAAGGAACATCTTAGATGTCCCTTTCGATCGAAGAGCTCAGTTTGTCTAATGCTGACATGGTGGGATATTTATCGTTCCAGGTTCAAAACAACATGAATTGTTGATATTGGATAAATGTACTATTTCTTTGCATCTAAAGGCTTTGTTGATAAATTCGACAAATTGCTGTGTGATCACAAAAGGAACGCATAGCTTCTGAAACCTGAACTTAATTTTGCTAATAACTATTTTTGCTGTCACCGCCTACGCACCTCAAACAGGGAAATCTTGATAGTGTTCAAAAATGGCCTATCAAAAAGGATTTGAAAAAATGATAATAAATTTATTGCACTGTTCCCTTTTAAACGTAAGAATCGCGCATTAAAGGTCCTCGTTGTAAAATAACGATGCGTTCCTTTTTTGGGTCAGCATACAAAGCTGTTAAGACCGCATTTGACTGCAAGAGCAGATTCAATTTTTCATGTTTCGTGCTTTCGATTCTTTTTTTCTTCTCTTTGTAATGGATAGTATCAATTAGTCAAATTTAGTTTAATGTTGGAGGGTGTATCATTTGCCTACAACAACAGTACCCAGTATTGTGTCGGTGATGGAATTGACTAAGAAACCATCTTTTTCTTTGAAAAGATATATTCCAAATACACGACGCTACTTGTCAGCAAGTTTCAATAAAATTATCAGCTAGTCTCAGATATCTTGATAATGGCCCGCTTTGAGGATAGTTGAGATCTAGGCTGCTCTAAAGAATTGATTAGTAGCAAAGAGTGAGGTCTGATTTTAGATTTCTATTGTACTCGAAAAACGAAGGTCATTGAAAGTTTCATGCTTCTTTATAATTATTTATAATGGATTTATGAGTGGATATCACATGACTACTGGTATTATTACGTTTTCAGCAATACTCAAAGAAAGTCTGATTAATTATTTCGATTCTAATCTAGTTTAGGATCGTATTGTTCCAAACAACGGTTATCACGGTCAGTATTCTTCATTATAGGAATTAGAAAGTGATTATACGTTATATTATCATTGTTTATTTTGCAAACCTCACCTGTTACATGACACAAACAGGATTTGATGATCGATAAATAGACAGAATAGAGACCACAAATCTTGGAAGTTATGCGTGACACAAACTTTTGAACATACTGAATACACATAACATATTTACGCATATGTGTGTCCTATATTATTTTAAAAGCCAAACGTCTACATGAATTGGATTAGACAACCACTTCAAAAGAAACTTTCAGAAGTCATACGTCCGATAAAAACAGTGAAGTGATTCCTTATTGTTCGTGATACGTATAACATGGTTTCGAATTAAGAACTCATTTACATTTTGCATATGTATTAGCATGCAATTGGTGTCTTTTGTTGAAGCAAATATGTGTGTACCAGTCAGCCGGATGCTTGCAGTACTAGATTGACTGCTGCTCTGTTCTCTTTACTTGTATTATTGAATTTCTTTCATTTACTTGTCTAATAGTGTCCTCTCCTGATAGAATTATACTGTTGAACGCAAATTTATGTGAATATCATGGCTGCTATCATACACCAACAAACGAAATCTGTATTAATTTTTCAGGGCTTGATGGTTTTCTTTTTCAACTCAGTTATTTGATTTGCTATTCTGAATTATTATCTGTTGCGTTTGAAAGTTCCACTTCATTGTTTGTGTCATTTGTACAGTATGTAGAATCTACTTAAAGTTCAAGTGAAAATAAATATACACGAAATTAAATTGTATTTAGTAAACTGGATGAGTCAACGCGTGATTGGTGCTGGATAACTAAGATAGCATTCCCAGATAATCTCCTATACAATATCACTAGAACTGTTTGTGTCGTTTTAATTTTAATCATTGTTGATTCTCTCTATTTGCTGATGAGTATCATGTAATAACTTTATATTCAAAAATAAGACAGCGTGGTTTCTATACGTGTCAAATTATGCACTTGCATTTTAATACACCTCTTCCTTCTAATTCTTAAGAAAATGAAACACCGTCAACTTGTGTTGATCTGTAGCTGACATTAGCAAATATGTGTTCAATCAAACGAGACAATGTTCATCAAGTTTCTAATTTGCGCAACTACGTTGAAATTCGAGTACTTGTCAAGGCGGTCATTTAAGATTGCATTCAATTAGGGCATCAGGAAAAGATCTCGTAATTCTAGCGTCTTCTCTGATTGCTTGGTACATTATGTCCAAAATGCAATTAGTGACGCATTTGACTCAGTAACACTACACAGATGGACGTTTCAGAGGTCTGTCGCACTGTCATTGATTTTTTTCTTTCCGAAGCGTCCATGAATGCTAGTCTCTATTACGGAAATAGTAGTTATTATTCAAGACAGCTTACATTAGTAAATTAATATAGGGGATTTTAATCGAACTATAATTTTTTTAATGCTCTCATGTGGTCTAAACGTCAGTCTTGTTATCAAAGATACAGTTATACCTATCTATTTATATATATATATATATATATATATATATATATATATATATATATATATATATATATATATATATATTCTTCAAAATAGTGCCATAAGTTGAGACCTAATTTAATTTTGCCCTTTAGAGCTTGTATAATGTACTTCAATCATAAACATATTTAATAACACTGGGGTATGGCCATTGGTATTCGTTTAGGCTTGATGATGTCATAAAATGGATACCATATTTTCTTATATATGTACTTTAGGCGTTTATGTCTACCTCTAATCTAGAGATATGATGATGCGGTAACACATTTGAACACATTAAAAAGTCGAAGTCTTACTCATGCTTTACATCGATTTTAAGCTATGATAATTATATGATAAAACTGCTCCAATGCTTACAAAGAAGAAACTTTTAATTGATATCCTTATTTTCAACGTTTTTGAACTGTGATAAAATACTAAATTTGAATATATGTACTGCAAATTATTTTGAACGTAAGTCTCTATGCTCCCTAGTTGTGGATTGTTTGCTTTCCTTAGAACATTGCGATGCATTCACCAGTGTGCTTAAATTTCTGCCCCACCCCACCCCACCCCACCCCTGCGGGTCCGGGGTTGTAGAATTGGCCCGACGTGCCTCACTACGTGTCGTAAGATGCGACTAAATAGAGGTAACCTGTTTGCCGTGGGTTGCGTTCCGTGTCGGGGGAGGAAAGGATCCTGGTAGTTGAGCAGAGGCTGTCCGATGCAATACACTACTTTGGCTTCTACTTCTTCTAGACGGGTGGTCGGGATGGACCTGGTCTCGACAAATCGGCTGGTCACGCCGAGCCCTAGGAAGTCTTTATTTACTCGCTCACGTTCTTTATCTTTCTGTTTGTATCTCTCTTGATACAACCGTTGACCCTACATTTTATTCCTTTATCTTTCCCTTTCCAAAGTCTTAGCAGACTTCCTAGAAGGCGGTGGCTTACCGGGTCAATCAGGAGGTAATTTTACCGACCCTACAAAGCCGTGGCTTTACGGGTCAATCATAGGTACTTTTATCAACTGAGTATAGCATCTGTGTATCCCTGGCACTATCAAAGTGTCCCCTTGTTGGGCTCCATGGTGGGCGGGGAGCACGGGTGCTGAATTTTATACAATCCAAAATGGATAATCAAAACAAAATCAACATAAACGCAACAAAACTGGATCTGAATCAGATGATTAACCATGTAGTGTGGAGTCATTTCCACGCATCATGGTTATACAACCTAAAGATGCCACAAACCCGCTTGCAGCACTATCTTCGTTTGTGATCGAAAAGACAATCACAGGATCGATTGGTACACCAAAATACGTCAAAAAAGTGAAATCGGGTGACTTCTTGTTGAGTGTGAGATACGAGATCAGATAGAAAATATCAAGAAAATGAAAACTTTTTTTGATATTCAAATGACCTCATTCGCTCGCACCACACTCAAAGTATCCAAAGGCGTGATTCCTTGTCGAGACTTGGCTGGAGTCAGCGACACAAATATCACTGAAGGGATGAAAAACGAAGGTGTCACTGCAGGACGTAGAATACGTATTAAACATAATAACAACCTGCAGGACACCAACACCACTGTATTCACCTTCAACAATCCAACTGTACCCAAAGTGGTAAAGGTTGGCTTTTTGCAAGTGAAGGTCGAGATCTACATTCCAAACACCCTTCGATGCTATAAGTGTCAGAAATATGACCATCACCAAGACCGCTGCTCAAAAAGCCAAATATGTGGCCGATGCGGAGACCATTCTCATCAGGAATCTGATTGTAGAGAAACTCCGCATTGTGCCAACTGTGGAAAGGAGCATCACGCCAATTCCAAGGATTGTAATACTTGGAAACAGGAGAAGGAAATACAGAGGGTAAATTACACAGCTAATATTCCCTATCCAGAAGCCAGAAAACATGTACAGGCCAAAACAGCCCATCCTGGCCCATCCTTCTCTATTTTAGTGAATAACAATCCTAAAACAACGAAGAACGCTCAACACCAAGCTCTAATACCCACCATTATCAAGTACAGAAAAACAAGGCATATACTCAGACAACCTTTAATAATACACCACGACCGAAATCACCAAAGAATAAAATCAAATCTCATGGAAACAGACAGCAAAATGGGTCAGATGAGCCCATCAAACTCTGTAACAGGTTTGGAGACATTGAGAGCATGGATGCAGAAGACACTGCTCCATGCGCTCAAGGTAGCTCCAGAACTACAAACAAAACATTCACACCCGTACTTCCTCCAGAGAAATAAACAAATTGCATCCGCGAAAGGTCTTACCTAGCTTTACAATCTTCAATGTAAATTTATAAGGAAGAACACCATCATACAATGGAACTGTCGAGGACTTAAAGCAAATTGCAATGATATTCTTCTCCTTTTAAACGAGCATGATCCTGTAGTACTATGCCTTCAGGAAACATTCTTGAAAGAAACGGATAACATTACACTTAAAAACCACTCCATGTTTAACATCTGCTGGCAAAATGTTGACAGCGCCTCAGGAGGAGTTTCTGTTGTTGTTATCAATAGAACCCCTCATAGCGTCATCCCTATAAACACAAATCTGCAAGCCATTGTTGTAAGTGTAACTATACATCGAGCGATTACCTTTTGTTCTATGTACTTACCACCAAACACCAGCGTAGTACCAGATGATTTAGACAAACTAGTTCAACAACTTCCCGTACCATTTGTTTTACTCGGGAAATTTAATGCCCATAACATTTTATGGCGATCTAACCACATACGTGATCGAGGCCACAAAGTAGAAGACTTTATTCCAAGACACTATTTGTGTCTTATATAACACCAAATCACGAACATATTTACACCCAGGAACGGGTACATACAAATGTATCGATTTGATAATTTTGTCCCCATCGCTGCTTTTGGGCTATGAATGGAAGGTCGCTGATGACCTTCACAGCAGTGATCACTTTCCAATCTCTCTTAACAACACCGACGTTACAATTGACGAAGCAATTCCATAATGGAATTTAAAGAAGGCCGACTGGGCCAAATTTGAAACACTTTATACAGCTTGGCTTAACAGGGATACCGTTTTAAACGACAATAACCCTTTTCATTATTTTACTACTGTTTTAATCGACATTGCAGAAGAATCCATTCGCAAGTCCTCACCAAATTGTAAAACAACCTCAAAACTGTGGTTCACAAAAGAATGTAAAGAGGCCATTAGACAACTCCAAGAAGCACTGAAAAAAATTAATAATCGTCCAACGCCCGAAAATTTAACTAGGTACCGTATTGTTCGGGCCAAATCCCGCCGCACGATTAAAGAAAGTAAAAAAGTATCATGTTTCAACTGTAAATTCACGTTCCTCTATAAAGAAAGTTTGGGACACGATACGCAAAATAAATGGAAAGGGAAAACACAATTCTTTTAAACATCTCAAACTAAAAAACAAGAATTTCAATTCCAAATTTGACAAAGTTAATATACTTGCTGATAGTTTCTCTAAACATTCCTCATCGCATAATTATTCAGAAACCTTCATAAGATTAAAAACTCAAAAAGAAAAGACACGGTTGAAATTCACATCGAATAACCCAGAAAGTTATACTCAACCGTTTACATTGTTTGAGCTGATGGAATCTCTGACTAAGGCCCACGATACATCCACTGGGCCTGACGAAATACATTGCCAGTTTTTGAAACACCTTCCAGAACCATCATTTATAGTTCCTCTGGATATCTTCAATGATATATGGATTAATGGTAATGTACCAAAATTGTGGAAAGAGGCAACAGTAATACCAGATCCCAAACCAGGTAAAGATAGCGCAGATCCTAACAGCTATCGACCTATTGCACTCACACGATGTGTGTGCAAAACAATGGAACGAATGATCAGTTCTCAGCTCTACCCTCTCAGATATGCACGAGCAAGAGATGCGTGTGCCCGAGGGCAGTATGTTATCTGTGATGCCTTTTAACATCAAAATTAATAGCATCACCAAGTGTTTAGCTCCTGGTGTGGATTGCTCGCTATACGTTGATGATTTTTCTAATATGTTATCGATCAAAGCACATGCATACAATTGAAAGACAACTACAGCAAAATATAAACAAGATTCAAACAATGGCCAGTACTAACGGTTTCAAATTCTCGAAATCCAACACGGTATGTATGCATTTCTGTCAGTTACGAAGACATCACGATGAACCTAAACTCACGATGGACGGAACACATATTCCAGTTGTTGAGGAAACAAAGATTTTAGGTATTATCTGCGACAGAAAACTAACTTTTATTCCACACCTGAAGAACTTGAAAGCTAAAGGCTTAAAATCTCTTGATCTACTCAAAGTAGTAGCGCACACTGACTGGGGTGCTCATAGAAAAGTCATCCTCAGTTTATATAGAACGTTTATTCGCTCCAAACTGGACATTGGTTGTGTTGTTTATGGTTCAGCCAGAAAGTCATATTTGAAAATGCTTGATCCAATTCATCATCAAGGAATAAGACTCCCTCTTGGAGCATTTAAGACTTCCCCATGTGAAAGCCCCCTCGCTGAAGCGAACGAACCACCTTTATCACATCGTAGAGAAATGCTTTCCGCACAGTATGCTCTTAAATTAAAATCAAACCCTCTGAATCCTGCTTTTTCGGCTGTTTTTAAACCCAAATACAAAACCTTATACGAAAACAAACCAAACGCCATACCTTCCTTTGGCATCAGAATATCATCCAGCCTTGACAGTTCAAAAGTAGATCTTTCTAAAATTCAGAAAACGTCTCTTCCCGTTACACCACCCTGGCTACTCAAACAACCCGAGGTACTTTTTACGTTACACGATGGACAAAAATCCGAGACAAACCCATCCATCTTCCACAACTCTTATCATGAACTCCTCACCGAATTTATTTAAAAACTACTCAAGAATTTATACCGACGGAACAAAGGATGAGGAAAAGGCTGCTGCAGCCTTCGTTAGTGAAAATCATACAACACAAGTTCGCTTACCAAATGGCACATCAATATTTTCAGCCGAAATCAGAGCAATAGACCTTGCTCAGAAATATATCGAAAACAAACGTATTTTAAACATCATCATCTTCTCCGACTCACTATCAGTACTTCAGTCACTACACAATAGAAAACTGGAGAATACATTAATGAATAACATACTCGTCAAAAATACCGAGCTTAGTGTCTCTCACAATATAATATACAGTTGGTTACCCAGCCCTAATGGTATGAAAGTTAACGAAAAAGCAGATCGCGCTGCTAAAATGGCCCTTACTCAAGAACCATCTGATTTTAAAATACCGTATACTGATTTTAAACCTAGCATCAAAAGGTCCTTACTCCTTACGTCAGAAGTGGCAGGCATCAAGGAATGGTGCAGTGAATAACAAACTTCATGCAATGAAGCCAACTCTAGGAAAATGGACACCTTCCTACAGAATCATCCGTAGAGAGGAGGTAGTCATTGCAAGAATTCGAATCGGACATACTTATAAAACCCATTCCCACATACTAAATGGTGAAGATCCACCAGAGTGCGTTTCTTGCAATGAACCATTCACTGTTAAGCACATTATGACGGAGTGTTTCGACCTGCAACCTACGCGCGATCAATACTAGTGTTCATGACATGAAGGAACTTTATGATACAATAAACGTAAGTTGTATTCTAGAATTTTTAAAAGAAATAAATATTTATTCTAAACTGTAAATTTTATGCCATCACGTTGAGAAGTTTTATGCAATGTACATACCGTCCTTTACATTCCATACCTTTTCATCTGTCATTGAGATACATCGTTTACATTCCCCGTTGAACTGGAAGCTTTATTTATTACCTTTTCCATCTTGTCGTTTTACATTCAGCTCTTTGTTTTTATATCGCTGGTCGATACGAAACCTTTTACCACTTTTAAAAAAGCTACATATAACCTTTTGCTTGGCGCTAATTAGCCTAATTGTGCTGATGCGCCGTAAAAATATAATCAATCAATCAATCTTAAATTTCAAATACCAGTCTAGTGTATTTCATAGACTTCATGTGTACCTGACTAAGAAAATGTGTACAATGATATCACAGTGACAAACTTTATTGTTAAAACCTTAGGTTTGATTACATTTCTTAGTTGTTCAGAATTTTTGTTTATTTGAATAAAGTTTGCATATGATACATTTCTAGTTTCTCTTTGATTGTCAAAAAGATCAAAAACGCTTTACTGAGAAGAAACGAATCATGAAAAGAATGGAGGGAGATTTGAAATCAATTTATATTGGCATGATTTTAACACTATTACTAGTTAATACAGATGCAAAGCCATCGCCTAAGCGTTTCGAAACTCAGAAGAAAAAAAACAAAAATTGAAGCTGTATTCAAAACGTCTTTTTGCAAATTGTCTGCTAACTTATGGATACCCTCAGAATAAAATGACGATATGCCCATTTTGTGTAATTTACAAGTATTCCTGGTCTTTCTTAATCTTTCATGTTTATGCTTTTTTAAAATGCGGTTATTATTTTTCCTCTTCGATAAATAAGAGATTTGTGCTTGAACTCATCAAGTTTTAATTGCTCCATAAAATAATTTGTGAACTGCATTTGACTTTCACAAACTGGGTAATAAATCTTTAAGGCACTGTGTAATAAATCTTTAAGGCAGAGATAACAGCATTTGACTTTCACAAACTGTGTAATAAATCTTTAAGGCAGATATAACAAATGAAAAGCAACATCAAACGACAAATTACCACATAAGAGTAGCGATTGCAGATATTTGTGATTCTTCTCTTATCAACGCGATATTGATGCCCTAAATCGATTCTATATTCACAGGAATACGACAAGTAAACAAATGTACATGTGTTTGTTGTGTGCATGTGTGAATGAATCCTGTTTTTAAGCCTTTCATAAATATAGCGTTTGAGTCTGATTTATTGGAGCTTTCCTCTGTAACGCTTTAATGACTTCAGTACTTTCTTATTAATAATGACATCACTGTACCGCAATCACAAGGGAGGAGAATGATCACGTTAATCATGCAGTGTTATGTGTGTATAAACGTTTACTGTAGAATGGATGAGTTTAAAGTGTGTGGGTTCAAATTTTCTCTCGAGTGCTGAAGCGGACGTCGCTTAACAATAACAAGTAAATGCTTGGTATTTTTACACAACCAATTAATTAGCACGTGAATGATTAACTGAATACGTAAACAAAAGAGCTGTTTGAAAACGACAAAAAATTTCCTCAAACAGTTCGTACGTTTGTGTTTCATCTTGGCAGATGTAAGCATTATTCCATGTACAAAAAGACGTAAAACCGACCGGATAATGTAACAATGAAACGTAGTATATACGTATTCGAAACAATTCCTTATTAAAAAAAAATAAAATAGTGGAAACTATGACAAATTAGTTGGGGTACAGTGAATGCGATAGTTCTTCGAAGTGCTTGAGTCTGACTCTTTTCTCTTGTGTATTGAGGGATAGAGAGTGCGAAACGGAGTGAGATAATCTTGAGATTTTGTTTATCACACGAGTAATGCGATTCAAGAGACTACACTTCAACTACGGAGTACGTCAATTTATCAATACTCGTGTGGTAAAATAGCATTTACTGTAACGAGCGTAGTCATAGCGTTCAGATCGTGTTCTTTAACGTTGATTTACTAGTTAGTACCTGCACATTTCAAAACAAATAAAACTGTTGGCATCTGGGTCGTAGTGCAGTGATTTCTAAACACTGCATATCAGCAGTTCTCTTATACGTACATTATCTTAACCAATTTTATGATATCTGAAGTACCTGCAAGGGTATTGTTTGGTTTCTATGGTGTCCATAATATCTGAAACTTTCAGACTTTTAAATATTTATGTATCCTTACGTGGACGTTACGTTGTTTTGTTTTTGCAGATTTAAAATATCTATTCGTGTGCTAAAAGCATTTGGAAAACTAATTCCATATATAATTTTCTGTAACTGACATGCAAATTCTTTTAGACCCAGGTATCAATAATGTTTCGGTTTTGTATTTCGTAGAACGAAATTTTCAAGGTAAACAGAGTACAAACTATTATTGCTTTAAGCCGGAAGAGATAGCAAATTATCCGCAAATCAGTCACATGACACCCCTGATTGAGTGCTTGTCTGTTTCATATGCTGAATCTGTTTTCTGCAGCTCATGTCCTATGATGTTTCTTTGCAAATACAAAACAGCTGGGCCAATCCCAGACCTCTTTTCATTGTAGTATTAGTTTACATGATGTAATTATTGTTTCTGTAAGATGTTTTGAAATATTGTTCATGAATACGGCAGAAAAACATGGGAAAGATTATATTTCGCCACAGGTGATCAATCAATGAAAGCTATCTAAATTCAGTTTCAGTTCTCTAATCTGAAGAGAAAAAAAACAGATGCTGTTCAACAAATGCACTTAAATGATTTCATATCTGGTCGACATAACGAGTTATTACACTAACTGAACCAGTCATCTGTTATTGCATCATATTGCACTCTCTAATCATTAAAACATTTCTCTTATTTCTCCCGAAAATTTGCTAATTACGGAAGCATATACCATGCATTCAATAAAATGCGCATTTCGAGTCCAAACAGAAACTAAAATGTTCATTTCCTTTAGTCCCATGGCTTTTGCATATTGTCAAAGCAAACAGGTGTGTCTTGGCCGGTTCCGGAAGGAGAACTTGTACAAGACATTCCAATTAATTTATTCAAATGCAAATACACAATGAAAATTGGACAAAATCGATATAAACCATATGTTAATTTTAGCATATGCAGTCTTAAGTTATTTCCTAACATAAGTAAAATAGTCTTAGCACATCTGAACCAGTCAGCTGTTATTGCATCCTATTGCACTCTCTAATCTTCTCCGACTCACTATCAATACTTCAGTCACTACACAATAGAAAACTGGGGAACCCATTGTTGACCAATGTTCTCGTCAAAAATACTAAGCTGAGTACCTCCCATAATATCGTATGCTGCTGGTTACCTAGCCATGTTGGTATTAAAGGTAATGAAAAAGCAGACCGCGCTGCTAAAATGGCCCTATCTCATGAATCATCTGATTTTAAAATACCGTATACTGATTTTAAAATACCGTATACTGATTTTAAACCTAGTATCAAAGACACTTTACGTCACAAGTGGCAGGCATCATGCAATGATGCAGTGAATAATAAACTTCATGCCATCAAGCCAACCCTAGGAGAATGGACTCCTTCCTGCAGAATCGTGCGTATGGAGGAGGTAGTCATTGCAAGAATTCGAATTGGTCATACTTATATAACCCACTCCCACATACTAAATGGTGAATATCCACCTGAGTGCGTTTCTTGCAATGAACCATTCACTGTTAAGCAGATAATGACGGATTATTTCGACCTGCAACCTACGCGTGATCAGTATTACAATGTACATGACATGAAGGAACTTTTTTATACAATCAACGTCACATGTATTATAGAATTCCTGAAAACAGTGAACATGCACTGTAAACTCTAACTTTTATGCCATTACCTAGAGGAGTGTTATGTAATATATCTATCGTCCCTTTGTTTTCAATACATTTTCATCTGTCTTTATTAACATACACCATCCCCCGTTGATCGGGAAGCTTTATTTTTCACCGTTATCATCTTATCGTTTTAATTTTAACTATTTTGTTTTTATATCGCTGGTCGATATGAGACTCTTTATAATTTTTAAAAGATTCTAGATATAGCATTTTGTATGGCGCTAAATATCCAAACAGCGCTGATGCACCGTTAAAATACAATCAATCAATCAATCAGCCTGCCGTCACATGGTCGATTTTAATCAGTCAAAATGCTTATTACATAGGCCTGCAAGCCTGTTGTTTTGTTTTTTTGTTTTTCCTTTTTGTTTGTTTACAAAAGTTATATTTGTTTTGGGGGAATTTGGTGCTTTACGGCATACCAAGACAAGTAGATTATTTAGTGCTTAGGTGATTGTCTATCCCATGGACACACGATTGTCAATCCCATGGGGACACGATTGTCTATCCAATGGACACAAGATTGTCTATCCCATGGACACAATATTGTCTATCACATGGACACACGATTATCTATCCCATGGACACACGATGGTAGCTGACTCTTCATGACACTACTATAGCTATCTTTCCATGTTGCTAGTCTCATCAGCACTGTGTAGTCATTAGGCTCAATTGCCAAATCGTAGACGCTGCTTAGAAACCTAATTGCAGTTCACCTTTGGGAATACAAATTAGTCATCGCTTAGAACCAAGAAAAGCCCTTGCTACAAACTCTGCAAAACTCTATGTTCCAAATTCACCATCTTGGTTATTTAAACCTTCCAAAATTATATTTGCTAACTCAAAATGTCATCAAGAAATCTAATCGTTTTTCAGAGTAAATTGAATCAAGTCAACGCCTCCTGTTGTTAACATAGGTCCCGATATACAAACGGTTCAAACGACGAAGAGCCGGTTTTCAGAGTGACAAGACCCTTTCACACCATCTTGAGCCATTTAATTGACAAAGCATCCATTTTTACCGCTAAAATTAAAGTCATACTTAAATGTTTGAACTATTTGAAATAGTTATAAGAAAAAAAAACATCAGATATTAAAGAGAAATGTCTTGCTCATGCAATCTGGAAAAGTTACTTGCACTGTTGAATGCTTTGACAGATTGATGTTGGGAGCAAGGTAAAGGCAGGAAGATAATGCAGCAAATCTGCCCCTTCAACCAGCCGTTTCAGAATGGAATATCATATATATATATATATATATATATATATATATATATATATATATATATATACTGATCATATATATACTGATTTAACATATTATATAAATCGAAAAGTTATATAAACGTGGAAAAATATGTGGGATAAAACAACGGCACAAACAAGCCTCTGAACATCAAACCGATCAGTGGAATCCCTCATATACAATAAAGTGCGGATGTTGTGTCTATCTCACGTAAAACTTATTCAGATCTTCTGAGGGGGTGGACCTCGACCAGAGTATACAACAGGGTCCGCTGAGCATGGTATCAAATACTTTCGAGTATACTGTTCTCCACTGGTAATGCGACATTTTTTATGTAAATTCGATTACAAAATTTCATACTGATATACCACCTGGAAAAATCTTGGACTTTAGAGAAATGCAGTTTAAATTAGAAAGCCATATGTTTTAAGCACTTGATTGTTATATATATATATATATATATATATATATATATATATATATATATATATATATATATATATATATATATATATATATATATATAATATCCTTATTATATATAATAATTAAACAATAACAATAACACAAATATATTTTATAATGTCTTTAATTTTTAAAGATAAAGAAAATGTTCCTCAAATATAATGATGTACAAACTGACGGTCAATGTTCTAATTCACAACTGTCTGCGAGTGTATTGCACATGGGTCACTTCTTTCTGTCTGGCTTTGGATTGATAAATGTCAGGTGAGGCACAACAACTGCTTATTCTTTAGCTCCTCTTGGTATATGTCGCTGTTCTTGACATGAGGTGCAAAGTAACTTTGTTCGAACGTTAGTAAAATCCGTCAACTTCGATTCTTGTAGAGATCTATATACGATATGTATACATACACTGTGCGGAGAGGTCTAATGCGTATACATTACTGCTCCCCATCTTGACACGTATGCTTTTTTCTGTATTTTGTTTTTCATTTTGTCAAGATTTACATTAAGTTGTGTATTGTATTGTGCCATGGCCACGAGGACCAATGTTCAAGTAAAGAAGATATTGATACTAATCTTTTAATGCATGATCGTTGATTCACCATCAGTACTTAAGATACAAGCACTTAAGGTTCCCATTTATAGTATTAAAGTGGTAGAAGCGAGCCGCTTAGACGGATTATGGGTGAATCAAAAGTTCTTTAACATAGTCACTTATCAATATTTTAACACACAAAACACGTGATCTCCGGACACGAGATTCAGTGAATAATCATCATGTCTCTAGTACAAAGGATATATTAGAGAAGTGTATCAGAAGTTAGTATGTTGGTTTGTATGGGTTTAACGCAATTTGTTGCAGAACATGATAGGCTACGAATGGTGGCCAGTATATGTCACGGGGAAATCACCCGATAAAAACCCTTAGAAGAATCTCCGACCCACGTGAAGCTACCGGGAAGGCATCACGCGTATCCACCTTGGTCGATCACGAGACTTGAACTCGGGCAAAGGTGTGAGGTATGTGATCTATAAAGGAGAGAGCCTTAAACAACTCGCTCGACCACCAGTGGCACCTATATGGCAAGTAAACCACTTCATCTCGTAGAAAGTGGTACTATCAATGATAATCATGGCACCGGTGGATACGTTATTAGCTATGAGAGATGTACATCGTTCATTGAATAACCTAATGACATTATATCAGATACATTCTCCACGAAAACATTACTAACGCATCTAGCGGCTTACTGTACAGGTCATGATGTAATCAATTAAAGCTTCATTACTATTAACTTGATATGATTATACAACCTTTAAGTTGGAATCCAGATACAAGGCTTTCTCGCAGTTAGTTGAATTTATAAGTTTCTCTTGTTTACAGATATACAGTGAGAGAGTACCGAGACAACCGTATTGTCAAACCAAATACGTCCTAAAAATGTGACGTCTTACGTTTACAGTCCGAGACAACCATATTGTCAAAACAACTACGTCCTAAAAATGTGATGTCTTACTTAGCACTCTGAGTATGTCGATCGATCTGCTACATGATTATTTGTATTGATATTTAGAAGAAAAAAAACATCTCCCCTCAGCTCAAGAACGCCTGTCAAATCCTTACAATGAAAAGACAAGTCTAGGTTCAATGCAGGCTTTTACACATTATGTTTTGCACGTCAACATTAGCCGAAACATAACTCTAATCTTGAAAGCAGAAGAAAATCGCAAAAAACAGTCTTTCGCTTTATGTCTTCCTAATGGAAGTGCTGGCGAATTTTGAACCACCTAACGCAGCAAGAAACCTCTCCAACTTGACTTTACTGTTTGGTTGAGAAGTCTTATGTCGCGGACTTGTGGCACGCCTTCGCTCTTTTCCACAGAACCTATTAGTGCGTATGAGCCACCTGAATGTAATTTTCCTCTATGTATAAATGTAATATACATCGGCATCAATGCCAAATTATTTATATTAATAATGTAAATATAATGACAGGACGTTGACATGTGTTCTACGTAAAAACAGAAATGATACATGCAGGGACGTAAAATAGGGAGGGGGGCAGAGCCTGTATACGAAAATTAACAAGCCCGTCAAGTTTTTCCCCCCTCCCCCCTAAAAAAAAGTTGAAATGACCTCCCTGGATACGTGATATCTGATGATTTATTATATAGTACATTGATCAGGTGGATTTTGCTTTCGATCACTTATCTGATATACTGCTTATTCGTATACTACACAATAGTATATATTGAAAATAGACGGAATTTATACAGGAAACGGGGGCAGTATTTATAGCTAATCAAGGGATTTTACTTTCCTATACATATGGATGACTTCTTGGTTTTTCCATATCTGTAACGATCAGCAGTCACCATGGAAACTGTTTCATCGGTTATTACGAGGTTTAGAAAGAAGTGTGAATCAATTACTATAAGCAAAGTATTTTTAAAGTTTCCACTGCACTGTTTCTAATCATTAGACAGAGGTGGATGTCTTATTAAAAAGTGCGTTCTTTTCTGATCTTTGCTAGCATATTTTGATTCAAAATGAACATTGGAAAACCTGTGTTGGTGAGAATCTGTTTTCTTTCAACATTCAAAATTTACCAGACGATTTGGATATACAGTTCATCTGATTAAACTACGAATGAGAAAATATGCGCCCAAAGTGAATTTTTAGTTTTAAAACGAACGAATGTGTATCAAATGTTTCTGATAAAATTTTAATGGTTTTATCAAATATTTTTCAACTTCGTCTAGATAAAGGTGAATTAAGGTGCATTCGTTTTCATATGAGTGCAGATATGGGAATGTTCATTGCTCAAACCAGGTACAGGGAACAAAATATCGAAATTTGGCTTTTTTTAAAGTTCAAAAGCAACATTTAAACGACGGAGGAGAATTCTGACTTTAAAAGTAGAAAATTTAATTTCGTATTGTAAGAGTCCTGGTCTTGAAAGGATTTTCGTTTTTTTAATATTTTTTATGGCAACAACTTCACATAAAGTTGACAATATTCGTGAGAGAAAGTGACATATTGTATAAGATGTGGCGGAGAACTATCATGCTATACCAACATTTTATTGTGTGCTCCCGTCGTTGATGTTTTACATTCCAAGATTCTATGAAACCTTCAAAGGTGATAAACTGAAATTTACTATTTAGCGTTAATAAAGGTAGATTACAAAAAAAATGATAAGCAAACGTATCAAAATGAACCTAGGGCACTCGCTGAACATTGCCAGAATATAAACATTTTGGAGTAGTGAATTATTAGTTTTCACTGTTATTACACAAAATAGCATTACACCATCCTGGATGTCATTTCTAAGATTGCATTTGAATGCATTGGCTTCATGTTCGCACTGCTTCATTCCAATAGGTTCCATTTGCCATTAGTATGTGGCCTCTGCAACGATAGACGCAAGTTTAAATCGAATCATGATCTTCGTTTCGCTTGTGTATTTCTTGGATGTTGTTTGTTTGTTTGTTATTGTCTGTTGCATATGGCAACAAAAATGTCTAACTTGACATATTAACTGTCATCTCAGTCCTAATCATATCTGAACACGATGGAACAAGCAGGCATTAATATCGACGATAAACTGAAATTTAGGTGTAGCATCTGTTACACAAACATTCCCTAATGAATACAGAAATAGATATTAATTGAAACCCAGTGGAACCTATCAGGGACGCAAAAAGGAAACTAAAACCCATTAGTATCAGTGACACAGAAGGGAAAATAAAACCCATTAGTATCAGTGACACAGAAGGGAAAATAAAACCCATTAGTATCAGTGACACAGAAGGGAAAATAAAACCCATTAGTATCAGTGACACAGAAGGGAAAATAAAACCCATTAGTATCAGTGACACAGAAGGGAAAATAAAACCCACTGCTATCAGGGGCGCAAAGGGGGAAATAAAAACTATTATTATCATTGACCTAAAAGGAAAACTATAATCCATGACAATCAAGGACTCTGGCTCAAGAAGAGATGATATAACCCATTAGAATAAGGGACTAAAAAGGAGAAAATGTATCCCATTGGAATCAAGAACTCAGAATAGAAATTACAACCCATGACAATCAGGGACGTAGGCTCAAGAAGAGATAATATAACCCACTCGAGTCAGGGACGCAGAATGGAAAATATAACCCACTGCTAACAGGAACCCAAAAAGGAAAATAGAACTCATTATTATCAGGGACACAGAAGGAAAACTATAACCCATGGCGACCAGGGACGCAGGTTCAAGAAGAGAAAATAAAACCCATTGGAATCAGGAATATAGAAGGGCAAATATAACCCACTTTCTATCAGTGACGCAAAATGGAAAATAAACCCATTTTTTTACCAGACTCAGAAAGGAACTATAACCCATGACAATCAAGGACTCAGGCTCAAGAAGAGATAATATAACCCATTGGAATCAGGGACTTAAAAGGGGAAAATATAACCCACTGGAATCAGAAACGCAGAAGAGGAAATATAACCCATTACTATCAGGGACGCAAAAGAGGTCTATATCAGGGATAAAGAAGGGAAATTATAACCCTTGACAATCAGGGAAACGGTCTAAAGAAGAGAAAATATATTCCATTACTGCGAGGGACGCAGTCTCAATGAGATAAAATATAACTCATTTGAATCAGGGACGCATACGTGAGAAGAGAACATGTTACCCTACTAATCAGGACTAATAAGAGTACGTATGGCTCTAGTAATCAGGACTAATAAGTGCATGTACGACCCTAGTAATCAGGACTAATTAGAGAAAGTATGACCCTAGTAATGAGGACTAATAAGTGGAAGTATGACCCTAGTAATCAGGATTAAAAAGTGGGAGTATGACCCTGGTAATCAGGGCTAATAATAGGAAGAACGTGCATTGTCATCAGGACTAATGAGTGGGAGTATGACCCTAGTAATCAGGACTAGAAAGAGTGAAAACATCCAGCTTTGAAAAATATTATAATTTATTTCCCTGGAAAATTCTGTGAAAATGAAGAAAAAAAATATGAACCTACGGTATTAAGAACAAAATCCAAAAATAATTCAAGAATAATCCACGAACACAATGTCTGAAGTCCTACTAACAAAATGTTCTAATGATTTCATGGTCGAGTCCCGACAAAGAATCTGAGGTTTAAGACAATGGCGTACACTGTTACCTGTAGTGTCAAAGTCTACAGTTCCTTTTAGAAACAAGAATTATCACTCCGGTTTTGGAACTCTGGATAAATATTTATAAAAATTGTCCTTGTTCAACAATTTCACATGAGCACACGTATTTTCCAGGAAACAGAAATAATCCTTTTGAATCCAAGTAATTAAAAAATAACTCCAATCCAAGTATTTTGAAATAACTCCAAGCAGCACAACATACAACTTCCAGTGTAATAAAAAACTCAGCTTCTACTGAGAATATCTCTCCAAAACAAAGGATATATCGTAATATAAAACGCAAAAGGGGGTCACGTGATCATACTCCAGACCCTCGTAGAAAGTATGTATTTGTTAAAGATCACGTACACCCAGTGTGGCCCTGAAGAAAACTAATCATTTTCCTCAACGAAATAAAAAATTAGACAAAATAAAATATTTACAACTGCCAAACAATTAAAGTGAAATAAATATATATTAAACCAGATATAATTAAATCAAATATATTTAATACTTCCCCCATAAAGAAAAATAAAGATTCATACATAACGCTTTCTTTTTACCACAGACTAATTATACCTGCCGTTAAAAAGAACTCATATAAATTGCACAGTGTACATGAAATAATACTTTGTTATACACGGGAAAGTGCGTCTGCTATTAAATTATCTTTCCCCTTGATGTGCCTGATGTCAAGATTATTTTCTTGTAACAATAAACTCCACCTTAGTAGTCTTTGATTTTTATTGTTCATCTTTCATATAAAAGTAAGGGGGTTGTGGTCTCTAAATGCAATCATCGAAGAAGGAGCTGAACTAAGGTAAACTTCAAAATGTTGTAATGCCAATATCAAAGCCAAACATTCCTTCTCGAATGTTGAATAATTTTTTGTGCTTACTTAATTTCGTAGAAAAATAGCACACTGGATGATCAATACCATTTTCATATTCTTGACTCAAAACTGATCCAACCCAAACATCAACAGACAGTTTAAAAGATTGGCTGAAATTTGGAGCTGTAAGAACTGACGCGCTTTTAAGCATGGCCTTCAACTTGTCAAAAGCCACCTAACATTTTTCAGTCCAAGGAAACATGTTTTTCTTACTCAGTACATTTGTTAGGGGTTCAGCAATTATTGAAAAATTGGAATAAAAATTTCGATATCCGGCCATACCTAAAAATCGCATCAGTTGCTTTTTATTTACAGGCACGGGAAATTCAGAGATAGCCTTGACCTTAGCATATATAGGTTTAACTTATCCAGATCCTAATATGTGTCCTAGAAACGTTACACTAGCACGGCAGAACTCACTTTTAGATAAATTAATTGTCAAACATGCATCTGTGAGTCTGTCAAAGAATTTCCGAGTTGCTGCTAAATGTTATTTCCAGGTGTCATTGTAGATGATATCATCTATGTAAGCATCACAATTGTCTAGACCAGAGGTAATCATATTAATTATACGTTGAAATATACTTGGCGACCCTTTCATCCCAAACGGCATTACCTTATATTGGTAAAGTCCATCTGGAATCACGAATGCCGAAATTGCCTTTGCTTTTTCCGCTAGGGGAATTTGCCAAAATCCTTCCAGAAGGTCACATTTGGTAACATACTTTGCATTCCCGATCTTATCAATATAGTCATTGATTCTTGGGAATGATACTGTTTTTGTCACACTATTCACCTTCCTTTAATCAGTACAAATACAGACAATTTTATCTGGCTTTTGAACAAGTATATATGATGAACTCCAGTTACTTTTTTTACTGGGCTCTATAAAATCATTTTCCAGCAAATATTGAATTTCTTTTTTCAAGTATTCCTGTTTGAGAGGGTTCATCATGTACGGGTGTCGTTTCACATGTTTGGAATTAACAATTTCAACATCAAGGAAAATTGTGTTGGTTCTTGTAGGTACATCTGGAAAAAAGTGCTCATATTTAAATAATAACTGTTTAAGTTCATTTCTTTCTTGCTCTTGCAAATGTGAAAGTTTCTGGTCCAGATCTTTCATAATTTCTGAATTCCGAAGATGTGTCACTCCAATCTCAGTACAATCCGATGATATTCCCTCTCATAAATCTTCAATGAGTGGGACAGGTACAACTAAATTAACTGCATGTTTAACCTGGACATCTCTTTTAATATACTCTTGTAGCATGTTTGTGTGACAGAGTTGTTTTCGTTATGACTCCCAGGAGTATTTATGATGTAATTTAAATCATTTTTTTCCCTGTCGACTGTATAGAGATCATAATACTTGGCCTGAAGAGGATTTTGTGGTATTGGCAAGAGAGCAAGGACTCTATCACCAGGCTGAAATCTCCTTTCCTTTGATTTGTATTCTTCATAACTTGACTTCATTTTGGATTGAGTAGAGTGCATATTTGCTCTTGCGACCTCACAAGCCGTTGGCAACTTATATTTAAAATTAGAAACAAAATCAAGAAGATTAATTTCAGAATCTTCATTATCTAAAAGTTTCTCTTTCAATGACCTCAATGGTCCACGCACATTGTGTCCTAAATCCAGTTCAAAGGGACTGAAACCTAAAGATTCTTGAACTGATTACCTAGCAGCAAACACTAGTAAATGAATGCCTTCATCCCAATCTTTACCCGTATCAAAACAATATGACCGAATCATATTTTTCATTGTCTGGTGGAAACGTTTTAATGTCCCTTGACTCTCGGGGTGATAGGCAAGAGCTTTGAATTGATGAATGCCTAATTTGTACATAACTTGCTGGAAACTTCCAAACAAGAAATTTGAGCCTCGATCAGACTACGGACTGGGGAAGGCCAAACAGAGTAAAAAAAAAACGTTATCAAAGCTTTTACTATTGTTTTAAATTTTATATTCCTCAAGGGAATTGCCTCTGGTAACCTTGTTGACGCATACATAATGGTCAACATGCATTGGTTACGTGACTTGGTCTTAGGTAAGGGCCCAACACAATCTACCATAACTCTACTAAATGGTTCGTCAAAGGCAGGAATAGGTTGTAGATGAGCCTTGCGAATTGTCTGATTTGATTTTCCGACCATTTGGCAGGTATGGCAAGATCTACAGTATTTACCAACATCACCTTTAATTTGTGGCCAATACAAGTGAGTTAAGATCTTGTGATATATTTTATTGATCCCTAAATAACTAGCCAATTGAGTTACATGGGTCAGACTATGTCTTTCCTGTCTGTAAGGCTTTGGAACTACAATTTGATAGTTTACTGACCATTTGTCATCAGTAGGTACATCGGGAGGTCTCCATTTTCTCATAAGAATTCCATTTTTAATGAAATAGCAGGCCGGAACTTCAGTGGCTTCAGTTTCGCTAATGGCCCTTTGAAACAAACAGGAGATCTCGGGATCTTTTTTCCTGATCAACGAGAAGTAAGTTTCGTTTATAACCCTGTTTAGAATAAAGAGAATGAGACATTTAAAGAGGATCACTGTGATCAATACCTTCTGATTGATTCAAACAACGAGTGAAAATTCCCTCATCAAAAGCCTGACCAATACATGTGTCAGCTAAAGGAATATTTTCCTTATCTATCCACATCATTCTCAAGAGCTTTCATTGCCATAGCTCTGGTAACTGCACAAGATGGAAATTAATCAAGGAATTCTTTTTCAATTGGATCGACTTTCTGATCCCAGCAAGTCTTGTCAGTTACAAGTGGATTAACAACAACCTTGACTCCAGCTAAGTCATTGCCTAGTATTAAATGAATGCCCTCAACGGCTAAAACAGAGACTGTTCCGACTGTCACGAGTCTTGAGACTAAGTCTGATGACAAATTTACACAATGGAGAGGAACAATAACAAATCCGCACTCTACTCGCTGAATAAGAACACTCTCATTAGAAGAAGACTTCTCAGAAAAAAAGCAAAATACCTGGCAATAAAAGACTCTGAGAAGCTATTGTGTCCCTTAAAATTTTAAAAGGATAGGATTGGCTGAATCATCCAAGAGTGATATAGAACCCTTCGATATGAATGGTTCATAATTCTGCATAATAAAATCAGACTGGGGTTTATTAGACCCAACACATGTGTTGCTTTCAATACATGACCGTGATCTTGACCTCTTCGAAATAAGAGCATTTGGAATAGGTCTGTCTTGATTCTGATATATATTGTTCAATTTGTAGCAATCAAAAATAATGTGTTCTCTTTTCTTGCAATCGGTACACGTAAGAAGAGACGAGGATGTTGAATCAAGCTTTTCTGAAGTTTGATTTTTAAAGGTTGTGCCAGTTTGAGTTTTAGAAGGGCTTGTATTAGGCTGAAATACTTGTTGAGTAGAAGTTTTATTTGCAAAAGGAACTTTATGAGTTAAAGAATACTCATCAGCAGCACGAGCATCATTTTCCAAGGTTTCAGTCTGATGCTTGTCAAGATAAGACTTAATGTCACTATGGACATAGCTTTAAAAATCTTTAAGTAATACAAGTTATTTGAGACTTTCATAATCTCGTTCAACTTTCCTGGTTAAGCACCATCTATCAGATAACTGCTATTTTTCTCATACAAATTCGACATTAGTTTGTCCAGCTCCTTTTCTATAGTTTCTGAATTTTTGCCGGCAAACTTCACGGACTAACTCATAACCCATCCAGATATAATCTTTAACTACATCACAGTCAGCGCTCTGCTCCAGTGACAATGAATTGTAAATATCACTAGCTTTTCCAGTGAATACACATTGCAATAATAGAGTCCGATGATCGCTTGGCTATTTCAAATTTTCAGCAACTTTTTCAAAACTAAGAAAATATCGATTTACTTCTTCTTCCAGAAAAGGAGGTACTAACTTGATATTTCTTAAAACATCAAAAGTAGGAGTGTTTATCCTTTGACAGCTAATTCTTTCAACCGAATTTGAAATTCCCTTTCAACCTTTTCTGATTGTAAATGCATTTGCTCTTTTTGTAACTGCATTTGTCTTTCTCTCTCCTCGCTCCCCGTTTGCAACTCCATTCGAATTACTTCCATCTCTCTTTCCATTTGTTTCTTTCCGATTTTAAAATGAACTTGTCTTATCCCTAATTTCAGCTCCTTTTTTGCTCTACTTCCTTATCTAATTGCATTTGCATTTGTTCTTTTTTCTCTTTCTTCTGCTTGTAAATGCATTTGTTTTTCTCTTTCTTCTCTCTGAAGTTCAAGCTTCCTCAACTCCAGTTCCATCTTTTATTTTAATTCTTACTCCTTCCCTTTTATGTCAGAGTCTGAAATAGATTTACTTATCAAAACCAAAGCACTTTTATCCAAAATATTATTTTTTACCAAGTATTGTAACAAAACTTTTCTTATTTCCTGTTTCGTTAAGAAAGCATTTCCCTCAGAAAGATCGTATTTTCAGGCAAGTTGAATCAATTCATCTTTCTTGAAAAGATCTAATTGTTCCTGGGTAGGATTTGAAACAAAGATTTCGACTTTTGATGACATTTTAGGAAAAGCTTGCCGATTTCACTAACATTTCAAAAACACGGTGAATTCAGATTTATAAAAAAAAGGTTTTCTTAAATATGATATCGACAATTCAAAATTATCCTTAGGACGTGCGCCCAATTATTATGTTACATGTTAAGGCTCGAATAAACAGCGACATAAGAAAGAGTGAAACCAGCAAGCATTGAAAAAATATAATAAATTATTTCCCTGGAAAATTCTGTAAAAATGAAGAAAACAAACATATAAACTTACGGTTTTAAGAATCTAATCCAAGAATAATCCACAAATAAAATTTTTGAATTCCTAAAAAAAACAAATGTTCTAATGATTTCAAGTTCGAGTCCCGACGAAAAATCCAAGTCGGAAGACAATGACGTACGCTGTAACCTGTAGCGCTGAAGTCCACAGTTCCTTGGAGAAGCAAGAATTATCACTCCGGTTTTGGAAATCTGAATACATGTTTTTAAAAACTGTCCTTGTTCAGCATAATCATATGAGCACACGTCTTTTCCATGAAAAAGGATTAATTCTTTTGAATCCAAGTAATTTGAAATAACTCCAAACAGCACAACATACAACTTCCAATGTAAGAAACAGTCCAACTTCTACTGAGAATATCTCTCCAAAACAAAGGCTATATCGTAATATAAAACGCAAAAGGATGGTCCCGTGATTTTGTTCCAGAACTTCGTAAAAATTATGTACTTATTCAATATCACGTGCACCCAGTGTGGTACTGATGAAATCCAATTATTTTACTCTAAGAAATAAACAATTAAAAAAATTGTTTACTTTTTAAACACGTAGTCCCATCATAACTTCGACAATAACCAATGATTTTAAAATAAACATAGAACTTATTTACGTGGTTGCTAATAATTTTGAATCAAGGTCAGGGTCTAAACCAACACCTGGTGTTTATAAAACGGACAGTCAAGGTCAAAATATTTTCTGGAAAAAGTATCATCTCCAGTGAATAAATCTACATTACAATAAAATATAATGAAAAACAAATAAAACTGACAAACAATTAAATTGAAATAAATATATATTTAGTCAGATATAATTAAATCAAATGTACATAACAAAAGTTACACGATTAAATCAAAGAAAATGAGTCCATTGTTCATACACGAAGACGAGAATATAAACAAATAAACCGCATGAATATGAAAGGAGCCTATGATATTCCCACTGTGTGTCAAAGTTCGGGAGAATTGATTTTATCCAGAGAAATGTATTGCAATTGCATTTTGCGTTTTGCGTGAAATCGTGAACTAAGAAATTGTTCGGCAATAATATAAAATTAGATAAATGCTAATGCTGACATATAAACTCTAAAATAATTACCGGTAACAGTTTTGTATGATGTTGGATGAATTGTCTTCATCTTCATATTTCAATGATCGGTTTAGATAACAATAAATTAAAGGCAGATTTCAAAGAAGCACGCTAAAATTGTATGTATTTATCTCGTATTCAAATTACTTTCTTAAGCTCGTGATATCCCAATACAAGCTTATTTACTCAAGCTGGGTGATTTCAAACAAACTGGTAAAGTTCTCTTGAACTTTGAGTACAAATAGTCATCCCTGTAAATGGGCTTCATCATTATGAGTCATCCCTGTAAATGGGCTTCATCATTATGCAATCTTCATAATTAGCATATGTGCTAGCTGCAAAACGTTCACTTCCAATATTATGGTTTTAAAACACAAGCTACAACAGCCTTAACTCACTAATTCAATTAAAATTTGTAAATCTTGGATATATTTATCTTTCTGACGATATACAAATTCAATGCAGTTGGATCATCACATTTACTAAATGTTAGGTAAGAAGATATTAAGACGACTGGATTTAGTTAGAAGATAAAATGACAGAATGAGTAATTGTTACTGTAAGCATTCCACAACTGTCTGAATCTAACTATCCAGTAAA
Source organism: Sinohyriopsis cumingii (assembly GCA_028554795.2). Classification (NCBI taxonomy): domain Eukaryota; kingdom Metazoa; phylum Mollusca; class Bivalvia; order Unionida; family Unionidae; genus Sinohyriopsis; species Sinohyriopsis cumingii. Next base: position 69,940,723 of record CM068828.1, read on the forward strand.
AGTACTATAACCATTCTACGAATGTCTGAATCAAATTATCCATTAAAAGTACTGTAAGCATTCCACAACTGCCTAAATCAAATTATGTATTGATAGTACTGTAACCATTATGTTTTTGTCTAAATTCAACAATGTAATGAAAGAATGACACATTCTTGTCTCTAACAATATTTCAGAGCATTAAACTTGTATATATAACACGAAAATTATATTTACAAAACTATTCAATTGATATGTTGTACTAATGAACGCATATTACACCATTTTATTTTTACCTTGATATTAAATATATATAATTTTTTATTTTATTTTTTATGGTTATAAGAACATATTTAAAACAGAATACAGTGGATACACTTATTAATAAGAAATCAAAATGACTAGGTAACAAAACGACTGATTTCAAGATTCTCCGGCAGACTGTTTTAATATCTTTGTTTTGGTTTTATTTCGTTTCGTTTCGTTTTGTATTGTTTTGTATTCAGTTTAGCATAATTGTTTTGGAATAGCTGGATAAGAATTCAACCAAGACGAAAGTAAGTTTGAAACACCACAATCACATTCCCGATTTCATCAACGTGCTCTAAAAATGTATTTTATCCAATGAATCATTTGTCCTGTTTTCTTTTCATTTCATGTCGTCAGAAAAATATATCCCTCCCAATCTACAAAGTTACCTGAAAGCGTTTCAAAATGCTTAATTTATCTGTTTGATGATAGACCATAAAAACGTAATACGTAGTACTTGAGATGTAGCTTTATGAATTAGTTTTAAAAGCCCTAATTATAAATCACAAAGGTCCAATTCATTGCATACAAATGTCACCAAGCTCTTCATTTACTCTTATGCTTGCAACTCAAGACACAGGATGTGATGAACCATTCATCACTGTTCTTATAATTAACTGTCGGATATATCCGGCATGTTAAAATATCAGTTTCATATATTTCATACAGGCTAAAAAATATAAACGAATAGAAATGAACGCATTGCTTTTGTCCTTGACAAGGGTTGTTCATGTCTCCAAAGCACGAAAACAGTTTTTAAAGTAGTCTGGTGGAAGAGAGAAGACGCGTGAGGTCCCTGCTATAACAATACTTGTCTCATACACTTTATAATTTTACCAATGTTCTCCCATACTTGAACCTCACGTAGTCTCAGATAACTCTAACCGAAACCATCTTTATGGGCATACACTGAATGCATGCAAATATCATGACAATCCATCTTTATGGGCATACACTGAGTGCATGTAAATATCGTGAAAATTCAGCTTTGTGGGCATACACTGAGTACATGCAAATATCGTGAAAATTCAGCTTTATGGGTATACACTGAGTGCATGCAAATATCGTGAAAATTCAGCTTTATGGGCATACACTGATTGCATACAAATATCGTGAAAATTCAGCTTTATCCGAATCAGTAGCTAGACAATGTCAAAGTTTAAGACAAATTGTTAAATATATAGACAGTCTAGTTATATACTGCCAAGTCACAAAATCGGCATCTTACCATCACCGAACATATTCAAAGTGCTGGGTGGAGGGGGATTGGGGCTGGGTACAGAACAGGAAGCATGAAAGAAAGAACGGATACGTTAACATTATGAAAGAGATTCCAAAATATTAAATTGATTATATTCAAAATAATTATTGAAACAAAGTAAGATGTTACATATTTTTTAACTGTAAATATTTGAGCACCGCTTTTCTTCCTTTTATAATAATCAATATATCGATATTTGTCATTGCTATAATAATATATACAACTATTGCCAATTCATTTACCAACTCGGTCAGTGTATAAAATGTATGAATAATATGTAAATCTGATGCGAATGAGATACCTTCACTCGACGGAATTTCCATACTAAATCCATTCATCTCAGGACATGCCTACTTCCTTTGTGTAAATAGTGTTGCCTTCCTTTGACATATACCTTCCCTTATATCTTAGGAACATCTAACTGAGATCGAAAATGTTTTCCTGAACTTATTTGCCACGGATTCTTGACATATTTAATTTTGTTAATAGAGAGATTTGCACAGTACTAGCTCCCAAATGGATAAGAAATTAATCTTCGCCACCGTCTTCTCCGGGGTAAATATAATGTATTGGTATCAGGAAAAGACGGAGACTTATAAGGGCATTATGAAACAAAGTTACCGCCCACGAAACACGTATAAGAAAAAGTAACCTAGGCCAGAATATGATGTACCATATGTATTCGCTTATAAGACAAGTCCAATTGCAAACTAGAAAGACACAGATCTGCCATCGCATAATGCACCGGTTTATCTGCGTCAGTGACTTTTGTTAGGAGTAATCAATAGAACGAACAGTATATACCCTGATCTGCAGCTATATTATGCGTGGCAGAACAGAATCTGTGTTCTTTGCATTTTGACTAGACCTATAAGCGAGTACATACGGTATATACATTTCTGCCAGAGAGATTAATGCTTGACAATGGGTAAAATCGGCTTACAACTGAGAAGGATGCTACCGCCAATCAGAGGATATGTACACTGGAGAATATCGCAGATTTTTGGCCCCGGGAGCAGGTGATAACCGAAGATTTCTTGTTTAAAATTGCCCTAAATTGGTTTCCATGGTGTTGTTGTCTCGGTTTTCCTCATCATGTTCACTCGCTGTCTTAAGAATGCAAACTCGAAGTAAGCTTCGTCTATTTCTTTGTCTTTAACGCCCTAAAATGTGATCTGCATTCGTATGAATTCAGAATTCCAATTAAAGCATAAGGGTGGACAGTGATGATTCTATTGCAAACGGTATAACAAAAAGACATATTTGGATATCGACTTCCAAACGGAACAATTTTAAATCATATGGAAATTATTACAAGTCATATTTGGTATTTAACAAGTTATACCAATGAGAAACGGACACTAGAAAAGTAGAGGAACCAAGCAACATTTAGTACAACGTAAAAATAATGGGAATGGTGTTTTTAAACTAGTTTATTGGCCTTATCATGCAAAAGGAATTGTATTCAGTATCGCTTCTTACGTGTGCGTTCTATATCTGTTTGAAAACACAGTAAATTATATATGTATGTATGTATGTATGCATGTATGTATGTATGTATGTATGTATGTATGTATGTATGTATGTATGTATGTATGTATGTATGCATGCATGAATGTAGGTAGGTAGGTAGGTAGGTAGGTAGGTAGGTATTCGTGACATTCGGGATATAATTTCTTTACCGAATTCTCTACCTGGCGTTATTCTCCAACCACAGTTTGCTTCCTTACTTTGTTCACAACTTAGGATTAGGTCAAACCATACTTGTTCGCTATGTGATAGACACAAGATTTCGTTTCTCTATAGATATTGCACAACTTCCCCCGCGATTCTAACAAGTAGGAGGGGGCCCCGAGTGGCCGAGTGGTCTAAAGCGCTCACCGTTCCGGATCACTGCCATCTCACCTCTGTCTGCGTGGGTTCGAGTCCAAGGCTCGGCTAGCGTGGGTATGTGGGAAAGCCTGCCAGTAGCTTCTCGTGGGTCGGTGGTTCTTCCCTGGGTTTTCCAGGGTTCTTCCTCCACCAGTTATACTGGCCGCCATGTATAGCCTATCTTGTGCTGAAAAATGGCGTTAAACCCTAGAAAAACAACAACAACAACAACAACAACAACAACAAGTAGGAGTCCATGATTTGTGTACAGTTTGTGATAGGTGTTTGTTTAGTATATGCATGTGAAACGTTGGGAACCTGATTTGAATTTACACCGTTATTAATGTGTGTGTGTGTGTGTGTGTGTGTGTGTGTGTGTGTGTGTGTTTGTGTGTGTGTGTGTGTGATTAACAATAAGAGAAACGTCGAAATTATGATTGCTAGATTAGTATAATGCATAAGGTGACTTCGACCTGAATGTTTAACGATTAGACTGAATGATCTGACACGTTTTCGGTGAACGAGATTTCGTATTGACAAGCACCTCACCAACGATAGTACTGATTATCTGAAATCAAAGTCTGAGTGAAAGATGGGCCAACCAGCAATCCATTAGAAGACCTCGCTCGGTTGTTAATCTCTTCCAATCTATAATCGCGTTGGTACTAATGACGTTGAACATCGTATCCTATTCCTTAAATGTTACCTTCATGTTTATTCCTCTCGTTCACTTACCATATAAGTAGCGTGTACGGGTATACACATCTACCATTTTAGGAACTGTATGCATATGTTATCACACCGATAATAGAGCCAAGAACAAATGGCTAGTAGAAAGACGCTTTTGCCAAATTTACATTTACTATGGTACGAATTCTCGTAGAATGAAGACGTTCAGATCATGGCATTAGTTCAGTTTTAACTCGCAACATACGCAAATTCTACCAAGGCCTAAGGTAAATGAACTGCCCCAATGTAACAAAAAAAACAACCAAAAGAAATCTGAGACATGGGGTGGATCAAAGAATATTGCTGGTGTACGCGATGGGGGGGGGGGGGCGGCAATAAAAGGATCCCAGAGGGAGAAACCCATCAGAAGCTTCTGCATTATGCGCGTGTCCAGAGAGTAATTTTAACAATTTAACTATTAAGAAAAATTACTATGGGAAATGTTCCAGTTGTTCCGCGCTCTTTTCTCTTTTCGTTATGGCGGGAGAGGAGGGCACTATCCAAGCCTTCAACTCCACCACACCCAAAGATACGCCCCGCCTCTTCGTACAGATGTGACAAACCATTTAACATCCGCATTAAATTACATTTTCCAAGGACAAGCCGGGGCAGCCGGCACAGGCAATCTGACCCGGCGGGTATCGAGCCTGCAACCTTGGATTACGAGTCCGACGCTCTAGCAATTGAGCTATCGTGTTTCTCACCAAAAAAGTAGAATGCAGTATTATTTTGTATTACAATTCAATTATTCCTTTAAATAGCGAATAATAATGCTAGAGTGTGTATCTAGCAGTCAGCAAACCCTCCAAGCTGACACGCATATGTTACCTCGCACACCAGAGTATCATTGAGAGTCGATGACAAACGTCATCAACATACATTGATATCTGGCTACTCGTTTACATTTTCTAATAGTAAACATTCTAAATAGTAAACGTTCTACATCCTCAATAAAAGAGTTTTGTGTCTTATTCTACATCAAGCAAATAATGGAAACCAATATTATACATATTTTCACTGTATGTACATCAAGCCAATAATGAAAACCAATTTTATGCGCATAAGAATAATTTATTACAGTCCTAGAAAGAAAATGTGATTTTATGTTTGGTCATACGAAATTGAAATAAATGACAAATCCGATTTAAAATGCCCAGCGCACAACAATGAAGCTACGTCTTCAACCAGTAGGCTATAGTGCATATTGCACTGAACGAAAATAAAGATTTAGTACAGGAAGAAAAAGTATACAATTTTCAAGACCGGTACCCAGTCATATGATGATTACCGTCTAATGACCAATAAAACTATTAAAATCGAGCACGGTAATCACTTTATCCACGAGATACAGATATGAAGTTTAACTCTCCCAAGAAAAACAGGGAACTGTAAATCCCATCCTGTGCTGACTATATTATACTACCTCTGTGCTATCTGCAGATGAAATTGTTCACTTGACAGATAAATCTTGTATATGCATATTGATAATCAAAAGAAACATTATCAAAGTTTATGAAAAGTTGTTGCGAGAGAGAGAGAGAGGATACATAAACACCATTAAGTCGCTACCAACATCTTTAGAGCTATATATTTCAATGTTTGTTGTTTACTAAATAGTTTTCTTTACACGAATTTATCTCCAAAATCTTGTAAATAACGAAAGGAAATCTTCAACAACTCATTTTATATCCTAATTCAAAAGAGAAACTAGAGGTTTTATGTAATTTATAATTTCTATATTTGCATCGTTGAGAGGTCACAGAAGAACACAAGGTCGGTAATGAGAAAATAATGGCATGGCAAAAATAGCATCAGTTTGCTTTGAAATTGTATTTGAGGTTTCTTTACTTTGAAAACCAACATAAGAATTCAAGTTGATTCTTATGGTTCAAAAAGTAACTGATTCCAAAATTCATATCCCCAGCTTTATAGCTGGAACACCTCTTTATGTATTATTGGTGGGGGGGGGTGTTTTGTTTTTAATAAAACGCAAGCATTTTTTTTCTTTCACGATGAGACTGGTTTACCGTAATTAAAAGTATGTACCCTAAAATAGCAATATTTCACGTAAATAGGCCTACATAACGCGCAGTTACATGAAATATAATTGACTACCTCCGTCAGTATCAGAATGGGACTTTGAGACTGCAAGTACAAGCACGGGGATAGATGGATTCAGGTGGACTACCATCACATACACACACGTGCACGCAATTTTTCAGTGTGGAAAAGCTCGTAGTGAAATCGATATACACAGGCAAACATTTGCTCGATTTTTACTGAATGTGCATCAGTTGCCTCGTTTGGGTCGCTAGCATCCTAGATCTTTATCTGTGCGCGGATTCGTCGGTAGTTTTTCCTGTCAACCAACACGGTCTCTAGCTCCACGTGGTAACTGTCTTATCTCCAATTGCCAATAGTTTACTGATTGCTGATCCTGACCATAACGGCTTGACTATGTCGGTAAATTATTCTTCGTCATTTTCGAACATTCGCTGTATATATCCACGACTGACGATGAAGGCTGCGACCTGGTGTTTTCACGCTCAAATGCAATGATTTAAAGCTGGCATAGAATTAGTATTGGTACATAAAGTAGGTGATACCAATGTCGATTTCTATATTGCCCTCGCGTACATTTTATTTCAATGTATAACAGGGTCTATTAAGTCTGAAATTGCGCGGGTATTCATCAACAAACGGAACAAAATCACCATCGACGTTCTAATTAGACGCCACCCGATCTACCATTTCATCTGCAGAACGTCCGTAACATCCTCATCGCGTGGCTACTCATAATCCGTCACGTATAGGTAATGGTAAATCTTAAACACAAACGCTAAAGACGGAGAAGTACCCTTTCGGGTAGACTTTGAATACTTCAAACTGAATTTCATCTCCGGCAACTAATGATGTTGGTACAGCATATGTGAAAAATAAAAAAATATCGACGCTATTGTCGATACGTGCTACTGGTGACAAAAACCAAGATGGCCGCATATCATTTATCAGTATAACAGTCTACCCCTCCCACCTTTTCTACCGGTTTTCATAAACATGTCTGATTCAGGCTTAAACACATTTAAGATGCGACGTTTAGGTCCATCAACACCATTTTTAAGAGACTGAACGGCACCTCAATCATTTGCTAAACGTGCTGGTTTGAGAAACTTTAATTGTTTTCCGCCGGCGCGTTAATGACTCTCATCCGCTTACATACGTCCTCCAACAATAGTATTGTATTAATAAGAACCACAACAATATACATGTTACGGGGATGGGGGTGACGAGTTACACATGCATGAAGGTGTTAAAACGAAAAGTAATAAATCGGGTCTTTCTGGGAAATCTGCAGACCAGTGTCAACGTTTTTGGTCGCTGCCCATGTACGACAGTAGCTTGTGATACGCACATTCGATGTGATTGAATGTGAAGTCAACCAAAACATCTTCGGAGGGTTCCTAATGGCCGTTTAACCGCAAAGAAACTTCAGACACGCCTAAATAATAAAATGTCATTGGACTAGTGAAATGTCCACCATTTAACAGATTTATAATACGAAACGCTATGAATAAATATATTCGTGCAATGACACCGTGTTGGGTACTTCTTTGATAAATATCGAAGTCTTCCACAAGGTCGCCCATGAGGTCGCTCAAGAATGACTTGCCAAACAAGTGTTTATTATGGCAGATTTACCTAGCCTCACCAATGCGAACTTCCCGTGGGTGGTTTAAAGTGAAGACTCCTAACGAAGTTCTCCCGGCGGATGTCTAGATGTTGTCTGCAGTACAAGAAAGCCGAATCGTTGATGTCCAATGATTCCACATCTGTCGCCGACTCACTGAAACGTATATTTTTGTTGCTATTTTATTGGCTAAACAGTATGTGCATGTTTGTCGTGGACATGTCAACGTGCATGGTGATCAAAATAGCATGCAACAATTTAACCATATACTTGCTGAAAGATTATTAGAGCACCAGTATGCGCAAGAAGTATTGATGAGTGGCAAGCGATCTCGCCAATGGATGTCAGGGCTTCTCTCGGTCACGGCAATGTTGACAAATGAAATAATACGTAGGAGTGGGTTGAAACCAGATGAAGCGATTCGGCAAAGGTCTATCACGGCCTACAAAGCAGCTTCACAATTTCGATTAGTAATCATATGTACCTGGAAAGTTAGACGGCGAACTACGTCGTGCCAATGACCTGATGTAGTCCATCAGACGCAATTGGTCTTCCGGAGTAACGAACACGCTGCCAGCTGATGCTCGAACCTTTGGTTCTCACATAAATCTGATCGTGAAGCTTCCAAGTATACCATTTGTGCTAGAGAGATTGAAAGTCGTTCCCTCAAATAAACAACTACCCATACGTTTTTTATCCACGCATGGCCGTTCGCGTAAGCAGTGATTGCATCAGAAAAGACCTATCGCTTGGCGTCCAGCGGGGACAAACTCACCCTGATGCAGTGATAGACTCCGATGCAATATTTCCGCGACCGAATACGATTTTCTGCCTGTGCTAATTCGCACTGAACATACATGTTACGCCTGAGATCCTTTTCCCCAAGCACGAGTGGGCATCTATTAGTCCTCATTACGTTTTTGTCAGCTGCGAACCACAAGTGAATACACTTTAGGTAGCAGTCACATGTATTCCTCGATGGAACTGCTCTTGCATTCAGCGAGTCGTAATTTAATATAAATACGTCCAGCAAGGTTGCGCCAACAGTATTCAGTTTCGTCAGCATATATTTTTTTTATTGTGAACTGCACTAAATCTACCATCGAATATCTTCTTGGACACTGCAATTAATTGGTTGGTCTGTTTCGTTTACTATAGCTTCATCTACTCGCTCCAACTCAGACCAAAGCAGATTAATTTATCACGATAATCCTGAAACGCCTTTGAAAACTTATATCGCATCTTAAGGGTCTCTTAGACGAATCGATATGAAGCAATCAAGCTGAACAGAAATGTGATCTTCTATGTGACGGCGCAAGGGCACATTTGATCTGATAATTTAAAAGCCCACATTAGCCTCACATGTCAATTCTTTCACAAAGTATATGTATCAAAATGTGTGGTTTTGATAGTATTATTTAAATAGCTCACTGCAATTCTCTAAATGAGAATCACTTGTCTTATATGTTGTCAACGTATATATATATATATATATATATATATATATATATATATATATATATATATATATATATATATATATATATATATATATATATATACATATATCTATACATATATATACATCTATACATATACATACATATGTATATGTATACATATATATATATATATATATATATATATATATATATATATACACACATATATATACACATATATACACACACACAGACACACAGATATATATATATATATATATATATATATATATATATATATATATATATATATATATATATATATATATATATATATATATATATATATATCTGTCTGTGTGTGTGTGTGTGTGTGTGTTTCGCACACTTTTGTGTACTTGCAGCCCACGCGAGACCCCCCCCCCCATCTTGGATCGCAATATAAAGAGATCCAGTGTTTATATTCGCGGAGCACATTCATTGGCGTGCGCAGAGATGTCAAAGTAATTGAGAATAAAACGCTTTAACTCTAGTCGGAGACATAGAACATGACTCCTTTCTGAACTCTCCCGAATCCCGTTGCGATGGAGATCTCATTTATCATTAGACTTTGTATCATTTGTATTTCTCATAGTTACTATATTATTTGATAGATATTTATCTTTTTCTCCATAGTCAACGATATTCACTATTGAACAGCAACATCATGAGACATCGAAACTAAAATATGGTTGATAGATTATCCCAGTCACACATAATCTATCTTTGAACCATTTGAACAGCAGGAAAGTAATCAATAACATTGACATGGTAATATCCTACAGGGAGAATTAGAACAAATTAATATCCTCTCCTATTGACATTGATGTCTAATTGGATATGGGTTCAATAGATTTTTCGCAATAGCGGTCTTTAGAGGATGGTCATGAGTAACAATTTAGTGTTACAATGAAGTTGAATAATTATGAAGTGATAATATATTGTTCGTACAAATTGACGAGTTGGGTCGCTTTTTAAATTTGCATTTTGCTAACCCACATTATTCCACTCATTTATTATCAGATTAATTAGTTTTATGAAAGAGGTTTCATAAGAGCGATTGACAGCGAATACAACAAGAGAGAAAAAGAATTCGCAAGAGATTAGAAATTATTGTCCTAATAGTGCACACTGCTGACCATTGTTGGGTCGGAAATTACCAAGGCTATTTTAAGATTATTTTGTAATCAAGATAATTTTCTTGTCCCTTTACAATTCTGCGACTTGCAGAATTTTTGAATTGTTGCAATCAAAGATCTAATAAGACGAGAATGGAATGATCAATTTTCGAGAAAATCTGGAAGAAAACAAGGTTTATTATATTCGAGGGTTGCGGGGCACATCCTGTAAGATAATTAAGTTTGATTATTTAACTTCCGTTCAGACCTACGTTAGACGAGTTGGCAAAGCATCGCAGTCGTAACAGTCACGGGTGTTATACCCTCAGGGGCAAATCCCTAGTTGACGGCTTCAGTGTAACCTTGGAAAAAGCATATCGCTTCAGCTTTCTCTGAGAAATTAAGTCAATCCTCTGTTCAAATTACCGTTAAAGAAAGAAAAAAGTAAGAAATCAAGCATCATTTGTTTGGAGTAATTTCATCTTCAACAAGTCTATTGATCATTGCAGATTTCTTCTTAAGTCTATCTATATCGGTCGCCTTGATATTTTTATGCTAAACCATATTTACATTCAAAATCTTCGTTCCAAGTTTATAAAGTTTAGTTTAAGTAAAATAACGTTACCGATAGTTAAGAGCAATGGAGCATAGGTACCTGTATTTAAGTTCACATGCTCGCTCTCTCTCTCTCTCTCTCTCTCTCTCCCACACACACACACACACTCTCTCTCTCTCTCTCTCACACACACACACACACACACACACTCTCTCTCTCTCTCTCTCTCTCTCTCTCTCTCACACACACACACACTCTCACTCTCTCTCTCTCTCTCTCTCTCTCTCAGCTATGATTTACAACATCTGCTTGAAGCTGTTTTGATATATATATTTACTAATTTTGTTAATTCACATTAATTAGATTTCATCAAAATTTACAGTGATTTTATGAATAATTCGTTTCATGTTTACATCATAACATGCATATATATATATATATATATATATATATATATATATATATATAGAGAGAGAGAGAGAGAGAGAGAGAGAGAGAGAGAGAGAGAGAGAGAGACAGACAGACAGACAGACAGACAGAGACAGACAGAGAATTATAAATATACGCCAGACAGAACGAAATGTGTTCTGGATTCTAACGAAGAATCCTTGATAAAGTTGACGGAATTAATATTGAATACAAATAACACTATCATACAGGTTACACAATTTCTAATTCATACTCTACAGACTTAGGTCCCCGGGTAAATGACACCCATCGCCTTGCATGCACACACACACGAGCCCATATTCCCTCACGACTTAACACACATCACCAAGATTGATGCTACTTAATCGGTGTTATATGCACTCTTGATTAGCAGAACCGCTCGCGGACCTGGGTTCGAACTTTCGTAGAGTACGAGTTAAAAATTATCTAACCTGTATAATAGTGGGGTGGGGGTGTGAAACAAAACTATGAACCCCTTTCATCCGGTAATTCAATGCACAACGAGTACGCTTTTTTATCAAAGCATTATTGTTTAGCAGATCTCAGACATTACTCAGCAAAACAAATTGATGCATTGAATAATGTTTGTCATTTCTATTTCAAGCAAAGAATCTTAAACTTCACTTATATCATGCCAATGTTAAATGAAATTCGATTTACGCGTCTGTAGAAAGATATACACGTTTTCGCGTATCTGATTTAAGAATTTGATTATTCACATTGTTCATGAAGGCAGTCCGCATCCTTATGTATCCCTAAACTTGATTTTATCCAATTATATGAAGATATATTTCTCGTTTCAGCAATTATTCTGTGTGCAGATGTCGATGCAAGTATTCGAGTCCTTCAGGTGGCAGCTGCAATGAATATGGCGTCAAAACATGCCTTTTTCCACATCACAACTTCTCCCTACGTTGATGATGGTGCTTCCATTGCAACTGCAGAATTCCCACATACAACAGACATCCTTAGGAATATATTCATTTTTAAAGCTGAGTTACCTTCCAGAAACAGTTCTAGAAAAAGACGACATGCAAATACTGACAGTACGACGTTTATTAAGGATAGCTTGAGTGTTATATATCAAGCCATACTGTCATTCAACGACACGTCTTCCATAGATGTCGCGCGGCTTTTTAAAAATATGCAAAACAAAACCTTCCAGGGGCATTCTGGATACATTGTAACGGACCATGAAAGAGAGGTTTTGCTTGAACATTTCCTATACGCATATAGGGAAGAAACAGGAAAATTTGAAAAAATCGGCAGGGTGACGAAAATCGGCACTTCATGGAGTTTTAACCTTGCTTCCGAAGATTGGTACAACCATACGTTCCCTGTGGCTGACAGCTGTTTTAAACAAATTTGTGATACAAATATCAAAGGTAATGAGGTTGAGAATAATAGATACATAGAACATAGATTTCGGGTGGGTTGGGGTGCGGTGTTACCACCATAATTACATGCATGCATTTTCTATTAGTATGTGCTGAGTACTTCTTTTCTGCATAATTTTATTTTTCCATTTTCAATGTTTGCAAGATGTACATACAAGACCATTGTTTTATTTTTCCATTTTCAGTGTTTGTAAGATGTACATAGAAGACTATAATTTCATCTGCAAATAGTTATTAGTAAATTTTAAATGCGTGATACTGGACTGCTGCCATTTCATGTCTTCAAAGGTCACGTGCAAAGTTGCAACATTATACGTCAACATTATACATTGTACACTTCAAAGTCTACTTGTTGCATCCTGACAGTTAATTTGATTAGGTCTACATATTAATCACTATAACGGTAAAATAAAGTTTTATAACAAAAGAAGTTACAATGTAGCATTCTGAAGTTTACAACTAAGACGTTAGCATAATGCAGGTAGCAACATTGCAATCAACGCCATCTGTTGTCATAATGGGGCATTACTTTATGACAACAGATGGATCTGTTAGATTAATCACTGAAGAGGCAGAAATACCGTGGGTCCAGTATATTGCAGATTCTAAGCATGGAAGATATAGCCACAGAGCCCCTAATGCACCAACAAATGTTGGTTAACCTGTTGTATCTCGAGAGAAAAGGGGGATTCGTATTTATTATTTATTGTTCTAGCCATCTAAATCTAACTATATGGGCAAAATGTCATAGGTTCTCATTAAAACTTGTTTATTTATTTATTTATTTATTTATTCTCTTAGCAGGATGATCGTCATTCCGGGATTGTTTACTGCAATCTCACCAAAATCGGATAATCATAAGATAAAGTTATACTCATGTATAGCATGATGTAGAACACGTTTTAAAGTCAGTGGATTTATTTATTTCCTCCTCCTGTCCGTCCGTATGCCCTGTGTAAATTCTAAATCACTCATGGAAATTCACCAAACGTATTTCTTACCTTGCAGATACATCTAAGAGGGGTAGAGTTATTTTGTTTTCTGTCCATGGCATCAATAATGGAAGTTAGTTATTTAATTTTAGCCAGCCGATTTTGTATTTTTATATTGCAAAGAAGAGAATATTAATAAAACGCGTAGGATCTGCTATACTGATCCAACCAAGTTTCACAGATAGTCCAGGCTGACACCAAGACTTATTAGAACTAATAATATATTTTAATTTATATGATTTTATATTAATTTTTATTATTTGATGTATTTCATGTAAACCGAAATTATAATACACAAATAGTGTTTCGGTGAGCTGCTTCTTTGTGACAAGAATTTATACTTATCTGCAACATGGCAAATGCCTGTTTCCCTAATCCCCATCGCAACCCTCTTTTTCAAGCACTTAGTTTAAAATATTGTGTGTTTGTTTGTTGGGGGGATGGGGGAGGGGGCTTATTGCTGTTTGTTCACGGAACACAATGGTGTTGTGAAATAATTAAACCCGAAACATTCCACGCTTAAACAGTATTTAGTTCAGGTAAACTGTTTTGTAAAGTGCTGAGTTAAGAAATCAATAATGACAATAGAAGTTAATTGGTTAAACAAACGTCTTGTTAAATGTAAAGCATGATGATCTTTGGTGCAGTTATCAACGTAATGTGTAGCACGGAAATATGGCGATTTATTTTTGTTTGAAATGGATGATGCAGAGTATTATGGGTACAGGAAGTCAAATGACTGCATTGCAAGGCAAGCACAAGCTTATAGAAATAACATATTACGTTTGTGACCAAACAATTCGTCAAATGCATTTTATCAGTACCGATGTCATACTGACCATTCATTACAGCAATGGCCTATGTTGCTAATATACGTCCCTAAGGTCATACCCACACAAATCATAAGGCCGCATTGTTGCTAATATACGTTCCTGATGTCATACTCACACAAATCGAAAAGCCACAATGTTGCTAATATACGTCCCTGATGTCATACCCACACAAATCGAAAGACCACAATGTTGCTAATATACGTTCATGGTGTCATACCCACAAAAATCGAACGGCCACAATGTTGTCATTGTTGTGATCCTAAAGCCATTTTTCAGGATATGGTATATTATATATGACTGCCAGTATATCTGGCAAACGGGAAGAACCAACGACCCACTGGAAGATACTAGCAAGCGTTCTCACATAAAGACGTTGGCAAAGCCTAAGACTCAAACCCACACAGAGGTTAGATATCAGTGATCGGTAAAGGCGAGCACTTTACACCACTCGGCCACCCGAGGCCACGATACAATATGTAAACATCAGAGACAGACAGACAGACAGACAGAGACAAAATAAAAATACTCTGAAACAAATACTCTGAAAGAAGAAAGCATTTTTATTGTGTTATTATTCAACAAATACTACGTTCCTGTCGAGGCATTGCAGGTCGGATATGTAGTTCACTCATCCATGATGAGAACGTGCATTATACACGATCCGCATCAGTGTTTCCAGTCGGTTATCACAGCGCCCTCTGCTGTCATAATTTGACATTAATCTATATTGTATCTTGCTTCTTGTTAACAGCCAACTTGCAACGTTTATTACCCAATAGTTATAGGTTACTGAATTTGTATGGGAAAATATGAACGAGTTTTGGGATGGAATGCTGCACGAACTTGTGAGTGCAGTATATCCTTCCGACAAAACGAGTTCATATTTTCCCATACAAATGCAGTAACCTTTTTATTATATGCTCATTTTTTTAATTCTACCTTAGGTTTAATTATATAAACAAAATACACTACAAGAAACAATGTAAATGAATGAATGCCGTATTCCAAACTAAATACACAAGCGCAGATTTGTCAGTACACAATGACATCATTATTAATGCGCAAATAACTCCGCCCAGATAAATTTGAACTTAGTAGAGCGCTCGACATAACTTTCGAAAGAAAATGGCGTTTCTAGTTAAAATTGAAATTTGCAGTCATATTGTGAATGGATGCGCATTACAACAACTTTTCCATTTGATCTGGAATGAATATATTTTGGTATTTTGTTTCGATTCGACGAAAGTTTGTGATTTTGGACTGGATTCATCTGTGCAAATTATACATGAAATACATCGGATTGAAGTGGCGCGGGAGAAGCGTGTTTACGTCTGCAAATGTGTTTCTGCTTCTGTCATTGAATGTTTGAAATCATAACGTGTGAAAAATATGAAGTCTTTCAATTGCAATTATCAAAAAGACGCTATGGAATTTAATGCTTATTTCATTTTGAGTGCAGTAAGGAGGATGCAGTTGCACTTATCATCGAAATTACAGCACAATTTCGAAATGTGTAATCCAGATTGAAAACCTATGACATAGCTCATGTAATTCGGATTTGCAGAATTAAGAAAAAACATTTTGAGGAAATTCAGTATGTAAAACTGTAAGTATATTTTATTTTGCCATTCTTATCACCAGATAAAGAGGACAGTATATGCCTTGTCACCTGTATGCTATTTGTAAGGACCTAATCGTCCGTCTTTTATATAATGAAGCTAGCCTAAATCCGTAACATTGTATCAACGCGGAATGTGCCAAAACAGCTTGGTCTTTTTGCAGTCCACGAAACATGTTTTAGTTCATTCAGAAAAAAATTTAAACAACCACAACGTAAAGAGCCTCTTACGAGAGTGTATATGATTTGTTTACAAATCAAAAGTGCGTCTGCGTCATTGTTTGTTTACAATAGAAAGTAGTTCCTTTATTCACGTGAATGCTATATGTGTATTGTTGCGCGCGTTCAGTATCGAAATTACAGCACAATTTCGAAATGTGTAATCCAGATTGAAAACCTATGACATAGCTCATGTAATTCGGATTTGCAGAATTAAGAAAAAACATTTTGAGGAAATTCAGTATGTAAAACTGTAAGTATATTTTATTTTGCCATTCTTATCACCAGATAAAGAGGACAGTATATGCCTTGTCACTTGTATGCTATTTGTAAGGACCTAATCGTCCGTCTTTTATATAATGAAGCTAGCCTAAATCCGTAACATTGTATCAACGCGGAATGTGCCAAAACTGCTTGGTCTTTTTGCAGTCCACGAAACATGTTTTAGTTCATTCAGAAAAAAATTTAAACAACCACAACGTAAAGAGCCTCTTACGAGAGTGTATATGATTTGTTTACAAATCAAAAGTGCGTCTGCGTCATTGTTTGTTTACAATAGAAAGTAGTTCCTTTATTCACGTGAATGCTATATGTGTATTGTCGCGCGCGTTCAGTATCGGGGAATATTGAACGATTCTGACAATGTAAAGTTAACGGGGAAAAAAATGAGCATATAATAATGTAACTTCCAGCATGTGAACGCTTTACCTGTGTATTACTTTAAAGTCTGTTATAAAATGAAATCTGTTAATTTCAAAGAGAAAATATAGAGCTGGAAAGACACAATTAAGAATAGGGAACCCAAGTGGCCGAGTCATCTAAAGCGCTTACCCTTATGGATCTCACCTCTGTGTGCCTGAGTTTGAGTCTCGGGCTCGGCCAATGTGGGTATGTGAGAAAGCTTGCCGGTAGCTTCTCGAGAGTCGGTGGTTCTCTCAGGGGATTTTCCGGGTTCTTCTTCCACCATGTATACTGGCCGCCATGTATAGCCTATCTTGTGCTGAAAATGGCGTTAAACACCATAACAACAACAACAATAACAACTAAGAATGTTAACATGTGTAAAATTAAAAATTACATAATATCACTTAAATGGAATCTAAGGACACTAAATTGAAATATTCTGATATCATATCTAACAAACTCATTAACACATTAAGGTAGATGCAGATTTGCCAGAACGTGCTTCCCAACATATTACATGAATATGTATTGTTCTCCTCTTTGAGACAATTTTTCACTTTCTACAATGTGAGTGCATATGTCATTGACGTCTTTGTAAACGAGTCTTGTGTGCCTGTTTATATCCTTGATCTGTTTGTTAATTAGCCTCATCCGCTTGTATAAGTCTTTAATGTCCACTGAACTAGCCTGAAATTAAATAACATACTAATAGCTTCATCCAAAAAACTAGGAAAATAAATCAAACATAAAGATAGATTAGCAAGTACTTAGCCCAACCCTAAACTCACACATATAGATACAAATAAAATGCAACAACCCTTAATCTAAATTTTCTAAAACATTCTTTACTTGTATTTGTTTTTCTTTCTTTAATTTTTTTAAAATTAATTTTTTTAGGGCACAACAATCCCACAACTTGAAATTAAGGAAACTAACAGCTTTTCCTACCGCAAGGTGACTGCATATTATATGTAGGACAACAAAGGCAACTGCACTAAAGCACAGTCTCTCCTCGAGGCACTAAAAACAATTAGAACACATAGATAAGACCCCAAAAACTAGAATATATAAGGTGGACTAAAAAGTCCAAGACCATCTGGACCCGCTGCACAAGGCGGCAAAGTCTATCAAGATAGGAAAACTCACTATAGCCCCAAAAGTAATACCTATAAGATGGTCCAATCTCCAAGGACCATTAGGCCCGGCTGCACAATGCGGCAACCAAATACCTAGTTAGGACCCTAAACTTAATAATATATGAGGTGATCCAAACCCCAAGGATCACGAAGCCCAGCTACACAAAGCGGCGCACCATTAAGCCTAGGAAAGTTTAAATAACCATACACAAAAGGGTGAACCCAAACCAAGAAAAAAAAAACCAAATCAGACTCACTAGATACAGTTTAAATAACCTTATAGACTATCACTTAGCGGGCACTGGTGCGGTACTATCTTTAAAAAAATACGGCACAGAATATATCTCCCAAAATCCGTCAAGACGACTATTCATTAACCTTTTGGCAAGGGAGTCAAAAAAGTTATACACTGGATAAACCAAGGTGCATTCCTAGTGAGCAGGCTCTTCCCTGACCGAACCTTCCCCCTCGCCACTGCCGGACATTAAATTAATAAAAGTGCATAGCACATATTAAATACGTGAATGGAGAGGCACTTTTTCCTCTCTTCATGAACAATTAACTAACCCTCCACATGGGAATAAAAACCTAGGTGTCTCGATGTGACGTCATAGTGGCGACCAATCGCTACTGGCGTCACATACTGCTTCGTTGACACCTAGAGCATCTAATGCAGACTGAACTGCTACCTTTAACTCGAGTGTGTGCTGGGTCTATCCGCACTCAAGTATAGCCTTATATTCAGGTCGCTAGGGTCTATGAAGCCAATCATACTGACCCAAGACCTGACGGCTCATTTAAATAGTGTCTTTTATGCACAGTAATGCCTGGGGGATGAGGCTCTAATTCCTTCCCACGGGATCAATTAAATAGTCCGCTTATGGACATTAACCAGACGTACATGCTTGTATGGGCAAAAACGTCTGTAAGTTACATGATGATGATGATCTACTAGGTATTCGTCTGCGAACGGTATTTGGGCAGTAAAGAGCATTCTTCTGTTTAATTGGCTGGGACTGTGGCAGTATGATCTCCGTAGTCTAATCTTAAGCTTATAAATTTTGCGTACTATCAGTCTACACAGACCTGACGTTCAGACTGTTTTCAAATCATTTACGAGCCAATTATTTTTTTCAAAAGAGGAATTAGGCTGAACACAGTCTATATACAATATTTCATTTCCGTTACATTTCAAAACTGATTGTCATAATAGTATGTTATAAGTAAGATTTATATGTAAGATTTGCCCGACACAGGGATGCGTGACTACAGAAAAAAAAGCAACGAAAATCTAGCATTTGTTTCACATACAGAAAATATCACCACCCTTTTGAGAATGAATCTAAAATGTATTGACGTAAAGTTTACGTTGTCACGGAAATCGGGTGTTTTATCAGATGAGTATAGACCGGTACGGGAAGATTCATAGAACTGGAGACAATTGTGGAAAAGGAAACACACAAGTATGCTTACTTAAGTGTTATTTGCAGTAAGTTACGTCATGGCTGACACTAAATATATAATTTCCACCTGAAATTTATATATCATTGTCGTTTGCAGACGGTTAGGCTGAAAGTGTTTTTTTCTTCGGGGAAGTGATTTACTAGTATGTAATCTTGGACATTACCTTGGTTTGGTGTGTTACGAGTTCATGCTCAAAAAATAAGTAACCTGGAAAGAGTGTAAACCAAAAAGATTTGTATATTCGAAAATATAATTGATTTCCTGAAAAACAAAGTGAAAAAGTCAAAATATTTTATAATATTGTGAGTGAATAAAATCCTAAAGTCCTAGATAGTTCTATTTAATCCAAACATATCGGGTAATCCAAATGTGTTCCATTGGTATTCCGAATGATGGTCAGTAATATACTGATGAAACAACAGTACTGAAAAATTACTATGATATATCCATATGACTTTAAATGAATTCACAGTAATTTCGTGACAGCTATTATTACAGCTAATCTGAATATTTCGAGCACTGTAATTCCAGCGAATGATTAAATAAAATAAATTTATTCACTAAATGAATAACGTCCATGACTGATGTTTCCTAGTAAGAATCCATAATTATGATAGAGACAACTAATACGCAATTACTAAAATATAAAGATTTTTCAATAACTCATTTACATTGCACATCGAACCGGTAAACCAGGTCCGCTGCTTATCACTTGCAATTGGGTCACATTATTCATTTAAATAAACGGAAAACAAGATGTGACCTGCAGACAGATCACATGATGTTTACTTGGATAACTCAGCCTTAAAACTTATGAATGGATCTGAGCACTGCTAGAATGATTCATCCTACAGTACAAACCCATTCATTTAGAAAACCAGCATTTAACATATTATCAACTAAAGAACCTTTACAAACAACAATCACGAATAATCACACACATATTAGAAATAAACATAACAGGTGCTTTTCGGTATATCAACACAAATAGGTTATTTAGTGTCGAGGCAGTTTGAGTAAAGTCCGTTGCCCATGGACACACCACGGTAGCTACCCAGGCTGGTCTGAAGATAGGACTTGAACCCGCTCCATTTATCAATGAGTCTGGCACGCTAGACACTGAGCCACTCAAGCTCCATTGCCAATTGTGACACATAATATATTATATATCCCTTTCAAAAGAACAATTATGAATGAGTGTTTTTTTCTGATACAGATAAATAATTTGTTGTATCATGAGTTTCGAAAAGTAATATTTCAAAGCAGATAAAATGCATTTCTCTTTCTTTCGTTTATCTGAGATAGTTCTTATCTTGTGTTGTTGAGTTTTTACCTTATACGCTACTTTAAACGTCGATAACTCAGTCACACACGTGACTGTTAGTTTTAAGTTTATGCTCAGATCTTGTGACTTATTATTGATAAATCAACATCTTATTGCTCTTTTATCCTGCTTAAATGTTATTCTGTTTAAAGATTTATTTTTAATTGGCCATTGAGATATTCAAACAAAGTTTCTGTTTTCATCCTGTGTTTTGATTTGATTTTATCTTTCCAAATAGAGGAAGCCGAAAAGTTAGCTTCTGAAAATAAAGCGACAAATAAAAGGAAGTTTGTACCTTAATAACCAATGCACATAAGTCGAATGATCCTGATCATCACAAACCTTGCATCATGACCCACACAAACATTGCATCATTACCCACACAGACTTGGCATCGCAATACTCATGATCGACACAGACGTCGCATCCTCGTCCTCACAGGCCTTTCATTCTAATCCATGCATACCTTGCGTTCTGATCCACACAGATCTTGTATTCAAAATAGTCATGATCCACACAGAAGTTGTATCTTGATCCACATTGACCTTGCATAGCAAAAATGAAAACAAATATCTTGACTTTCATTCAGAGTGCGAAATACTTTCTTCTACTGCACGTGTTTCTGGGAACTCCTCTTTGGGCCGATAATAATGTCAATTGCCCATGTATGGCTTTTCATCATCGTGCCTGACAAATTGTATAAACAGATGAACACTCAGTACGAGAACCCGTACAAAAGCTCTTCCTGCTTCGAAATTGCCATGTAATTTTCAATGAAATATAATAGCGAAATATGTACCTTAAGTTGTATTCAGTGCTTTCTAACAGGAGAATCATTTGCTCGAGTTCCTCTGAGAGACAAACAGGTTCAAGCATTCACCACAAACAAGTAGTCACCAACAACAAACTGAGATCATAAATTAACAGTAGTGACATTTACTTGGAAAATATGCATCAAAAGGACAATTTAGATGGAAAACTGTACCATTCTAATGACTGCG
This sequence comes from Sinohyriopsis cumingii, assembly GCA_028554795.2. Taxonomy (NCBI): domain Eukaryota; kingdom Metazoa; phylum Mollusca; class Bivalvia; order Unionida; family Unionidae; genus Sinohyriopsis; species Sinohyriopsis cumingii. The sequence goes on from CM068828.1 coordinate 69,962,834, forward strand.
TTATATCTCTCAAAAATGTGAAGTATGTACAAAAAACAACAGTTTATAAGACGTTAACCATAAAATTCCAAGATAAATCGTTCAAACCCACCCTTTCATTTTTCAAATCGATAAGTCAATAACAAAAACCAGAACGACGTAGGGGAATAAAAATTATATTATTCACATTGCTACTACTACACTAATACTACTAGTACTTCTAACGCTGTTGATGCTGATTCTACTACAATTATTGCTACTAATACTTCGACGTTTCATCATCATCAATAGTGGTTGGTGTCATAACAGTAGAAACATTATTAGTAGCAAATGCTTGCAGCTGTTATTATTATTATTCTGATATATACTGGTGGTTGTTTTGGCTGTAGAAACAGCAGCAACATTTCTAAATCGGAATGGATCAGTTAATAAAATAGCAAGTAACAAGTTGGGGACTACAACCTTTACTACTACCACTAATACATATTGTTACATTAATTTATTAATCAATTGATTGATTGATTAATTAAACCATTCATTCATTCATAAATTGATTAATTAATTCTTTTTTTACGAATGTAATAATTAATTAATTAACGTATTATTATTAGTAGTAGTAGTAGTAGTAGTAGTAGTATTAGCAGTATTATATTAGTAGCAGTATTATTATTATTCAAAACTTTATCTATATATACAATATAGCTCTGTTACAACCATATATTCCGGTGGCCTAGTGGTTAGAGCGTCCGCCTCTGATGCGGGAGATCGTGGGTTCGATCCCCTACCGAGTCATACCAAAGACTTACAAAATGGTACTAATAGCTTCCTCGCTTGGCGCTCAGCATTACGAGGTTAGTGTTAGGACTGGTGTCAGGATAATGTGACTGGGTGGGACATCACGCTACATGTCTGCGACATGATGCTCCAGTGCTAGACATCACCAAAAACTGCCACACTGCAGACATCGTAGCGATATGACTGAAAAGTTGTTAAGCTACGTTAAAAATCCAAATCAACCACTCACACACACACACACACACAATAATAATCTGGCAGGTACTTTAATGTTATATAAGTTCTATAGAAATATGTACAACAACTAGGCACAAACACAACCTCATACAGAGAAGAGGAAAGGGCAAGTCTTGAAAAATTACTTTCTGATAAAGATTCGAAACGCTTCAGGAAGCTTTTAATGTGTCCAAACAACACGCATGGAAATATTAACATCACCAGATGGTACCAGTACTTTTCTGAATTATTTAATACATAGTATGAGCTTGGATTATTTAAAATGCATCGCCATGAAACTCTGGACGGTAAAATAACTGAATCAGAAGTAGAGCATGCTATAATACGTAATAAGTCGGGATCCCCAGAAATGTAAAGAGGGATAAGCCTTTTACCAGTCCTCAGCAAAATATTTGTCTCGATTTCAAATGAGAGACAATATAACTCGATTTCAAATGAAAGACTAGATAACTCGATTTCAAATGAGATACAAGATAACTGGATCAATGAAAATAATATTTTAGGTAAAGGATAAGCTGGTTTATAAGTGGATATTCCACTGTATGTAATATATTTACCCTAAGTACATTGATCTGTAAATACTTGTGGTATGTTTTAAGCCCTTTTGTTGATTGTAAAAATGTTCTTGACCTATTGAAAGGAACTTGCTTTATCATAAATTAGTAAGTGAAAATATTAGTAGCATAATGCTTACGATACTAAACGTCATATATGCAAACATCAAAACGTGTGCTGAAACGCCAAATGGCTTGACATAAATATTTAACTGCCCGGCTGGGGTAAGGCAAGGTTGTGTTTTCTCACATATTATTTTTACAATATTCCTAAACACTTTAAAGACCGATTTTTTACCAATTTTGCTCATTTATCTGCACTGTTGTAAGCAGATGATATGATTTCCTTTGCAGAAACTGCTAATCAACTCCAACGAATTCTAAATAAACTAAAATAGTACCGAAACATCTGGAAATTAAAGAGAAACCTAAAGTAAAAAATATATTCTTGAAAGAGGGATATTTGAGAAGGAATTATATTTGGTGATTGTGTAATGGATAATGTCTTATTATAGATATCTTAGCTATGTGTTTTCTTCTATAAAAAATTGCCCGGCAGTGTCATACCAAAGACTTATACAAATGGTACTAACAGCTGCCTCGCTTGGTGCTTAGCATTATGAGGTTAGTATTAGGATTGGTCAGCCTAGTGTCAGGATAATGTGACTGGGTGGGACATCATGGTACATGTCCGCGGCATCGGGCCTCAATACTAAACTTCACTATAAACTATCACACTGCAGACATCGTAGCGATCTGACTAAAAATTGTTAACACTACGTTAAAAATCCAAATCACACACACACATACACACACACACACTCTTCTAAAACTAATTTGTGTGTCAAAAGTGCTAGTAGCACAACCAGCAAAGTCGCTTTATACCCGAAGCCAAGATTTAATTGATTTGGTAAACTGTCTGCAAAATCTTATAAATATTTTATACTAAAACAGCAACAATTTTGAATTGTGGGTCTGAAATATATGGTTTCTACAAAGCAAATGACATTGAAGCTGTGCATACTTTATTCTGCAAATATATTACTGAACACACGCCAAACGTTTTTATCTACAATAAGTTGGTGCAATGCCAATGCTTGTAGTAAGAAATATGGGAATTATTAAATACGGGTTCAAATTATTACAGATGGCTGAGGACAAAGTCCTAAAACAAGGTTATGACCTATAATTGACTTGCTGCGAACTGTGGGGTGAATAAAGTTAAGAATCTATTGTTTTCATACAGAAAGGAAAAAGTTTCGATTAATAAGGGCGTCACTGATGAGAAACTCTTTTTCATTATATTCAAATAAAGTTGTAAAGATGTTTTTCAACAAAAACTAAATGGAGAATTAATTTCATTGGATAGATTTCGATTCTATAATAAGATTAGAAACAATCAGTAATCAGTGTTATATTGCTACGCATATCCACAAATGGATGTTTTCCCATAATAGCAAATATAGGTAGGTATAAAAATATCACGTATGTTGAAAGATTGTACCATTTTTAGTAGAAATAGAAGACGAGTTTCACATTGCTGATAATGTATGATAATTTGTGAAAGGTTTATGTACCTTCATACGTTCATTGTAAGGCAAATAACATCAAGTTTTAAAACTTTATCCAGAGAATCAATAATAATATTAATATCCTACATAATTTTGCTGTCTCTCATGAAAACTTGTTAGAATTGAGAGAATCAGTGTATTAATCCTAGAATTGTTACGTTTTATGTCTGTGCCATTTTTACCTTTCGTGGTTGTGCCATATGTTTCATACATTCAAGTAATTTGGGCTAGTGGCCTGTGTTACAAATATAGAATTGGGCTGCTGCTACTGCTACTACTACTGATACTACTACTACTACTACTACTACTGCTACAATAATAATAATAATAATGATAATAATAATAATAATAATAATTATTATTATTATTATTATTATTATTATTATTATTATTATTATTATTATTATTATTATTATTATTATCATTATTATTATTCCAAATAGAGCCACTTGTTCAAACATTCGTCTTGTTGTCCACGCATATTTGATATGATAAAGTTGTTATTATCCAACCTTCGAAAACTCATCAATGTGTTGTGTTATCTGTAAAAAATAATCTCGTAAAATATTGGAATTCTTGTGAGCACAATTATCATGACTGTCGCCTCGTGTGTAACGGAAGTCAATCTGCAATAATTATTACTTTCATGTATATGACTTCTTATAAATACGAGGTTCTTTTGTTACGCACTATAGCATCTTTTTGTACCGCATGATGTATGGATATGTAACATAAGCCACTATCCTATATTACAAATAAACACTATTATTATTATTATTATTATTATTATTAAATAGTTTTATTATTATTTCAGATATTGACCCGATGCTCATAACCACCATCTCCCTTTCTATCTTGATTTTAGTGGGAATTATTGTTGGTGTTGTCATATTGCTGTGGTAAGTGTTTGGGGAAAATTCAAACAAGTTGGATTCTCATGCAATAAGATCGTGGTGCGTTTCTGTGTTTCTTACGGTGATATTTCTAAAATTATTTAGAGAAATTGATATTTTATGTACTGTACAATAAAAAACAAAACTATGAGAAACTGGTCTTGATGTAACAAAAAGAAACTCCTTGTTAACAGTTATATTTAACATACACGTATTATATAGTATATTGCCTTTAAGAGAAGATAAATCACCCATAATGCTCTACGGGAAAATTATTGGAGCCTGATAATCGGGATAATCAATCAATAAAAGCAGTATACGACCTTGAACTGTGGTAAGTATAAACAGGCATCGAAAATAATAGAAAAGGAATCAGCTTATTCCCTGTGATGATTTATTGTCAATAGTCTGGGCTGTAATGCAAGATGGTTTATAAGTTCAGATCACGACCACGTAGAAAGAAAATAATGTGGAATTCAAAGCGCGATGTAGCTTGAGGCTATTGTTTTCTTTATATTCCAAGAAACCTAAGGACACAACGGTTGTCATTGAAGCACTCTATAAAATGCGCTTATACAACAATATAATTCCTGTCTAATAAAACCAAGAATATTTAGTCCCTAAGTATGGGTGGGGTGATTTACAGGAACGTAATTCTAAGCTTTAAATTGGTATATGTAACACTAAAATAGGACCCAAACGCTTAGTACACTGTATTATTCATATATCTAATTACTTAACGCTAACATGTGATAATATTATATGAAATCCTTATACTGTATTATCTGAGAGAAGCCACTAATCCAGACCATCATCAAGTCTTGTGATTATGGTTCATTATGGCACCTGTACGTATTAAGTGGCTAATTTTTTGGATTGAGCAATATCGTCCCAATACATGTAGTGATTTCCCATCATCAAACAAATAATCACAAAAATATATGGAAAAAAAACGGAAACGTAATTACAAGTTGCATGTAGGCTTTGCTTGGGGCAATATATTTCCTTTGTAATTGCATCTTCAACTACAAAATTAATTACCATGCTTAAATTTACTAGTATACATGCAATTTGATTCGCTTCTCTCTTGAAAATAATGTATGATATGAGAATGATTAATTGCATTTTAATAGCATCAAGATATCGACTCAAGGAAATTGGAGTAAAGTACATTGCCGACAGAGAAACAACGAGGGCCAATCCAGCTGGATTTGAACGAGATTTTAACTTCAACCCCTCCGGTCGCCACTTATGTACGCTAACCACTTGCCACTGCGACTGAAAATTAATGTACACATTAATTTTAATTTCCTATCTGCAGAAAATGTAGCTGCTTCCAAATGTTAAGAATATATCCACTCGTATATAATTGGCTCCATTTTTTTCTCTGTTGATGTCCTCGTTACACTCAGTGCTGTTTGAGGAATATAAGCTAGCACGTGGAAGCGTTTTCTGGCGCATGTTAAATTCTTATTTTCCAATGAAGGTTAGAGGCATCAATTATTTTCAGAGAAGAAATGTTTTTGAGTACCGTATGTGCACGCTAATCACATTAGTCCAACTTCAAACTGCACAGACCTAGATCTGCCGGCGTATAGTTCGCGGCAGATCTGGGTCTGTGCAGTTTGAAAGGAGTAGCAGAAGAACAAAGAACATAGACTCTGATCTGCAACCGCATTATAGTACGGCAGATCAGTATTTCTTTATTTGCTGTTCGACGCGACTTATAAACGAGTATGTAAGGTAGGCATAGGTTCAAAGCCATATGCAGCTTTCTTATGCAGTCCATAGTGCTAGATACTATTATCTTGACTGTTTGGATCGAAGACAATTTCCCAGAATCGCCCACTCCGTGGACCACATCAGTACATCATTGGTTAAAGGTCGCGTTTTCTCAGAATTAGCATGGACTTATGGATTTCATCAGTAGCTGTGGAATGGAATACGTATAATTTTCGGGAATCATAAACCACATCCTTTAGCTAATAATGATTTGTCCCTCATGTTTTTTTTTTTTGGGGGGGTGTAATTTTATTTAATTGTTTTTTCTGTTACCCCAGTATAATGACCTCATGGTACAAAGAATTTATTTTTTCCTTTGACTGATAGAGCGATATGATTGGAATAAAATTAATGGATGAACATAATTTACGTCACACATCATAAACTATCTGACACTCGTGAACTAGTTTGATTCTGAGATAATCATATGTCTACGTCACTTTACCGCTCGACTCTATTTTATACATGGTAATGCTGTGTTTTCTTTATATATGTTTGTGTCAGGTAGACAAGGCTGTTTTAAAACGGTCTTATATTGCACATTCCTAAATTTATCTTTAAAAACCAACTTCAGCAAACAACTTAAAAATGATAACTAAAAGCATTTTCAAAAGGAGAGAAAAAATAATTTCAGCAAATAAAATGTTTTCAGTTTTGGTTAGAAGTACGAAGTTTAGCAGACGACAACAAACGAGTAAATTAATGTAAAATCGGACATTGATGCAAGTCACTGTTCTTAATTTTCAGCAAGAGGCTGTTGGTAAAATGTGTACCACATTTAACTTTAACAACTTCACCCATTGTATGAGTGAAAAAATTTCAATTAAAAACATCACCAAAAATAGTAAAGATGGTGCAGATTGGTGCATGAACTTTCGTTGCATATTTCTTCTTCTACAAATTATACATCTGACTCTAGGTTAAATTGCTATCATAAAACACTTAGAGCTCTTGTTGATAAAAGACTGTTGTTATCATCTTGAATTTAGTAAATATTCTTTTAAAGAAAATAGAAGTATAAAAACGAAATAAGTCATTCAGTTACTACTATCCGATGTATCTTAAGCAAGACAATGAATATCCTAGATTTTATGAGGATGTTGAGAATATTCTAGATTTTATGAGGATGTTGAGAATATTCTAGATTTTATGAGGATGTTGAGAATATTCTAGATTTTATGAGGATGTTGAGAATATTCTAGATTTTATGAGGATGTTGAGAATATTCTAGATTTTATGAAGATGTTGAGAATGTTCTAGATTTTATGAGGATGTTGAGAATGTTCTAGATTTTATGAGGATGTTGAGAATATTCTAGATTTTATGAGGATGTTGAGAATATTCTAGATTTTATGAGGATGTTGAGAATATTCTAGATTTTATGAGGATGTTGAGAATGTTCTAGATTTTATGAGGATGTTGAGAATATTCTAGATTTTATGAGGATGTTGAGAATATTCTAGATTTTATGAGGATGTTGAGAATATTCTAGATTTTATGAGGATGTTGAGAATATTCTAGATTTTATGAGGATGTTGAGAATATTCTAGATTTTATGAAGATGTTGAGAATGTTCTAGATTTTATGAGGATGTTGAGAATGTTCTAGATTTTATGAGGATGTTGAGAATATTCTAGATTTTATGAGGATGTTGAGAATATTCTAGATTTTATGA